>JAPMOR010040796.1:0-27698 GCA_026543865.1 Argiope aurantia | reverse complement strand
AATAAGCTTTCTAAGTTGCTGTGTTTTGAAATAAGCTTTCTAAGTTGCTGCGTTTTTGAATAAGCTTTCTAAGTTGCTGCGTTTTTGAATAATCATGTTTATATACATATAAATATACAGATCAACAAATGACAGCCTGGTTAGCGGATTGAAATGAAAATGTGATGCAAAATTACATAATGCAAATTATGTATAAAATTAGGTCATTTTTTTTACCTATAAACTATGTAGTAAATTTAATTCATCTAGCGCTTTGTGTTTTAAAGTTGTCTTCTTTCTACAGCCATTTGAATACACAAATAGACAGAATTTCTTTATAAAATTGATAGACAGAGTTTCTACGGAGAAATCTACAGAATTTGTTTGAAGGACCATGTTTATTTTTTCACATTTAGGTGTCTGAAATTGTGGTTTCGTCAAAATTTGGAGTTCGAGTGCTTAGACGATTACCATACTTTATATATGAAAAAGCAAAAATATTTTTAAAGGAAATTTCATCTTATGTCATTAAAATACGCATCAGTGCTATTGTGCCATCTGTGATTTAAAGCAATAAATTAAGAACTACATCTGAATTTATCTTTCAGTAAAAATGATAAAATTATTGGAATCTTAATAAAACTGACTGAAGCGATGGAATTTAATTGAATTCGCTTGATAGATTGATCTAGATATTTATATGAATTTCAATAGGAATAAACAAAATGATATAGACAGGAGAAAATCTCCAATTCCGCTATTTGCGATTGATCTTACGCCTTATAATAATCAAATTGTCTACGGCTTTCATCACCAAAATGCAATCAAGTTGCAAAAGGGCAGATTAAAGCAAAACTCGTTATATTTAGGCTATCATACTCAAAATCTAATTGTGAAGATCTGAGCACGCAAGCAGCACTCGGGACTACCAAAACGATCCCTAAATTCCCGAGAGATCCCGACGATTCCAATCGTCACGTGACAAGAGATTAACGAGCGATAAAAATATTTTTACAGCTCCATTATTCCAGTCACAGAATTAATATCCGAGAGCGTTCTAATTGCCCTACTCCCTTAACTCCTTCCACACTCCCCACCCTTCCGGTGTTCGATTATCGTTCCCATGAAGTGAGAATTATAATTAGAAAATAAGTTAACCTCCCTTTGGGCCCTCTAGAAACGTATACCGTAATTGCATGTGGAGCACAAAACTTTTCCTGGGTCTTTTCTTCCTTTTTTTTTACCTTCCACCCCTTTCCTTCTTTTTGTTTGTCCCGCTTTCCATCCGGGAAAATTTTCAATTGGAAACATTTGTGTCGCCCGAAATGAGTTCGGGAATTAATTGCTCCGGGATTTGCCCTGGAGACAATGGCTTTTCATTCTTTTCTTGCCTCTGGGATCGGCGAAGATCGCAGTTTTGGAAAATTGGAAAATGCCTCCTGATTCGCTTAACTGACTGAACCAGTTAAAAAAGGGGAAAATTAAGAAAAGGTCGAATATTCTCCGGGGGGAAGGATGAGGAGAAAGTGGAAAATTGGCTCTAAATCACTCGTGTTCTTTTACTCTTATTGCATGTTACGCAGTCGACAAAGAGATGTAAAATTAAAATGAGTAATACAAAGTGTGTACTTAGTGTATAATCGTTTCGACAGTTAAAAGCTTTTTTTTAAGATGATAAAATTAATGCTTTTCGAGGTGGTAAATTAAAAAATATGGAGAGTTCCGCCTAATAGGGAAAGAAAATGAAGTTACTTTTATGAGAATAGAGTGAATACAAACCTTTAATAGAAATGGTTATTTGGGAACTCGTTGATATTTGGATTTATCAGATTTTCCATCGTAATTACAAACAGAAGATTGATAGAAAGGAACATGTTTTAATCGTGAATCAGCACAAAGGACATTCGTTTTCTCTCTCTATTTATGAAAGATGATATATTTCGCCAACTTATGTAGAGCCGACCACCACACCACCACTGAACGTAGCAGAATTGACATGATTTGTTGTGGCCGACTGCTATCTTGAGCATAGTCCGTCCATAAAACTGACCTATTTACCAAACGGACATCCTCTTCGAGGCAGTTGGCCGCCAGCCACAAAGTGGTCAATCATTGACCTTCCTCCTCATTCCCCGTACACCTATCTTCCTATTAAACAAGCTAGGATTGCATAGTAGTAGAAATGTGATAAACACTGTTGCAGAAATCAAAAAATGTAGAAATTGTTAGCAAATATGCCCTGTTTTATTCTCAGTTCAAGAGTTATTCTGTTTACATTTATTGCACACTTTAGTTATTCCAGAGTCTGTAGAATTTCGCGATGCATAACCTTTCTGTTGTTTTTGAAGATTGTTTAAAGGATATTCCAGAAAAATCGAAGGGAAAAATTTGTGATTTATAGATTAGTCATTGCCTTACCCGAAAATTAAGTAAATCCAGATAGTTAATTAATTACATGATTAAAAGTTCTACGAAACATTATTCCGTTTTCGGCTAATTGATTCAATCAAGTAATGTTCCTCAATATTAAATAGAAGATAATTGAGAATTATAATCTGTAAAGGATTTTGCACTTAAGAATTGATAACATTATGATAGAAAAAATTAATTATCAATATTTAAAATATAAAGAAGATTTAATTTTAAATGGGAATTAATAAATGCAATCATAAGGGAGTACAAATAATTTTGTTAATGGAAGATCTCACAATTAAATACAGTTAAATTGAATCGCTGATTCATTTAAAGGAGGGAAACACTTTTATCCTTATAAAATAATTATAATTTCAAAAATATAGAGGTTTACAATGTCAATACTTATCTAATACCCTTTAAACTTTCAGCTAGAAAGGCGGTAAAATACGCCGTAGTAAAAAAAAAAGTACATATTAAAAGCTTAGCTTGTATCATTCCATGTAACGAAGTATAGAAATGGTAAAATCAAGTGCATGTTTTTAAGTAAATATCATTTCTAGGACAATATTTTGTGATTAACACTAAGATATAGAAAAAGTGAATAAACATAAGCTCTATCGGTTAAACTTCGAAGGTGAAACAACTAATGTCCTATCAAAACAGTTCGTTCTTTTACTTTCGGGCTTATTTAGATTCTCACCATTTCAGAGAAGTAACCAGTCTGATTTCAATTCACACTGCAAGCAGGTTTTGGTCTCCAGGGAATCGTATCACTCGCGTGTGTTAGCCAATGAAGAAAGATTTGATTAAGTAATTCTGTCGGTGGAGGAAAGTGGATCGTATATCTAATTCAATGGTCTTTAAAGGGAGTGAAACATGTTCGCGTTTCGTCTCCGAAATCCCGGTTTTAAAAAGTATCTGAATGAAGATGAATCCATATTGTTACTTGATCAAGGAATAAATCATAGAACTACAGAAAATTTGAGGTGTTAAACTGCTGCACTATAGGGCAGCAAAATCTTACTACGTAAAAAATTATATATGGTACTACAATCTTGCCAAATTAGCATTTGATTTTAAAGAACCATGACTTTTTTCGCCCAATTAGAAAACTACTTTTGTAGAGAATATTAAAAATTTTACAAATAGCTTTTCTTTACGATATCATTATTCCTACGAATTACCAAGTAATATTAGAAGAAGAAAATAAAGCACGTTAATTAATTGAATATCTATTACTTGTCGTGTTAAGTTGAGTCTTCAATGAATATAGAAAATTCAGCTGGTATTGCTCCTCTTCTCAAGTTTTCATCCCTCGCCAATATAAAAGGCGATTGGTCTTGGATGTTTACTACAGGGTGTTTCAGTGAACCGTTTCAGAACTTCTAAGAGGGGTAGGGTACATCCTGACAACTCGAAATGATAGAGCAATGTGGGGTCGGAAATGCTTTCCTGAAGCGGTGTTGTACACAGAAGCACCATAAAGAAAAGAGACCGTAAATGAGAAATCGTTTTAATAATGCATGAAAAGAAGCAAAAGGTACATGGATTAAAGTAAGTGTTCGAAGTTTCTTCCACGGGCTACAATGCACACCTCGCATCTCCGACGCATGGACATATGAACATTCTGGAATGCTCCAGGCATATCTCGAATCTCTCCGGCAGCTACTGCGATTCTTGCAACGAGCTCCTCAGCAGTGTCAACAGGGGTGTCATAAACTAGCAATTTCATATGACCCCAGAAATAAAAATCAAGACATAAGTCGGATGACCGAGCAGGCCAACGCACGGGACCCCCAAGTCCGATCCACCGTTGACCAAATGTGACATCCAGGTAGTTACGAACATCTCCGCTATAATGGGCAGGGACTCCATCGTGTTGGAACCACATTGTCTGTTGCGCCGATGCAGAAATCTGTTCATCTCTCAAAAGTTGTGACAATACTTGCTGCAGAAAGAGCAAGTACGTAGGTCCGGTTAGACGACCCGGTAACAGGTAAGGTCCGATGAAGTGATCTCCCACAATACCGGCCCAAACATTGACCGAAAATCGACTCTGTGCTACGCGACGTCGTATTGCATGCGGGTTCTCGACCGCCCAGATATGGTCATTATGCGTGTTGAAAATTCCTTCCCTTGTGAAGGATGCCTCATCGGAAAACAACACTTCAGTAGGGAAAAGGGGATTTGTAACACATTATTCCAGGTACCGCTGTGCGAAAGCAATACGAGGTACATACTCCTCCGGTTTCTGTGACTGGGCGCGCTGCACGTAAAACGGAAGCATGTCTTGTGCTCGGAGAATCCTCCAGACGCTGGAATAGGAAACCCCGACTGCGTTTGCTACACTTCGTGTACTCGTTCTTGGATTCCCCTGTACATGCTGCAGCACATTCTGTTCGGCGTCTGCAGTCCGTGTTGTTCTTACATTGTCCCTGTGAGCTCTTTATGTCTCAGCTAACCTCTGGTGCAGTCTTGCAAAGAAATTATGACTGGGAATACGCCTCGTCGGATATCGTTCCGCGCGCAAACAATGTGCGGCTGGCCCACTACAATTTGCCGCCCCGTACGCCAAATGCATATCGGCTAACTCTGTGATCGTGTAATCATCCATCCTACTAGCTTGGCGTTCTTGTGCGAAATGAAGATTCCCTGAAAGAAAGCTAGGACTTTTCGCACAACGCCATCTACCGCGTCAGGAAAGCATTTCTGACTGCCCATGGGTATATGATTTTGGTTCGTCAGGATGTACCCTACCCCTCTTAGAAGTTCTGAAACGGTTTGCTGAAACACCCTGTTTATATCCATGTACATATCTGAATATACTTGGAAATAGGTCTTTAGTCAGTGACCCTCAGATTCCAAGAAGTCATCGATATTTCTGTGAGTGTTCACGTTTTATTGCGAGACGATGCAGTGGAAATAGCAGGAGAGGCTTTTTTTTATTTTATTCATTAGCAGACTTTTTAATGGTATAAACGTTTTAAATGTTATTTTTACATAAAATATATCGATTTCTATAAATTAGAAAATTTTAATTTTCCTCGGAAATGTTCTTTGAAAATTAAAGTTTAACTTTACTGCTACTCACTTCATGGTGTCTTTTAATAAAAGGATTTATACTTAGTATTATGTAGAAATTGGGTTAATCTCCTCGCATCTGTAATCAAATAGAAATTGCCCCCAACTCCAAAGGGGCACGAATTGCACTGTGTGGGTAAATTCTACAGCATCGCTGCCTCAACAATTCCGTTTGGCCAGGTTTACGGGCCCACAGCAGATCCTGGTATGCGTTATCTGGAGCGTTTATATGCGCCCATAGCAATCCTGATGTCCGAGGCCTCGAACAGATATGGGCAGATATAGCAGTGAACGGAATAGCTGCCATTACACAGAGTAAATCTGTAGCTACATTATGCAAATTACATGAATGAGGAAATATAAATGATAGATTTATGTTCTATTTTCTTTTAACGCGTTGATTGCCATATTGCTCTTTTAATTGAAATCTAATTTACAAAGCCCAATTTAAAAGATAAATAACGTTCGTGAAATCTGCATCACGTATTTAAAGTAAACATAATTTTCATTTTCATAGCGGCGCTTTCTATCGTCACTCTAATTAGAAAAACGAGAACTATAAACAGGCTTTTCTTTTAGATATGAAACCGCGTGCCTCAAACTTCTCCCATCTTGCACAACTCCTTTTCTACGTTGGGATTATTTCCTTCAGAGTATATTACGATATACAGAATGTTACACAACATACTATATGAAATATATATTATGACACATTGTTGAAAAAAACTTGAAAAGTTTCTTGTTTAAAAAACACTTGAGGAAATCATCTTGTTTTTAAAAAAAACTTGAGAAATAAGGCTCTATATCATACAGTTTATCAACAATTTCAACTATCTGTTCAAATCTGTCATTTTTATAGATTTTAAAATCATTTACATCAAATTGATTTTATACATGCGCAGTAGCTTATTTTAAAAATAATTTGTGTCTTAAAAAAAGATAGCAATAAAATCGTACGTAAGCATTTTAAATCCACTGCTATTGCGCTATTCCATTGTAACTGTATTAGTAAACCCACGTCAACTATATAGATTATGTCTACCTTTTTGAGAAATGAATCGCGGTTGAGTTATGCAGCCTGAAACAAAAAATGTGGGCTAAAACAAACGTGATTCATGTACTGCACACGATTCACATATTTGTCACTTAATTAAAGAATATCAAATTTCATAAAAAAAAATTGTGATTAAAGAATGCTTACTAATAATCTCTTTCGCAATTATTGTGCAGTAGTGATATGCGGTTAATAATAAGTAAGTACCATATTTTTTCTGTTCTATGGTGTCCATAATCATATTTAGGGCACTGAAAATAAACATTTGAGATCTTGTAGCATATATGGTCTTACTCAAGATTGACAATTGTATGCTGGAATTGGATAATCAATTCATTAGGAAATTTATTGAAGACCAATCATGCTGGATTATTTTCAACAACTCACCTTTATATAACTCAAATGAGTATGGACTAAGTTTATCTAATTTAGAAATATTTTAGAAGATTAAGGAAACATCAGTATTAGAGAAGTTACATTGAAACTGTCTCAAATGTTTGTAAATATTGATACGGTATGAAACTGTATCCCAAATGTGCGTGATACTTTATTTAGAAAGATAAATCAATTAATCATCAATAAACATCAAATTCTAAGAAACATTACTGTTTTCTTGAAAATAAATGCTTCGCATTCGGTTCAAAATTTTCTTAATGTTTCCGCCAATAAATAATTAAAAAATCCGTTTCTCTCGCGCCAATCTGCTTATGATTTTAATTTCTCAGAGCTACATCATCAAGCTTCAACATCCATCCTTCCTGCAAAGCCATTCACATTTTTCACTTTCATTGCCGCCAATTTGGAGGAAACTTCCCCGAATTTCATTGAAACACTTCCCGGAATCGAGCGGGAGGAAATATTTCTTTGAATACTGATGGCCCTTTCGACCGTGATTCGATCGTGCGCCAGTTTCCGAAGCCGGAACATTTCCTTTCAGGGCAATTACTGTCTCTCCAAAACCGCCAACCTCTCCATCATCCGGGAGCTCTTGTCAAGAACCACCCTCTGCTCCCGAAGAGTTCCAGGACCTTCCTCACGCGAATGCCTTCCCAGCCCCCCCCCCCGCAGCCCCTCCACGACCGAGCCAAATTCTTTTCCGAGTCTGCATCTCATCTAAGTGACACGTTCCGAAGCCTCTTTTGGCGGTATATTTGGCAGCAGAAACTAGGTGCTGTTATACGATGAAACAAGACTTGATAGAATTTGTTACAGACTTTTTGAAATGTCAGTTGTTGAATCGTATAGAAAAGGTAACCGGTTAATGGACAAAGTCCATTCAAATACGACGCTAATTTGTTCTGGACGATACTTTATTAGTTTCTTTCGAAAAATAAATTAACTAAGCAGTTCATTTCTATATCAATTTGTATATAATAAAAAAAAATTATGCACATATTGTTTGGAAGAAAAAAAATTAACTTCAGACAAAACTCTATTTGAAAGTATAAAGAGTTAGACAACAGCCTAGTTTCTCTAGGATAGAATGCTTTAGTTGCCTCGTAGAAAATAAAGCAAGCACTTAAATTTACACATCATGTAGAAGCTTTTTAAAATGGTTATTTTTCACTTTTTTACCGATAAATCTTGGAAGGCTTAAAGAATACTAATGAAATAACTAAGATGGAAACTTGAATCAATGTACATTTGATTGTGGAGAGCCGTGGTGGCCTAATGGTAAGGTCTTGGATTTGGAACCGGATGGTTTACGGTACGAGACCTGATTCCACCAAAGAACCGCCATGTAATCGGGTGTGGTGTACGTTAAATCCGTCGGGGGCAAATGTCATCCGTCTGGTGTAGCATGGAAGTTTGGAGAAGGGTTTCCAGCTCATCTTTCGTCCTCGTAATCTGGCCGTGGTTCAAAATTATGAGGTCCATCCCAAAATAACCCTAGTCTTGCTTTAACCCTTTCTAAGGTCGTGGGAAGTATGCTTCCCACCAAATGTATCAATCTTTGTATGAAATTATGTAGGTTGGCATAAGTTCTGACAAATTTTTTCAGAAAGACAAACTTAGATGCTTCAGTTCTTTATCTCACACAAAATGATGTGTCTTGGTTTGTCACTTAATTATTAATTAACCAAATTAGATAAATTTAATTTGATTAATTAATTAATAAGCTAAATGAATCCCTTTTCTTATTCTAATTTCAAGCCTAAAAATATTTTAATATAATATGACTAGAAAAAAAATGGCCCTTTAAAGGGTTAAACGGAAAGTTAATATAACTTAACTAATCGAATTGAGGAATTTCATGTAAGTAAAGGAAATAAATTTAGGTCTTATTTCCTTTAAATGCGACATTATCTTGTATTGTTTTTATGATAAGAGAAATTCTTAATATTCCATATTTAATCACCCTTAATTATGTGCAAAATATTTAGGAATCATTTCTTGGAATTGCCCTGTCAGAATCTTGCTCAAGACACTATTCATAAATATATAAAAAGTCTTACAATATTTTTTTTTCTTCTTCAATTCTCGGCTACTCGCCTGAAAATTTGTCTGTTGCATATGACGATCTTTGGCAGTTCGCTTTCATCAGTTAATGTCTTCTCAAAGCCTCAAGACATTAATTGATGCCTCAAGAGATAATGTGATACAGCTCTTAAAATGCACTCAAAGCTAAAAAAAAAATGACATTTCTTCGTGATGTTAGATATTTGTCTTGAAACTTAAGTTCATTGTGATTAACAAATATTATTTTGCAAATATCTTCTATGCCAGTTCAATTTTCAGCTATATGTTTCGTTAACTAATCGTTCTTTAATAAAACGTAAGCACCTTCGTTGTTTTAATGTAAAGTGGTAACCTGACATAAACTTTTAATCATTAATATATGGTTAATTTTAGAAAAATATACTTTACTTCTTGATCTGAATATTCTCTGATACCGAAATTTAAGATAGTATATCTAAATAAAAATTTACAATAGGTTTCAAAATAACAGTTAAAATCCATTTATTCTATCAAATATAAAATATTTCAAATGCCTTTTCACTCAAGAAGGCTGCCAAGCTTTTCCGTTTTCTTATAATAAAATGTTCCTCAAGCGATTTTGACAATAATGAAATTTTTATGTTTGCTGAAACCATTTACTTGTCGTTGAGACATTTATAAAAATAAATGAATATCACTTTATTAAATATTCAGCTTAATATTCTTGAATGCAGAAAATAAAAACACATCTTAATATTTATTGTCATTGAAAAAACATGAAATATTTTTAATTATTAAATATATATATATGTGTTTAGAGGATAACGGGTTCTGTAAAAGAATTTTATAAACTGAAATATGAATTCTTTTTTGAAAGTCTGTTTACATTTTCACTGCTTACATTTTTTAAAAGATTTTACTAAAGAATATTCCCGAGAGGATTTTCCAAGTCTTTCTGTTTCATAATTCAAATATATTAAACAAAATAGAAATCTTTAAAGCTCTATTGTATATTCTCTTTTGAATGTCTGTTTACATTTATTTGGATTTCTTTTTAAAAAGAAATGATCACTAAAGTATATTATAAAAATCATTTTCCAAGTCTTTTTGTATAATAAATTAAATAGATTTAAGAAAAAACACAAATATTTAATGCTTTATTATTGACTTTAATATTAACCTTTCAACTTCAAAATCTGTACAGTTATATCAATTAATTGCAATTGGCTTATTTAAACCAGAAATTGCATTACTTAAATATATACAAGTTCCACGAAATTTCTAAATATTAACTATTAGTTAAATCAGTTTCTGTATTACAACTTTAGCCTAAAAATTGCAAATACATTTTTTCTAAATACGTATTTAAAACAAATGTATTTATTGACTGGTTTTTGCTATTTTTTTCTTATTATTAAAGGAACATGAAAAAAAATTGAAATATTCATTGATTCAGTTGTTGCAAATATCTATGTCCCTTTTTTTCAGCCATATTGGCGACCAGTTGAGTATCATCATGACATATTTAATGGAAAAATATAAAACATAGAATATTTAAGACAAGATGAGGTAATCTTTAAAGGTTGATAATGCACATAAAAACAAGCATTTTCTGTCAGTTTGAAATATCAAAAATAAAATATTCGGAACTAAAAAGTTAATCGATTAGTAGAAAACATTTATTTCATAAATATGAAATTATTCTACATAATAAAATATTTTTTTTATCTTAAAGGAAGAAATCAGGTTTGAATTTTTTTCTCGGCATAGATTAATTATATTAAGAATTCATTATAAAGCTACGCGAATTCTACCTGGTCGAACCTACCTATTATGAACCGTAGTAATATTGAAAGAATGACAACTGAACTCTCTTTTCCTTCATACTCTCAAGAAATACTAAAGTGAAAAAGTTTAACATATTATAACAGATTTAATAAGATAGAAAAGTCTAGACATAAAAAAACTCATATAAATAGCACGGAAATTCGTTGCAATTGAATCAAGTACAATGAATTCCCGTCCTCGTATCCGTTACTTCCCACTTAACGAAAATTAAATGAGGGGTAAATGAAATGTCAAACGTTATCGATTTTTATATGCTTGTAACTTCAAAATGTGGATTTAGTTAACTGTTAACCTCCTACTTTAAAAGTTTGGGGAATCATTTTTTAGAGGTGACATCAAAGATACCTATACCATCACCCTCTATCCGAACTGCTACTCCACCCTATCAGAATCTTATCAAATGAGCAAGGTATATTAATTTGATCGGTTATCAAATTCTGAGAAATAAAGGATTATTTATTTCATTTAGGTTTACCCATCTCTATTTCTTCCACTTTCTCTTGTTTTCTTTCTTTCCTGTGCCAAAAATAGATTTCCAAGAAAAGCTCTAGCTCTCCTCTTAGCTTCTCATAGAAAGCCAAAGAAAGCACATACTGGCCATGCCTTGCCACTCATCTGACGGAAGTACACAGTGGATCTTGATTTATCAATATTGAAAGTAGCCAGGTACATAAGTGGTTAGTCAGGATGCAAATTTGAACGAAGGATCAGGGAGAAGAAACCACTCCGAAGCAGTAAGGTTAATAGGTTTAGTCGAGTGACTCACTTTCTTAGAAGTCACTTAATTGGGTTTCTTGGGCCACTTTCAAACATCAGATTTCCACGACTGACCCTGAACTTATAGTTTCTGTCTAGCTTTATGAGAAGGATGAGACTGGGAATACTTGAAATGTCAACTCCTATCATTTGTTAGGTTCCGTGGTGGGAGACATTGTTGCATCTAAATTGTAATAATATATTATGAACAAACGAAAACGCCTTGTTCCTTCAGAAGACAAAAATATGCGTGTCTGTCTTTTCAACATATTTTTAAATATTTTTCCTGATTTAAAGAATTTCTACAAATGAAGGCTTTAATTATATCTCATTATTATTTAATAATAAAAATTTAAAAGGTAATTTATTGATCAATAAAATTCAATAAATAACTTCGATCCCCAGTCTTGCTAACTGAAGACCAACGAAACTATTTGAATCTTTCCGAAAACAATCTAAACAAGTTGTAAACTTAAAGCATTTTCAAATATATTAGTTATTGCTCTTTGACATGCATCATTTAATTCGTGTAAAGAATTTATCTATCGAAGAGAATTTTTTTAATGTTCTGAAAGAAGAAATCTCTAAAAAAATGCAGGAATAGAAGATAACCCATGTTAGATGTATTTCCATATGCAGAGATAGCCAGATCCCAAACTTTAAGCGTTTGGTTCTTATTTTTAGTTCTGCTTTATTACCCGAGTATATAATGGCAAGGTATATGCATCTGTATAAGCCTATATATACCTAATTTACTTTGTTGTTTTAACGATTGAAGTATTTGCAAACTTTTTTCAGAGGGATATTGACTAGCTCTCATTGTGCGGAATTGGATCTTGGTAATACTCAATGAATCCTTAAGATATGTATTAACTGCATAACTATGTATTCACCTAACGTCTTTTTCTCAGGAACTATCGAATATATAAACTGAAAAAGAAATATTTAACTCAAAAATTGAACAATTCTTATCTGAACTTATTTGAAATTTGTAGAACCAAACCCATGTATTTAATTCCATTCTTTTATAGTAAAAAAAAATCATATGTATCTGAACTTCTTCAAAATAGTCCAGGTACCTTAATTTCCCATATTAATTCCAAATCTACTATGATATTATCACAAATAGTAATTCTCAATGATAATGCAATCTATCAGTCATTTCCATCTGCCAAGCATCTTCTGTCTCTGCCAGTATGATGAATTTATCAATTGGTCATGAAAATGACTTTGATTTAGTCCAACTATCCATTTATTAAAATGCTTTTAGTTTCTCAGTAGATTCATGAATTCAAAAGTTACACATAAGATAGGAACATTAGACATAATCTAAAGTAAACATAATCTACATAAATCTGAAGTCCAAATTTTAAATTTTGGATAGTATCACCTCCACAAATTTAGCTTTTCTGTCGATTGCCAAACTCTATCATTTTGCAGATCAATAATTCAATTAAATGTGTCGATACACAATATGATACCACTGTAAATAATGATGATAAATTTACTTCTGTTGTGAATTCTGAACCTGAATTTTCTTTATCATAAACAATAAATTCATTCACAACACACTGACAGTGAAATGCAATCTCTAATACACAAAAAAAAAACGCCCTTCCTTAATCAATCCCTATTCTTGAACAACAAACTTCACCAAACCTGAGAAAGCTAATTTCAAATTAAGACTTTATAAAAAAAAACATTTTGAAAGGTAAAATTTAAAAATGTCTTTAATGAACCTTCAAATGTCTCTGTCCAAAACAAATATTTAAATGAAGTCTGCACTGATTTTTTTACTTAGAGTGTAATTTGGAGGTATTTGTTTTCGGATTGATTCTATAGATTCGATTTTTTTTTCACTTTTAAAAATTTTTGGAAAGTATCTGGACATTGTTAAATAAGTTCCTTTCTGTCACTTTGTTTCAAATGTTAAATGCATCATTGATAGTATATTTGCCGATTTTTGTAGGATATTTTTTCATTTTATCATAAGATTTTATTTAATCTGTATATTCTTACCTTATAATCTTATCTTAATCTACACCAGTCTATATATCTATAGATAATATTAATTTATATAGTTTTACCAGCAGCATTTATTTCACCCAGCAGTCATATTTGTCTCTTATGCCAATAAGCCCTATGTACCATCTTATCTATAACCACTGGAAGAATATTTTTTTATCAAAATGTCAGGCATCACTAAAAAATATAATTTGACGAAATTAAAACTATTAAATCATTCTTTTCTCAAAACATGCAAAATAAAGAGAACAATTTCCAATACATCAACATTGCTATACAAATATGTATATAAATTTCAAGCAATATTTTTTTTAAACTTTCAACAAGGAAGTTACAATATTACTTTTATTCTTCCGGTTTCAGCCGAAAATTTTCAGCGGGGCCTTAAAAAGTCCAAAAGTTGTTTTGTAAAATATCACTCGCACAGCCTCAATAAAGGTCGTTTCGCTTCGCCTTCTGTCGCCTGTGTCGCTCGCACCCGCTAATTGTTTCCAGATGCGGAAGGCAAGTACTGGCGGAAACGTCCGTTTCATTCCGATTGATTGAATCTGAAGCGAAGGAGAGGTCGACAGAAGGCGATACGGGCCGATTCGAGCCGAATGCGAATCGATTCCCATTCGGAGCACAGCTGCTCGGGAAAAATGGAAGAGAGAGAGTGGATCCGTTCCGAGTCGTCACCCGGAGAGTGTGAGATTCCCTTCTGCCCTACCGACTCCATTACTCACACATCGAAGGGCCCGGGCCCGAACCTTCTGGCGAATTTAATAAATGAAGTGAAGTGAAAGTAAGCTGCAGCGATGATCGAAAGGAAGCGAAGTGAGGCGTCGCTCTGGAAAGGGAGAAGCAGTGGCGCGCGAAGAGAAGAGTTGACTTTTAACATGGCGAGGAAGGAATGGAACTCGAGAAAAGTTTTCCAGGGTGGATCCACAGTTTTGAAGAACATGCATGTGTAGATCCTTAAAGAAGAAATATCGATGATGCTCTGAATATGAAACAATATTTCAAAGTTTTTAAGTTCATGTTGGTGTGAAGAAGAATTTGTGAGAGCCATTCATTGAAATAAGTTCTACTATCTTTGCTATTTTTGGATAATATTATTTATTCTAGCACAGTGTGTCAAGCTCATGGGCCAAGGAATCATATTCAGCGGAAATCTACCCTAAACTTTTGTAAATGCATCATATTAAGATGTTATCTTCCTTTAGCCGCATAAAAATGGTAAACTTTGAGCATCAGTGTTTCAAGTTTTTGTTTTCAAAGTTCTTTACGGGAACATCTTGTGCCGTATTTAAGAGTAGAGAAACAGCTAGAACCACTGATTTAGCAGGAAACTACAGTTTAACAATCAAAATTATATGTATCTATCTGTCTTTGTGTTTCTGAGTTGTTGTCTTTTACATGCATACAAATATACAGACCGTTACAGTTAGGCCATTGACAGACCTGATTAAAAATTTGATACGGGCCTAAAATTTGGAATTAAATCTGAACATAAAATGTCGCTTTTTTTTAATGTAATTTTTGTGTTTATCTTTACTTGAACAGCAAGACACAAAGAATTATAACAGATTACGTTACAAGAAATCTACGAATTTGGTGTTAAAAAACACTTCATGTCTCAACAAATCAACATATAAATCTACAAAATGTATCATTAAATTTGTATATTTAACAGAGATCTACAAATTTGGTGATAATATATCATATTCCATCGCTGTACTTTAAAGCATTTATGAGTTAGAGTGATCACAGAGCTACAAACAGACTTAATTCTATAAAAGTAACTTTCGGACACGGGAGGGTGTTAAACGAACGTCCCTGAAAATCTCAAGACCGGTATTTTTTCCTCAATCGCAATATTTTTCCTTTTTATACAAAAAAAATAACCAATGGGTGAGATATCTCGGATACATTCTTTCAATCTCTCATAAGGGGCCGCGGTGGCCTGGTGGTAAGGTCTCGGCTTGTCAGCCGTAGGGTTTCAGGTTCGAGACCTGATTCCACCGAAAACCCGTCGTGTAAGCGTGTCTGTTGCATGTTAAATTCGTCATGCCAAACGCCCTCCCGCTGATGTGGTGTTCCGTGGAGAGAGGGTGCCAGCTCAGGTGTCGTCCTCGTCCTCTGACCGTGGTTCAAAATTACAATTACGAGGTGCGTCCCAAAATAGCCCTAGTGTGGCTTTACAACGGGACGTTAATATAACTAAACTACACTCCCTCATAAAGGTGTTGCACCCTATCCCCCCCAACGCAAAAAAAAATATTGTACACATTTAGTAAAGTTGGAAGGCCTTGCATGGTATTAGCAAACTTCAATTGCAAAATATTAATTATTGGCATGAATTTAGTATTTTTTATTAAATTTAATATTTGTATACCTTGCATGACATTGGCGGACTGTAGTAACGGCATATTAATCGTAGGCAGGAATCTATTATTTTTACTCAATTTATTATTTGATCTCTAGCGTTTTTACTGAATGTTAATCTTTGGGAGGTGGTTAATATTATGTACATAAAAAAAGTTTATATTTTGGACGCCTTTTTTCTGGCCTATTGAAATCAAAATTTGGCATAAAATAATGATTGCAATTACAAGAAAGTGTACCAAATTTTATTTAAGCCATTAAGTTTTGATTTATTGCTCCATACATGTATGCAAAAATACCTATAGATAGATGAACTGTTTCCCAGATTTGGTTTAAAATGTAATAAGAGTCTATAATTTAGATAATATGGACTCAAAAAATTATTACTAAAGGACAATACTAAATTTTGTAATTTCGCTCTGTATGGGGTTTTAATCTTGCTCGTTTGTATTTAGACAGCAGGACAGATGGACCACTAAATGGAATTGTTTCTCGCTATCAAATTTTATCCATCCATGTTAAAGCGTTTCTGGTTATCTTGTTTAACAAAATAACGATAAATAGGCATAATTAGATGAATGTGTTTTCAGGCTCAGATTTCAGCAAGGTGGATATGTGTCAAAATTTCGAGTTTGAATTATGATGTTGTTTTTATGTTTAAAATGTACACGAAAGTAAATAAGAGAAAGGGAGAGAGAGTTTCTATTGTTTGACAAGTATATCATGGCTGGACGCATCACTTACAGTTTAAGTTCGATATTGTTTTTATACATATGAGTTGGTAGTCTGTCTCGAGATTTTTACCGTCATAGGATTGACGTCTTTTATGTTGTTTGGATGGAAATAGGGAAAACATTCAACCATCAAACTAACAATAGTGAGTTTTTCGTTCATTGTAAACTATCCATTGCAAAACAAAAATATCCATAATGATGGTTCAGAGCAAAACATGACTAGGACCCATGACTTCCTACGATTCTGAGTTAGTGATGAAGATACAAAAAAAAAATCTTCAATCTATGATCTAAAGACTAAACCTGCCATTTGATACCGGTTGCTTGAAGTTTTGAGATTCAAAATATTACTTCTGAAAATCAAAAATAAATAAGTAAGTAATTAAAATAAAAATTTTCATACCCGTATGGATAATAAAGCTCGAAAAGGATGAAAACGCTCCTAATCTTCGATGGTCCTTCGAGTAATAATGGAAACAATTAAAATTCTTCTTATAATATGTAACATATTATCCTTAACATATTTTTATATCGAAAACTCTATTTACAGAATATTTTTCTACAGCAAATCTAACAGATCTATATTCATAGGCTTTTATAGTAAAGGTAATCGGGAAACATTGCAACAAAATGACTTTCAAGTAGTGAAAATCCACTTCAATCTGGGGAAATGCTTCAAAATTTAAATAAAATTTTATATATTCATAAAGTATACAGCATAATGAATAGCTTGTGATATTTTATTTTCGACTATGGGTAAAAAATTTATTATATTAGAGACGATTACAGGGTCCTATTGGCAACGTCTTCGTTTCGGTTAAAACTATTTTTATTTCAAAATTCGCTGCCACTAAAAATCCACCCTAAATTCGATTTGGTACATGAAAAATCCATCATTAGAAAACGTCTTTCTTCATTTATTGAAATTTAAAATTTAGTGTAATTATATTTACATCCCGTTTCAAAGCAATATGAGAGCTTTTTTTGGAACAAACCGCATTATTTTGAAATGTGATCAACCCACTTTAAATTAAAGGAAGGAGGATATCTGGTACCAATAGATTTAATGTGTTCCATATTAGTTTCGAGAACATGGAATATGGAATCGAGTTTAGAACATGAGTTCAGAAGTCGAAATATTACTATCAATTCAGTGTGATCCATTGAGGTTTAGTGTGATTTCAGTGGGATCCATTGAAAGCAAGTTCAAATGTCAGCATTTTCTGTTGTCACGATTGTTATGTCATGTCCGCCATTATTATAATATCAACAAAAATGTCATCATTTTTTGATGTCACCATTATTATATCATGTCCACCATTATTATGTCACCAAAACTGTCACCATTTTTATTTTCTTTGAACAAGCGATAGCATTTAGGAAGTTGAAAATGAGATTCAGTTTTCCCAAGCAGCTATCAAGAATCCACCATAATGATTGTATGTGAATGTTGGAATAACTAATCTCCAGTTTACGATATCCGTGTGCATATAAAATAAACCTTATGAGGTGCCCAGGTCAGTTTTGTTTCACATTAAAGGCATGTTGCACTTTCATAGCTAATGTCTAGATTCAGTGTTATGGCTTTTATGAAAATCCACCATATACTTTGTAAGAACGGGGAGAGGGGTGCTTTAAAACATCGATCCCCTTGTTGACTGCATGATAGAGAAATGAGCATTTGTACAAGCCTGAGAATATCTACATTGAACAACTTTTGATTGAAAGCAAACAGTATGGATTGATGTGTTACTTTTTCTGTAGTATCTGTCTGATGGAAAATTAGAAAAGGAGTTTGAAACCTCAACACTACGAATCTCGCCTATACACAGGAAACTATATTAGTTGACGGGTTATTGGAGATATTTATGAATGGGTGTTTACTTAGCTGTAAATTATTCATACCACTAAACTACAAATAATTATTGCTAGTATGGTGTTTACTAAGTAACCCGTCATGAATTGCATTCATGTTAAGGGATTGGGCTACTTTCAAAAGGTTGGGCACACCTCTCAAATGAAACTTTGCCAAGTTACAATTTAGATTAAGAGCATTCATCTAAGTTCTATAATTTCCATTCAAATCCTTAGATAAAAGCATAATAATGCACACTTGAAATTTCACGCAAAGCTTACAAATTCCTAAAACTTTGAGGAATCGATTTCTACTACCTTTTATTCCTTTGAAAAATTAATTAAATTTACATTTCTGTAAAAATGAATTTGACATTTGAAAATTAATGCAACACAAAATTCATGTCCATATCGGTCAAATTCATTAAATAGAAAATTTCAGAAGACATTATTTCGATTGAAACTGTTAACATAAAATGAGAAAAACGAAGAATAGTAAGACTCTCTTTAAAATATTGATTCTTTTTACGGCAATAGGGATAAATATCTGCCCACTTTAATTAATAGGGTCAATTATAGCTTTAAATGTATTTTTCACTTTGAATTAAATAACCCTTAGCAAAAATGCTTTACTACAATTATCTTAATTGCAAAGTGTAATTTAACTCATTAATTAGTGCTTGTTACATTAACAAATTAAATATATTATCTTCCATTATTGATGAATTAGAATTGCTGATTCTATTTCTAAGGCTACTTATTTTCTCATTATTTCGGTAATAAGAATTAATAAATAATCAGAAACAGAGGTAATCAAATTGGATATATTTCTTCTTTTTTAATAGCTGGAAAATTAAAAAAAATAATTCGTTTCCCTTATTAAAGATATTTAATTCATACATTTCAACCTGGTTATTAGTTTTCAATTTTTTATTTCTATCGATTTTTTTTTCTTTATTAGTTATTGTTCAATAACTGTAGTGTAAGTCATGTGGAATAAATTAAGCGGAAAGAAATTAAATGAAAAATATTTTTTTCCTATCTTACTATTCTACGAAAATATACATAAAATTAAAAATTATGGTTAGATATACAGTATTGTAAAGATTAAGATTTCGTATTTCTCAACTCAGCGTTCACCACGGATTGATAAGAACTACAATACTGTATTTTAAACTATTAGAGAGGATAAAGAGGTTATGCGCAAATTAAATATAGGTGAAAAGTTTTTCAAACTTTATCAAATGAATACTTCAGACAAAGAACTATATAATTAAGATAAAAGGAAATGGGCGGGGGTAAAAATGCTTTTTTGTTTTGTTTATCTAGAACCTTTTAATGTTATTTATTTATTAAACTGTCCTTAATTTATAAGGACAATTTTTAGTATCTAATCTAATCTAAACCCATCCTAAATAATGTGTATCCTATAACTAGTAAATTATGTTTACGCAGGATTATTCATATACAAAGTAACCTGCGCAAAGAAGTTATGAGCATCTAATAGAAGATTTTACTATATTGCTGCCCTATGCAATACTGCATGTTATGAGGCCTACTTTTAATTCAATTTTCAGCAAATTTTTAGTGATTTAATTATTTATTTCAGGTTAATATTTCTATCTTATTGATTTTGTGATTATATATTCTTTTTATGACTCCAGACTGTCCGCTTTTCACAATTTTGTACATATCATTGAAAAAAAAAATGCTCGCTATCATTAAAATTCTAATAATAGTTAATTGAAACAATTAGTAACTGAATCATTAAAGATTAGAGCGGAATTTGATAATTTATTAACCAAATATTCTATCATTCATAGATTTTGTTTTTTTTATTAAATTACATATATGGTAATTAGAAAAATAAAGTTTTTTTTTATTTTACAGTTTTTTCCTAATTTAATTTTCTGTTATTTTTTATTAATTAAGTTATTAAGTTAATTTTTCTCTTTAAGTTTTTTATTCTAAAGTTTTTATTTCAAGTTTCTTTGTAGTAGCTCTAGGTAGCCGCTTAGTCTATCTAGTCGGATATCCAGTACAGAGCTCAGCGACAGCATTTAAACTTGACAGCGCATGAATTGCTCAGTCTATGTGATAGAACGGCAGCGAACTATACGAGAGCAATAATTTACTTATCAGTTGGAAATAGATTTTGAAATCTGACTATGATTTTCACATTTTATTCTCTAAACTTATGTATCTAAAAAAATCGCATCAAACATTTAAAAAGGGATTCAGTGAAAAAGTTCTAATTGTCCCATTGTCAATTATAATAAGTGATAGCTGATCTCCAAAAAAACTATTAGTCACTGTATTTAAATGTCGATGCTCAAATAATTGGCTCCTTTACCCCTCCCCTCAAAAAAGAGGGCCATCAATCATAAATCGATTAAGATTGATGGTCCTCTTTTGATTGAGGCTAACAGTGGTCAGTTTGAATATTTATTGTAATAAAGAAATATATTTTTTTAAAACTTTTATAAACATTTAAGTAAATTTTTTATTCTCTCAATTTTTGAAAAATCCAAAAATTGACTGTATTACTCTATATAATTATTTCTCTGATGGTCGACTTTTTGATATTTCTTTTTGCTGCAGCCTTTTCTCTATAAACTGAAGTTGGCTCTATTTCCATGGCTATCACTTTTTGTTTTCGCAACGAATTATATAAGTAGAAAATATTGTCATTATTAAAAAAAAATCAAAGAATTTGAAATTAGAACTTTGATGAACCTTCAAGTTTCGCAAGTCCTACAGACCAAGAAACAGTTTTTGTAATTATGTTTGTCTATCTTGGAACATCATAAATCAAAACCGCTTTAAGCTAGACGAATGAAATTTGATATGTGATCTTTAGGCCGAATTTGCAGACTTTCATTAGGTTTTGAGTAAAAAGTTCAATTGCAAGAAGTCTGTTTAGCGGTTTAAATATAAGAATAACTGAAAAATATAGAGTTAGACAGATAAAATTTGATATCTAGATTTAAAATCCGTATCAAATTTTGAACAAATTCTATCAAAGAATTATCTGATCGTCTGTCAGTCAGTGCATTTGCATGCCTTTAAAAGCATAGCTAAAAAACGCAGCAGTATATGTTAAATTAGATTCAACAATCAAAATATAGATTTTAACTTAAAAGTGCAACGAAATGGTTAAATAAAATATCGTGTGTTATCATGTTACTGACATAGCAGTTCTCTGTCAGATGATCTGTATTTATCGGTCAAAAAATTAAAAAAGAAATGTCGAAATCCATGCTTAATTTTCATCACTGTACACGAAGCACAAAACACTCATGCATGTGTCTTTGAAAGCAAAAATATGAGCATTCATGTTGCTCACGCAATAACACAGGTTCATACTCCTTTGTCGTGGACGGGGGGGAGGGGTGATTAACATGTTTAATAGAGAGTGTGCGAGGAGGTCCCTCCCGAATATTTTTATCGTTAGTATTATTTATAATGGCGAGATCTCGATAGATCTTTACGCTACAGATTTCCGTGATGTATAGTTCTGGTAAGAAAATTAAATTTCGTTTATTTTTGTGTTTTGTAAGTGATTGATTATAAATGCTATAAACTTCAAATTTGAAATATTTAATGCAAACTTTTTAGCAAAACTTTAAATGTCTTTGTCTTTTTGGAAGGAATCCTCTGGCGGAAGTTTAGAGGCTATAAAAGTATTAGAAAAGTGAATGTAGTAAGTATAAAACTAGAGAAATGTTTTGAAAATTTGACAATAAAATTGCAGAACTATATCAATTTTTGGAGCAAATATAAGACAATATAAGAGAGAATATGTTCGCTGGAATTTTTCACAGTACAGGTAATAAAGACATTTCGATTTTAATAATTCAATATTAAAAATGTTTCAAAAATTCAGAGAAAATTTAAGAATTAGTAACTCAAAAACAAATCAAAATAGACAGGTGATGTTTGAACAGAAATAATTTTTAAATAAGTTCCAGTTTATATAAATTACACTGAATCTGCATTTATCAATGAAATATATCAGACATAATAAAACAGTGAGTGAAATCCTGCCTTACAAATATTAATTACAATAAATAAATAATATTTAATATTATTTACAAATATTTTTCATTTAGAAACATATTTGTCAGAGGATGAACCACAGTTTTTCACAACAGTAAATACTATTCTTGTTGCTTGTGATCCCTTAATACCATCAGAAATAAATTAAATAATTTGAGGTAATGCAAGTTTCTACTTTATTAGCATCTCAATTTTAAAAAAGATACTTGTTGCATAGCAATTAATGACACATTGCATAATGTTGTTTAATTACATTCGTAACGACGCATGCTTTTGAACTGTGGTTTAAAGGAACAGCTCTAAATAGAAAGCAAATAGAAGTCAATGTAAGATAATAAATTTTTTTAGAATATGGTCCAAATTAAGTATGGAGCAACTTATCAAGTATAGTCTTACGTCAAAAAACATAATTCAGTCTACTCATATTAATTAAGAATGCAGGAATAGAAATCGGCACAATGATTAATATACTACAAATATTCAGCATTAAAAAGAATTTAAAAAACACACATCTGTAATGATTGTATGTCATAAACCATATATAAATAGGAATCTGTAAACAACAAGATCCGTTGAGGCTGTGCGTGACGTAACTGGCGCGCTGCCCATCATCCGGGTATTGACACTGCGCGATGCTTCTGCAAAGCTATTCTCTCCTTTATCTTCAGAACGCTCGCGCACTCTCCTCGGTTGAGCTTACAGTCAATTGTTTAATTTCTTAAGTTTAAAAGTAAATAAAATTATTATTCTAACATGTCTCAATAATTGGAGTCAACCACAACTACACGCAACCCAAATTACGACATAACAAAATACAAAAAAAAAAAGAGGCGAATACAAGTATGAAAGAAATAACTTATTTAAATACAAAAATAAGTGTCCAAAAAAAAGCTTCCTGATATCAATAAAATGTTTTAAAACATTCAAGATTTTTATAATTGTTTACAATTTATGATATATCTAGGTATTATTTATCAATTTCTATTTTTTATATATGCCTTAATTATTACAAATCCTTCTTATGACATTAGTTTTATCCATAAACTTTAGAATCAGATACTCAGAACAAAAGGCAGATATTAAAAACTACTTTATAACAAGTGTGACATAATCGGAAATGGCATCACAAAACGCATCAGCAGAAAACCCTTAATACAAACATCTCGGGGCGCCTCGAGCATGAAGTTGTTTAATTAAGATTTGCATCAGCAGTGCAATCAATACGCCAGTGGTACGGGAACCGTAATGGATCTACGGCATTCCTCTTCCATTTATTCCCCTCAGAGGAAAGGCGCTCATCCATTCCGGACCTCTGACGACCCTCTTTGGTATCCAGCAGAAATAGCCTCTGGTCACGAACGGGTCACAGGCGCCTAATCCTTCAGGATCGACGCAATTAAGGACGCCCCCCCCCCTTTCTCCGGAAGGATTAGCAGGCATCGAGATTTGAATAAATAATCGCCCGCATTTCGGGCCCCAATCGAATTTCGGGTGAATCATTTGGACTGGCTCGCTCAACGCTGTTTGGAAATAAATTTTTACGGGGCACCTTGAATGATCTGCTCAGGACAATTCAAGCGGCACTGAGTGGGAAATATGAACTAATACATTCATAAATGTTTGAACAGTGCATTCCAGGAGTGGATTATGCCGAGCTTTTGAGCGGAATAACTACGAACGGAGGTTGTAATAATGAATTGGATTTCCAGGAAGTAATGGTCTTTAAAGTTGAATGTGTCAAGAGCTCGTTTATTGAAATGTGCGTCCACTTGCGCCTTATTTATTGAAATGCGCGCTTGTTTACTACCGGTGGGTGAATCTAAATCACATCAATCATAGCTGACTACATATCAATTCTAAATAAATAGATTATTTAGAATTGATGTGTTAATGTTGCGACAGAATTGCTTTATTAGAAGAATTCTTTTCCCTTTTTATGAACAGCCATGGACAAATATGATTTTTTTTTCACGATAATAGTGTTAATGTTGCGACAGAATTGCTTTATTAGAAGAATTCTTTTCCCTTTTTATGAACAGCCATGGACAAATATGATTTTTTTTCACGATAATAAGCTGAATTGTACAACATTTAGAAATATTTTATTGATTTTTTCCAGCCAAAATAATATAATGTAAATATTTAATTTCCAGTGAAAATTCTCTCAAGGGATATAAGTTGCGGCATTTGTTTTTCCATTATTTGAAGTTCGTCCCAGGTACTCATTAGAAATTTTAACGACTAATTTCAATTGATTAAAACGTTTTAAAAGTGGGTTGCAAACATTAAGAAGTAAATGGCTGTTAAAAAATAGCGCACTATATGATGCCCAGTAATCTTGTATTATCAAAAACATATAATGCCACTTAATATTTCAAAAAACAGTTGGCACCTAAATAATTTAACGTATTTTAAAAATATTTTCTTTTCAAAAAATATTGTTGAGAAACTCAAATTCCAATGCAGTGGATTTACGGTGAAATAGTTTTACAGGCTCAATAAAAAGAAAATACAGCTTTATTATAGTTGAAAATAAAGTGCACACAAACAATATAGCCAAAGAAATAAGCATCAGCACACAAGCAGCAAATCGGTAATAGGGAAACCATAAGAGCATAAAGCGCTTAGAGAGAAGTCGCAAGTGAGAGATTTCGCATGATTACTCTGGCCTTTCGAATCGCCTGCTACGCTCTATTCATTTTAACTGAATTCAACTACCAATTCTTTATTTGACTCAGTACTAACTTCCATCTTTGGAACTTGGTCTTTTATAGTCTTCATGGCAGGCACTGAATATTCAAGAAAGTTATTGTATCTTTGCTCATAATCAACATATTGCCGAAATTCCAGCAATTCCAGAAATTACCGATTTTGAGCCAAACTGTCGTCAAGGCCGAAGAGCTTTGATCCCGCATTTATTCAGCATCCATCAGAGCTTTTTGAAAACTTATCCTCCTTTCTAGAAAATCTACTACGCTGGGAAAAAATATTGCAAACTCGCAAAAATATGCTAATATTGTAAGCCTCAGATTAGCAGTTGAAAGTATTGTTTACGCTTATCTACAAAAATATTAAACGTTACAAAAAAAAAAAAAAAAAAAAAAAAAAAAAACGTAAGGGAATGTTACTGAATCCGGTCTCTCTCTCTCTCTCTTTTTTTTTTTTTGACATTTTATAAAATCTGAAGTGATAAGAAATATTAGTTAAAACATAACGGTGTTTTTTTAAATATTTTTTTAAATAATCTATTAACGTTTTTGTGATATGCCTTTTAAAGCAGGGAAAAAATGGTTTAAAAATTGTACCGGTTTTTTTTTTTTTTGAGTTAATAAAAACAGTTTGCCCAGATTAAACCACTGCTGTTGTTTTTTTAAATAGACTACCAATTTCTTTAAACGAAATTTAAACAAAAATGTCTTTACTTTTATTTCTAAATTTACACTAATACACAATATTTGAACACAAGCATGACATTTTATGCACTACATCAGTTCTTTATCTTTCTTCATTTCCTTATATATAGTACAAAACTAATTTTAAAAAAACATCAAATATCATTATTGTTGTTCTTTTTCTTTTTGAATTAACTATTAAGGTTTTATTATCTTTATTCATTTGGATTCATTCCCTTCGAATTTATAAAATTTACTGAAGATTTTTTAATTATTTTTCTAATTAAGATAATACTCAATTTGATTCAAAAATCATTTTGATGCAACTTATGCGGTCCAATCAAAGCAATTTTTAGACAAAAAAATATCCTTTAATATTAGCTTTATTTTATTTCAATAAAATTAAAATAAAATATAAAAGTTTGTATATATACGTCGTTGATATACCTGGAAATATTCGATATTAAGATATCTATGATATATACCCGTATGTTGCGTTTAAGTAAAAAAATCTACTCCAAATGATGCATCTTGTTACCTTGGCCAATAATAAAATATCACATTTCTCTTTTATTATCACTGGATGAATAATAGATTAGCTTTATATGTTAATTTTGTTGGCGGAATTATCAACCACAATAAATAGCTGCTAAGGATATTGGATGAATATGAGATCGAATACTGTAAAAAAAAAGTAAGCATTCAATTACAATTTACTGCAGAACCGATCTAAATGAAAAACATGAAAACGAGTACACTATTGTTGTTTAAAATATCTCTCTTATTTTATCGCTCTTATTTTATAATATGTTTATTGGAGCACTAATTAAAAAATATAGGAGTACTTTCTGTTGCGAATTGTATTGCTTCATGGATTTTGAGGTATATTCTAAATAAGAACAAATATTTTTGTCTATCCATTCGTCGTTAAATTTACACTATGAAAAAAGAGCTGCATATAAATAAATCTTTATTTCAAATGATTTTTTTTTATAAAAATAAATTCCATTTTTAAAAATAGAATCACCGAACCTGACATTTAAAACAAAAACTTATGAATTCAGTCAGGTTATTACGCTTGATTTTAAAAGCGAACTGGTGAAAGAATTTATCTTCAAAGCCTGCTTTTTCTCTTGATTAATTAGGATGACAAAGAAAATTCAGTAGAGCCTGCAAATTCCATATCAGAGAGAAAAAAAAGAAAGGGAATATAGAAGACAAAGAAAACATATTCCGCCCAAAACAATGTTCTTAAGGATAAACAAGCATAAAATTTGTGACTATGGTAAAAACAAAGCATTTGCCTCTTGCAAACTCTTTGCAACATCGATTTCTGCTTGGAGGCGCTATCATCTTATCTTCTGTATCTTCCCTTCCCCTCCCCCTCTCAAATCTGTTCCTATCGTCTGTTCTTCGCAAAAAATCAGACGACACATTTCCACCCCTGCGGGCAAAAACTATACGAATAAAAAAATAAAATGTCATCATTTTTTCTCCCAACTCTCGATTGCATTTGTCGGATTTATTTGAAAATTCTTGTCTTCCTCCCCTTCCCTCGGCAAAAATTTTTGTTTCATTTTATGATCCCAGATATTTCCCGCCTTTTCTTTTTGCATTTGAAAGAAGTGGTCGTTTCCTGTCAACTTGTGGTTATAGTGAAGATTTTTCTAGATGTTATATATAATATTTTTTTTT
>JAPMOR010040786.1:0-11966 GCA_026543865.1 Argiope aurantia | reverse complement strand
CAGTTTTGAATGTTAAAAATTTAGAAAAACTCAACATTTTCATAATCTTAGGCCAATTAATCTTGAGAAACCTGCGCGCTGATTGGCGTATTTTCTTTGAAACGATCGATGGAAAATCTAAAATTATCCTTTTTTTTTTATTGAATAGTGATATTCAAATTTTCATAAATCAGTCAGTTTAAGGGATTGTAAATTAACTCTTAAAAGTCACTGATTTAGTTAATTGGAAATTAACTCTATGACCACCATAAAAACTGTGCTTTCTCTTATGGCGTATGCATTGTCCTTAATATCCGCTCGAATAAAACATCACATACAAAAGTACTACATAGAATAAACGCATGAAAAGTAAACATAACATTTCAATAGTTGCCAAAAACAAAAGAGAGAAAAATGCAATTAATAAGTAGACGATATTTAGAAAAGTACAGATATTTAGACTGGAAAATGAAATTATCTGAAATTAAAAACACGCGCAGACGATATTTACAATAGTAAAAATATTCAAACCTGAAAAGGAAAATATATGAGTTATTCCATCAATAAATGCCATTAGTTTGTTTATATCTTCATTATTTTATGAGTCATTAACGAAACAACACGTGCGAAAATTATATTTTTGCAGATTTTATTTCCGAAAAGATTTAATTTATTTTTAATTGGGGCTTTAATCAATGTGATGGCAACACTTTGAAAAAAGCTAATTTTTTCCCCATGAATAAGAAGCGTGGTTAATCTTAATTTTTATTTTTTATGAAAAAAATTATTGAAAAACATATTTAAAATATTTATTTAAAAATTCATTAAAAATAGAAATTTAATTTTAAGATTAAAACATTAGTATCATTTAAAAGATAAATTTTTGATCTTTAACTTCATGTAAAAATCTTTTTTGTGCGGTAATATTTTCGGAAGTTATAGCAGAAACACGTCAAAATTTCGCTTAATTTTTAAATAAATAAAATTATATTTAAAAATTCGAAAAAATAACCCCCAGGTGCACATTCCCAGCCTCCAAGGTATACACGTGCCAAATTTGGTAGCTGTAGGTTGAATGGTCTGGCCTGTAGAGCGCCAACACACACACACGCACACACACACACACACATTGAGCTTTATTATAAGTATAGGTATAGATATTGTTATGACTGAAGACTTTCTGACTTATAAAAAAACACTTTTTATTTAACATCAGGAAAACGGAACTATCAGCTACATAAATATGGATGGAATTCTAAATTTTTCTTCGTTGCCAGTTCCTTTAACTCAATAACAATTTAATTAATTAGAAAGGGCAACAGGAAGTGGGAAATACAAGATGAGTGGCAACATTCTCCCACCTTTTGTATTGCATGCAAACACTTTAAAGCAATACAAAACACAAGCAAAATTATAACACGTTTAGATAAAAAAAAAAATAAACAATCGCATACATGAGATTATAAAAGTAAAGATTAGACCAGTTCACAAATTCAGTCTTTTTACAGGAATTAATGGACGGCCATATAGAGATTTCTTTCCTTCTTCGAGAACATCAACTGCAGTAGGGCCCGGGTTTTGTGCAGAAAATTCAGTTCCTTGGTGGTCCTTGCTGATATGATCACTAGCACTAAGCTCCAGAGGATAAATTCGTTGAAGCGGTCGTAGGATTTCACCACTGGCTAGGCGCAACTTGCAAGAAAGTTCGTCTCTGATCACATCCCAAATCAGACCAAGTACCATTTGTGCATTTTGATCTTCCTTAGAGTCATTAGAAGCCCAACAGCGCAATTCAAAAGCACATTCTTTCATTATTTCTATGGATTGAGATTTCAGTTGTTCCAATTCTTTAGCGTCGTTAACACTCGTCACCAAATTGTCCACGTAGAATCCTTCCCGTAAATGACCAATTGTCTTCCTGAGGCTCTCTGTCTGGAATTTTCCTCGTTCTAGGTGGTAACTTATAGTGGCATTTAGCAGAAAAGGGCTAGAGGAAACACCGAAGACTACTTGACAATGACGATAAATTCTTATTTTTGAGCATTCAGCGTTCTCCCACCATAAAAATCTTAGGGCATCTCTGTCTACAGGTCTCAAACGTATTTGTAGAAATGCTTGTTTTATATCTGCAATTACACCTATGGCACCAGAACGAAATCTCAACAGTAGAGGCGGTATTTTTTGTATAAGACTTGGTCCCACACTTAAACATTCATTCAAGGAGGCAAATCCCGGTTTCTTGAACGAAGCGTCGAATACTGGGCGAACCTTTGTGGTATTGCTTGAGGGCTTAATGACGGGTCTATGAGGAAGGTAATGGGCTTCCTTGGCTATTTCATCCATTGGAACAGCTTCTATAATGCCTTCTGATTCCCACTGTTTGAATATGTTATCGTAGGCTTCAAAGTAATTTTCGTTTATCAAACGCTTAGTTGCTGTACGAAGTCTGGATTCTGCTGCATCGCATTTATTATATAGAGCAGGATGTCCGGCTAACCATGGTAAAGCTACTTCATATCTTTGATCTTCACAGATCCTAATTGTTTCCTTAAAATGAGTCAATGTTTCTTCTTCAAGGAGGCTTTCATTTTTCTTCTCTATTGGATCTGTGATACACAAAACTTCTAAGTCCCACATTTTAGGCATCTCCATATTTTGAAAGCTTAATGTGACTAGGTTAACAATTTGCTTTTTCTTTCCCAGTCCTAGAATTGTCCAACCCAACAAGGTCTCAACTGCAGATACACCTGAAGATAATACCTCTATTCTCCCAGTCAAAATGCTTCCGAGTATATCAGCTCCCAGCAGAACTCGTATGGGTGGTGAATCTCTTCCATCTGTTAGTTTTATTCCTCGGGAAGCAAGCTCAGAAAGCAATTTACTATCATGGATTCTTGGCAAGGCTGAGCATATCCTTGGTTGCTCGAGAAGAGACAATGGAGTTGAATATTTACGATTTAAGTTTCCACGTTTACGATGTATCTTTTATGCTCAGAAGCAGGAGAAATTACTCCTCCAAACAATCCTTGAGAAAATATTTCTCTTCCAGAGGGATAAAGGTTTAGTTCTGCAGCTAAATTCTTTTCGATATAAGATCGTTGTGATCCATCGTCCAACAATGCTCGAACACAGAATTCCTTATCTTTATTTCGTAGTTTGATCATGATGGTTTTAAGATATATTTCGTGTTCAGAGGGAAGATTTGTTAGCAATGTTTCTGTAGATTTCTTCTCATCATCGGTCGTACTGTTCTTAGACGAAACATTTTCTTTTCCCTTGTGTAGTTCTGGACATAGTAATATATAATGTCTCCGTTGGCAAATTAAACATCTCACATTACTGTGACACTTTCTTGCAATGTGTCCAGGCTTGAGGCAAACGAGACAGCATCTTTTCCTTATAACGTGTGATTTTCTGTCTTCGTAACTGATCTCTGATAATTTTTGACAGTCTTTACTGAGATGAGGGCGGTTGCAGAAAATACAACTAAGTTTTGCTTCAGATGGGCTTGAAATTAACGAAGCCGCGGTGGGTTCATCTTTGTGTACCGATTACTGACAATCTTTTCGTATACCACCATTTCCCTTATCTTTGCTGAATCCATCACGAGCTAAGCGGATCATTTCTTCTGATTCGACTTCATGGCGTAAAAAGCACATAAGTTTTTCCAGGGATCTCTGACTAGTAGCGTCATCTGTATTTTCTGAAATTCTACTCCTTTCCCATGCTCGCAAAACATTTTCTGGCAAACATGACTCAACCAATGGCTCTAGAAAGTCAGCAAATTTTTCTTTTGTGCGCCCTAATCTTTCCAATGCTCTTAATTTTGTCTCTAGTAAATCGTAGAGGGTGGCTAAATCAGGGGCATTCTTACCGGCCGTGGCATTTTTCAGAACCAGTGAAAGGAGATCGCGAACATATATTTGCACTAGGAGATCGTCCCGGCCAAATCTTAATTTTAGCTGTTGGACGGCTTTCGGATAATTTTCAGCGGTTATTGGGAAACTGGATATTAATCTAGCAGCTCTTGAATCAGGCACCATAGACTGGTATAAATACTGGAATTTGTCTATGGCAGTCAGTTCTTCTGAGTCATGTATTTTTGAAAAAATGCTCCAAAATGGATCTTTAGGATCACCCGAAAACATTTTTAATTCAAATTTAGGTAAATTTAATTTTACTGAATCACGCTCGACAGAACTTGACAAAGATCCAGAACCTTTATTTAATAGCGTTTCTATCTTTGATTTAATCTCAAGAAAAGTATCTCTATATTCCTCTGCCGCCTCAAAATCGGCTTCGTATTCATTAACAGTCTCAGTATTTTCTAAAAGTAATGACGAAATATTATTTTGAATCTCATCTAAACGTAAAAATTTATCTTGTAACTGAGCATTCAACACGTACAGCTTATCGCCATCCTTGGAGTCTACTTTCGTCGCCAAACATTGCTTCAACTTATTCACGGTAGCCGTAAACGTAGCTCTTAACGATTTTCGTTTTGTTTTCAAAGCATCCATATTTATAAATGCACTAAAATAGTAACTTAAAATGATTCGTAATAGATTCTTAATTTCTGTTTATACTGAAGCAATGAAAGTGATTATATTTTCTTAAACTTAAATCACTTTGATCATCATAAACAGCATATCGTATACTTAAGCAGAAATTTAAATCATTCGTACCTGTACATCTTTTTAATTTCAAGTTCTTCAAATGCAGAGTACAAACTCGGTCCTGTCGCGGACGCCACTTTTTTATAACTGAAGACTTTCTGACTTATAAAAAAACACTTTTTATTTAACATCAGGAAAAAGGAACTATCAGCTACATAAATATGGATGGAATTCTAAATTTTTCTTCGTTGCCAGTTCCTTTAACTCAATAACAATTTAATTAATTAGAAAGGGTAACAGGAAGTGGGAAATACAAGATGAGTGGCAACAGATATAATAACAGTTCATAATATTTTCTTTTCAAATATAGAAATAAGAGCTCACTTAAAACCTTGTAGCAGACCCTGATTTCTTCTATATCAGCTTTATTATAAAACAGATGTGAGTGTAAAATTTTAATCAACTGAATTACAAAACAAAGTACTACAGTGCCCGAAAAAATTATAAGGACACGCGAAAAATCGCCAAATCTAGAAGCCTTGTTTACAGAATCGTATGCACATTTTTGCAGCAAAAATAGAAGCAAAACTAAAATATTTTATGCGTAAAGTAATTAAAATTTTCAATTTTAAATCTGCTAAAATTTAAATTTTGATTTTTAAACCTAAATGAAAACTGAAAAAAGTATAAGGACATTGCTTTTTCTCCAGTAATTATTTAAAAATTTGCATATTTGAAAGCATAAAATGACAATTCCGAGTTAAAAGATTCATTTGCGAAAAGAATTTCCCACTCGGCTACTTTCAGTGTGAATTTTTAAACGATGCCCAAAGGAACTCAACTTTCTGACTCTGAAAAAGGAAAAATTGTTGCTTTTCGAGAATGTGGATTAAGTGGATGGGAAATTTCAAAAAGAATCAAGAGATCTAAAACGGTGGTTTATAATTTTCTAAAAAATCCTGGGATGTATGGTATGAAAAAGCGAACTGGGAGACCAGAAATTCTCACTTGTCGACAAAAGAGAATGATAGTAAGGAGAGCTTGCGAGAAAAGAGAAACCGCAAATAAAGTTGGACAAAATTTGAGTTTATCATGCTCAACAAGGACTGTTCAAAATATTTTGAGTAAGCACATCCTCAAGTTTCTTATGGGAAATTAGTGTCACACCCCCCTATTACAAATCATCATAAGAAAAGAAGAGTTTACTTTGCCAAAAAATACATTTCTCTTGGTCAAAAGTGGGCTGATGTAATTTTTTCGGACGAAAAAAAGTTCAATCTTGATGGACCTGATGGTTTTCGTTAATTTTGGTATGATCTGCGAAAGACCAAGGAAGTGTTTTCCAGGCGTCAATATGGTGGTGGCTCGATTATGGTATGGGGCGCTTTTGTGGCAAATTGAACCACTCCAATTGTATTTATCAATCGTAAAATAAATTCGGACAGGTATGTTGATATGTTAGGAGAAAGTTTGTTACCTCAAGCACCACTAATTCAGGGGACTATATTTTTCAGCAGGATAATGCTTCGATACACGTTTCTATGAGTGCAAAAGTCTGGTTTGAAGCTAATTCTGTAAATTTATTTGATTGGCCGGCGAGAAGTCCCGATCTTAAATCCAATCGAAAACTTATGGGGACTTCGAGCCCGAGAAATTTATAAAAACGGCACACAGTATCGATGTACACAAGATCTTGTCGTCGCTATCAAAGAAGCTTGGGAAAAAAATATCTGTGGACATTTTAAAAGATCTTTCAGGATCTATGACCTCTCGGCTTATTCAAGTGATTGAAAAAAAAGGTAGTTTTCTTGATTATTGGAACATTTTTTAAGTATTTTACAACATGTCCTTATAATTTTTTCCGTATTTCCTTTAGTGTTAAATTTTGTAAAATAAATATTTTGAAGCTAAATTATGATTTTATGTGGTATAAGTGTTATCAAAAAATTATGCAGCAGAAGTAAGAAATATAAAAAGTTCATTTAGGTGAAATGGAAATAAACCATATTTTCATGCAATTACATGTTGTCCTTATACTTTTTTCGCGCACTGTATAGTACTGATATCTATTCCCAAATTAATTACGCCAAAGTACGCATCTAATTTTCAAAAGGAAAGATAAATAGCAACAGAAGATTTCCCATGATGTACACTTTGAAGTCATGTGATTGAACGAACCAATCAGATTCGATTTATGCTCGGATGTCTCCTGAGATTGAGGCGCCTGTCCAAAAGAGTGCCTGAATTGTTACTGACAGAGAAAAAAATTATCTTCGCTTGTTATGGCGGATCATGAATCATGCGGATTTTTTTCATTGTCAATGAAAAATGTAAACAAACCGAGATATCTAAATGTGTGGTATCTCATATCTTTTTTCCAATTGAGGAGAAAGGGTGGTTCACCCGAAATAATCTTGAAGTTAGGATTATTTTTATTATTGAATGCTGATACATTTAAATTTATCTGTTTAGATACTTCTAGAATGAATATGTGATATGTATGAATATAAGAGCATGCATTTACATTCCCCTTGCCATCTGCTCATATCAAGTGAGTTAAGCAGGAGGTAATTAATTTTAACCTTTCTCATTTAGTCGTTCGTAATTTTATTTATTATTATTCATGTTTTAAATGTGCATTTTTCAGGTCTTTTTGTGTGTTAATATAATAAGCCTATTCCATCTGAACATTAACGTCTCAATCATTATCATATAAGCGGCTAAATAACTGATAATGCAAAAAAAAAAAAAAATGTAGCATTCTGTGCTGTATTTTATTTGAGAAACAAGGTTTTTTCGTTTATATACATTCTGTGTTTATTATTTTAAAATTATGTTTCGTAGATAGTATTGTTATTAAGCTTAATGTTTTAATTTTAAAAACAATAAGAGCTTTCTTAAGTTAAAAAAAATTATATATAAAAAAAGGTAATAACTTTTTGATTTTATTCATTCTTTATTGATTCATTTTCTGTAGTTTTTAATTATACTTTTAAATTGAAATTTTTGTTTTTTTTAATTATTATTTTAGAGATTGTTCTAGAGGAGGATTTTAAAGTTAAATAGATATTGAAGCACAACTCATCTAAGTGCAAAACTAAAAATGTCATTTCTTTACTTTGCATATGGTAGTAATATGCTGACACAGAGAATGCACATCAACATCTCTTCTGCTCAATTCAAATGTATTGGTGAACTGAAGGTTTGTTAATTATTTTATGTTATACTTTTTATTTTTATTTTAACTGGTTTGTTTTTTACTGTGTAGTAAATAACTTTTTTTATTATGTAATTTAAATATTTCAGTTCAGCTAAGGATCCATTGAACTTATATGATGTATGTGGATTCCTATTAGTGTTTCAAACTTTAAAAATTATTATATATATTGTCTTGTGTTAGTTTCAAAAGATGCTTTTTAAAAATGTATCAACTTTTTTTTTTTCAACGGCACTTTTTATTTTCATTTTATTGCTAATTACATAGCTTACATTTTTTTTAAAGTTCATGAATGTGTTCCCTTTATTTATGAAAACTAGAATTGTTAAATCAATTTTATTTCTTCATAAAATGTATAATGATGTTTTTCTATATTTCTTTAAAGCTTAAGGACAGTTGATATAATACTGCATATTGGTTTTAAAAGCTTCATTAAATTTTCAAAACATGAATAATTTGAATAAGACTTGTACTAAATAAGATAATTAATTAAGAAGCTATAAGACAATTTTTCTAAATATTGCTATTCTTTTCTGTTAAAAAAAATTGACTTAAAATAATGTTATGATCTAATAATGTTTTTATCATCAATTTTCTGTCGGTTTTGACAATTTTATAATGTTATCATTCTTAAATATTTTAATTCTTAATTTTATAAAATTGTAAATAAAATGTTCTAGAGTATTAAATATGGGGAAGAAATTTGTATTTTATATCCTTACCGCATCGAATCTTAATTACTGTTAACAATATAAAAATCTAAAATTAAATGTTTTTTGTGCTTCTATATTAATATCGATATTTTTAGAAATGATGTATCTAAGTTAACTGATAATTTGTGTTGTTAATGTTGTGAAATGTTGAAATAGATCACAGATTTTTATTGTAAATATTAGAAAAGTTGACTTAATTTTTTTGGTGAGGATTTTTTTTATTTTTATGTTTTTGTCAAAATCAAAAAGACGATTTTTTTTACAATAGAAGACATTGTGTAAATACATAAGTAGATATTAAAATTTAAAACACACACAGACACACACACACACATATATATATAAATTACACATATATTTAAAATACAGATTATTATAAAACAGAAAACATTGTATATTTAGAAAATAAACAGGTTTATATACAGTGGTGGCCAAAATTGTGGACACTTTTGAACATTTTAATATTTTCTAAGTTTGTATGCTTATAGAAAATGTAACGTTTGATAAAATGTGAACTCTTATATATCATTTTAAAGAGAATTTAATGCTGATTTCAGTATAGAAAGCAAAATTCAAATATTTACAATACAAAAAAGTTGAGTGACAATAATTATTGAGATACATTAGATGCTGATGACTGCAGTGAGTTATCAGTACTTAATAGGGTAGCCTTTATTTTTTATTACAGCTTCACACTGATGTTTCATTGAGCTGACAAGAGTTTTAAACTTCTTTCATTATTGCATGATACCAGTAAACAATTATAGCTTCAATTAATCCTCTTTTACTTGATGAACGCTTCATATGTTTAAGAGTTTTCAAACGGTCCCATAAGTTGTCAATAATTTTGAGGTCAGGACTGTTTCCTGGCCATGATAAAAATTCTGTGCTCTTTGTACTAAACCACACTTTCTATATAATTGCTTTGTGGCAAGGAGCTTAATCATGCTGAAAAATAAATGATGCGTTGTTTGGGAGAGAGATCAATGTTGGAAGGTATAAGTTTTGTTTCTACTAATGTGTCAATGTATTTTCTTGCATTTAATGTCCCAGTGGTAACATGAAAGAGACCAATATGTCTGCTGACATACATGACCACATTATAATACTAACTGAATTCTTCATAATTGCCTGAATGCAGTCAGGATGTAGCTCTTCACTTATTTTATGTCTTACATATTTTCGCTATCACTACCGAATAACAATATCTTTGTTTCATCACTCCATATAAATTGTGACCACTGATCATCTGCCCAATTAATGTGTTCCTTTGGCTTCAGTAACCTATTCACAAAATGCTGTAAATTGAGATAAGGATTTTTTCGTTCAATTCTACCTCTTAGTCCAACATCTAATAATCTTCTGATTGTTCTTGAACTGACATAAATGCCAGCATCATTCAATTGGCTTTTGGTGGGCGCTGATGGCATTTTTCTATCTTGGAGATATGGTCTTTTTATTCTTTTGTCATAAACAGATGTGGCGCACTTTTTTCAGCAATTTCCTGCTTCGTTTTTATTGAATTTGTTTCCCGATATTGAAAGCAAAACTTTCGGAGTCCAGATGTAATTGCTGAACCACCCACCTGTCTTGCAATTTCAGCATAGGAAAAACCACATTTTTATAAACAATAATCTTATTACTTTTTCTAGGTGTCCAATCTATTCTTTATTTGATGCCATTGCTTCTGGACTAAATATTAGAAATGTTTTCAAAAATATATTAAAAAGTTTAACAAAATTTCTAACTTGCAATTTGATTACATAACAAACAGTCTTCCTTGAACAGAAAATATCTCAATAATGACTTGTTCCAACTTTAAACACAATCTCATCTTCTGCTAGCAGTTATTAACATTTGCTTTTTCAAAAAGTAAATCTAAATTTTGAAGCTAAATTCATGCAACAAAAATTTGTAAAACTGAAACCTAGTTAAAAAAAATAAAATAAATGTAATATGATAAATCTCAGTACTTTCCTCTGAATGAGAGAGACACAGTTATATTTTATATCGATGATTTATTCAGTTAGTTCTGAATATCATCACCATATATTAGTTATAATATTCAAGTTTTTTTTTAGCATTTTAGATCACATTAATAGGAAAATATCCAAAATCTTTTTCAATTTTGAAGTTTGCATTTACATAGAAAATATCCAATTTCCAGTATGAAGGTAAAGCAATTTTACTATTGAATACAAACTTTAAAATTAGTATGAGCTATATCTGCATATGATATTTATAAAATATTGGTGTTTATAATAGAATTTTGTAAAAGGTCTTTTTTTCTATAATTTTCTTTGAATCATTTTTCAGAACTTCAAATTTTCTTTTGCTGATTTTTATCCTAGTTGGAAAGGATCAACAGCTGCAATAATTGAGAGTGAGAATGATTCTGTTTGGGGTGTTATATGGGAAATATCAAAAGATCAAGAAGAAGTATTAGATGAGTAAGTGTAAATTTTGTATCCATTTTAAATGCAGTTTGAAAGAGAGAGATGATAGTTAGAGCGTCATTAAAATTTTATTTTTATTATTGGAATATTGTTTTGAGTTCTATAGTATTTCAAAATTAAAAAAAAGATGGAAACAATAGTAATTTTAAAAAACTGCTGTATAATAATAAAAATGGGCAATCTCAAAGTTAATTTTTTTGCTGTTAACAAAATATTAAGTGGCTGCTTGAAGTGATACTTCTTTCATTTTTATAATATAAATTGGGGCAATATAAGATATGTAACATCCTTTCAAAAAGATATGGAATTTATATTTATTTTAAATAAATGCATTTAATAAATTTATTTTAATTTTAAATAAATATTTTCACAATTTTCTTTTGTTTATTGTTATTTGAGCAACGGTATTTTATTATTAAATGAAGCTTATAAGTAATTAGCGCTTCAAAGCTTGAATTTGTCATTCTTTAAAAGTAGATATTTTCATCAAATCCATTCTTTCAGAAAAGTCTATTAGTTTTAATCAAGTAATTTTAGCTCTTGCATTCAAATGATTCCTAATGTATTTTGACGAATAACAAATTTAGACACTCAACTGTGAGTTTGGCAATTTCAAAAACTCTGTATAGTTATATTATATTTAAGTATATTTTTCTTCATCATTTGACAATGTAATGTGTTTTGTGGTGAACTTAGCTCATCTGTTTCTGGTGAACGTTTTTTAAGAGACTTAAAATGTGAGAATAATTTTCATATTTTATGTTTTAATTTGCTGGTACCGTTGTTGCCAAGAACTTTTAAAGTTAGATTAATTTTTAATATTAGTCTGCTTTTTTTATTCAGATTTTTTTATAATTAATTATCTTTAACAGAAATATATAATTCACATATATTCATTATTTAAAGTTTGATTGTTAACTAAATCTTTTATTTATTTTTAATAAATTATACATAGAAAAATTTGCTATTATTAAAAAATCATTTG
>JAPMOR010040776.1:0-13482 GCA_026543865.1 Argiope aurantia | reverse complement strand
ACATTTTTGTAGATATGCATTGTAAAATTGAAACTGTAACATTAACTGCTTAAAAGCCAAGATACATGGGTATTTAAATAACAGATTAAAATATTAGGTCAAATACATTGTAATCAAATATTAAATATATAATGTAATTTTATCACATTTACCAAAATATGAATTAAATAAGAAAGAAGTGTGATTTTAAAAGATTACATTACGTAATTTTTGAAAATTTTCAATCATTTAAAATAATATTGCAAATTATAATTAAAAATAACAGACAGAAATATATATTTTTTTTTCTAAAGGAAGGATATTTTATTCTAAACAAATTCAATGTAATTTCGTTTTTCAAAAATAATCAATATTTGTAAGCAGATTTGTGCTTGTAATACAGCAAACAATAATCTCAAAAAAGAAAAATAAGTCAGAAGAAATTCTTACTGATTATTGCAAATACAAGTCTAAACATATGAAAACACACACAAAAAAAAATCATATATTTCATTTTTACATGAAATTACAGTCGAATATAAATAGTTCGATATTATCTACACATCGAGACCTTTTTTTAGAATTTTGGCTTTTCAATTGACGGCAATTTATGTACCAAGAATAAATTTTCTCATAAAAATTATGGATACTTATAGAAATCAAAATTAGGGCAATGAGTTCTTACAGAAGAATAAAAGAAATAAGCAAATAAAGCTATATCCCTGATTCTTAGTGCTAAGAAAATGTTCGGAAGTCTTTTATAAAGAAACAATAAATTCTTGTCAATGTATCACATTTTTTTCAGCAAATTTTCTTTTTAACTTGAAGGAGGTTTTTATTTTGAATTAATTATTAGAATTCTAACACTGAATGTGGGTATTAAACGAAAAACTTGATACAGGAAATTGATTTAATAAATTAATAGAAGCGGGATGAAAAGATAAGGGCTAAAAGGATTGCAATTTCAGTAAACACTGTATCAATAAGTATGAAAATTCATGAGTACTTGAAGCAGTTCAATTTGTGAAAAGATTTGAAAATTGTAGAAGAAATCGAGATCGAATTAAATGCTTAAAATATGGTAGATTATGAAGCATTAATGAAATGGATAAAAATGATATAAAAAAATGTCTGATTGTAGTGCATCAGAAAGATTTTATATAATTTTTAAGGTCTGATTGTAGTTAATAGGAGAAAAGTTTCCGTATTTTCAAAGATATAGTATATGGTTTAATTTTGGAGTTAAGTCGTGATCCTCTCTCCTGAAACAAGTATCCTAGATTTAATATCATCTATTCGTTCAAACCATGCAAAGTTTAAAAGAAAGTTTTTTTAAACACAATCCTACAGTTGTTTGTAAGGCTAACTGAAAGAATGACACTAAAGAAGTATTAAAGTTTATTTATTTAGCTCTTTAAGTTCTGTAGTTATCGAGTTTACTTGTTCTCTGAATAATAAACTTCTTGTAAACGAATGTTTCGTACGAAAAATCAATAAATTTGGTATAAATACCAAATATATCAAATTTCATCTACCAAAAGAAATGCAGTTTTGAATAATCAATCTCACAAAGAGACATAATTCCAAAAATGTATTCTTCGAAGAGGACATTACTCAGGCAGATCTGAAAGGGATGATTTATCAAAATAACGTATTCGAATTTTTGAACTATTATAATACTTTCTCTTTAGAGGTAAAGTAAAAAGAACTATTATTCTTCAGATTTTTTAGCACTTATATATGTGTACAAGCTATTGCATGAAAAATGAAAACTCATCAGATGATGAGAACTCGTGTCAATTTGATATCATTTTTTAAAAGAATGATAAATCCGAATTTGTTTGGCACAACAAATTAGAACATTCATAGAAAACAAAATAATCAAGGACCACTACAAAAATCTTTGGATCAGTGAAATTTTCAGTATAATTAAAGTAAGTATGAAATAAAGAACAGTAAATAAATTGTGGTAGCAATTAGTAAAGAATTTAAGGATGAGACATTCGCATTTGAGGAATTTTCAATGAGGCATAAGAACGAAAAAAATAAGGCATTTCAGATCACCAAATAATGAAAATTAGGTATTTTCATCAGAAATGTCATTATTTTCATGACGTCACATGCAGTCGTATAAGTCTTATATCAAATAATTCTACTAGGTTGAAATGTGCTATTAATAATAATTATTCATATCGTGAATGGATATTACGTTGCCATTGCCAAAACGCAGAATTGTTAACAATATAAACAATGCAACGAAACAGCATTGAATTTCAATGGCGATTTTTCTTAATATGCATCGCGATTTGGCATTATTTTGTGATATAAAAGAACACTTACTGATGAATTTTAACCACTCCGAATTTTTGATATATCAGTGTTTTATACCAGAGTTATGAATTGTAATTTTCTTAATGTAATAATGTCTGATGTTTTTAAGTTATTAGAAACAAATTAAAATCAAAATATTTATGTTTTATTATATAATATTCAAATATCGATTTATACTAAATTACTGCTATAAAAGGATTTTTTTCACGTTATGTTGTGAATGATTGAGGATGGTTTAGAGTCAAACTTCTAAATATAAACAGACTGCTCGAGCATATTCTTTTTAATGCTTGTAACTTATTTAAGTTTTTGCAAAATGGTTTTGGATGTTAAAAAATTTCAAAACTGTCTTTTCAATACCCAAATTTTTAATACTAATTCTATTTTCAAAAGAGAGATGTATGTTTTTTTACAATTATTATTTTATAGTACTTACTGTTCTGTTAATAGTTTACGATTGTTCATTACTATTTTTAAATGTCCAACGGACAAACGCTATGTATGATGAACGTATCAAGTATAGCAAGAATATGAGTTAGCTCTTTGCACTCGGATGGTGCCTCTCACACACCATTCATGACGGTGTATCATTTTGACATTTTTTTTTAATTGTTAAAATTACCTGCTGAATGGTAAAAAGATGTAGATTCATTTTTCAGGGAAACTCAACCTAAACATTTGTATATATTTATTTTTTGATGTAATAAACAGTTCCATGTATTAAGTGAACAATTATCCATCGAATTGCTTTTTCAAATGCAAAGGGTTAAATATATTGGATTAATGCTAATGCGTGCGCGATTGAACATAAGTCGTCTCAAAATAAAAAAAAAATGCATTTTTTTTTATTCTTTGAGAGTGAAAACAATTTTTAAAAAATTTAAAAGAGTTCTTGTAAATGATAGTGCAATGAAAATTCTTCCGACAGTTGTGAACCTTATTTTGCCACGCAAGTAAACTTACCTTATTCCATATAAAGGTTTTTAAAGATGAAAAAAATCTGATGACCCAATATTTTAGTAATCAGAGGAGTTTTTATTTAATTCAATTTTTTTTAATGTTTATGCACGAAATATCATTTTTTCTTGTTTAATTTCTTCCAAGAAGGAATTCTTGCTGCTGCTCGAACCGATATCGGAAAAGAAATAATTTTTTTTACTATGACAGTAAATATTAGTTTTTTTTAACATGAGGACAGATTTTCTAATTTTTTAAAGCTTCTTAATTTTAGTTTTCAATTATAATAAAAATAAAAAAAAAGAACATCACATCTTTTATTAGTTGATTCTACACATTCTTCGAACATAGTTACCATTTTTTTGCTTTTTTTTCTTGGTGATTAATAGATTATTTTTTTTATGACACGAAGATTATTTGGTAAGTACTGGCATAAATCCAAATCGTTCGGGTTAAGTAATATTTATTTTGTTATTATAGTTTCTTTTGAGATTTATTTATTTAATCTAATCGTGTTCAAGTTTATGTATTTCTCCAAACAATACGATTTGTTCAACCTCTCTAAATGAGCCGTTATTTAAGCAATCATATTATCGTCTGTTGAAAATAGTTTTTTTTTCTTGTCAGCTATTTTTGAATAACTAATAACAAGCGGAAAGCACAAAGGTAAGAGAATAAAACGAGGGGGACCAAAAAGAAAGTAGTATTAATTTTGCCATTTTGCACTTACATTTGGAGGATTGTGAAAAGGTGCATTATCATGTAGAAAAAGAATTATTTTTAGTGTCTTCATGATATTATTTTTTCTTTATTAGATTCTTTTCAAATGAATTCAGGAATATAATATTGTCTATTAATTGTCCTACTTTGTTTTAGGAGTGTAAATCATGAGCAAATTATACTACGAGTGACGTAAGAGAATATGACAATGTTCTTTGCTGCTGAAAAAAAAGCTTTCCAGTTGTTTTTTTTGGGGGGGGGGGAAGTGGGCAGAAATTTAATTTGAATCATGTTCTTCTGATTGTTTCCTTATCACAGACATAGTGTTGTACCTAAATTTCAAAAATAGTTACGAAATGAAGTAAAAAAAAAAATCTCTGGATTGAAAATGGTTCAAACTTTCTTGACAATTTCTTTTTGTAACGGAATGATTAATTCTTAAATAATTTTACAGATAACTTTATTTTTTTTAATACTCACTCTATATATTTCTTAAACCGTCACTTTTATGCCTCCGACCATAGTAATTTTTTGGAATTTCACCCTTTTATCATGGACTTTTTTCAGTGATTTATAAAATAATAATGTCCTTATATTAGGCGGTCTGGGCCTTTAGTGTCGAATGTGCTCATATGGACACTTCTAAATTCATCAGATTATTTATACACTTTTATAACTGAACACACAGAATCACCATAAGACAGTCCAGGAAACTTAGATTTAGTTTCCTGAGCCGTTCTCTTTTAGGAAATAAAGCATCATCATTTCACGAAACTCTTTCTTGTTAATCTTAAAGAAATCATGGTACTCTGACGATCAGAATAAAGTTTAAACATAGTCTAACATATATTTCTAAATGAAAAGATGTGTCTTATTCATCAACAACTATTAGCAAATTAAAATACATTTGATATGATCTAGTGCGCAATATATTAGATTTATCAAAAAGGTCACATAGCTTAAATATAACGAAGCTCCATTGAATGATGTCTGGTTTTGCGTTTTTAGCCGATAGAGGATTATCATGCAGAATTCTCCACCGATATTTCATTTATGTATCTGAGAGAAAAAATTGCAAAATTATATTTTCTCCTTTTTTAAGGTTTGAATTATTATCTTTTTCTATACAGTTTAAATCAAGTAGTTTCCTGATTTAGTAACAAATCTTTGAACTGATTTATTTTCTTTTAAATAAAAATTCTTTCCATGGAAATATGATAAAGTTGTCCAAAATGTTTTATGGAATGCTTTAGTATTCTTCAAGCTATAGTGATAATTTTTAATTTTAACAGTTAAACTTATTCTGTCATTAGAATATTTATTCCATGGTTTCAACAACAGAACAGAATATTGCAGAAATTTTGATTGAATATTAAGGAAATTTTGATTTCAAAAGAATAATTGAAGATAAAGGAAAATAGACCTTTCTATCTATTATTTTTGTTCAAAAGCCTTTTGCTTATAAAGATGTTTTATATTTGATAGTAATATAAATAATGAGCAAATAATTACTTTAAAAGACAAATCGCTTTTAGTCAAGCGATTTCTTACATATTCAATTCAAAACTTTTACAAAAATGTAAATAGCACATTTGTAGAGTTAATAATAAAATATCTAGTTACGGTATCTCGCTGTTCTCCTATCTTCTTAATAGAATTAATTCAACAATAATTCAATTTCGATTATCTTTATGTTATCCCACCAAATGAGGGCACTATTTTAAATTATATTTACAATTATATTACAAACATAAATTACAATTATATTTTATTATATTATTATATAAATTATATTACAAACGTAGAATATTGTGATTGGAATTAATTGCAAAATCAATTTATTTGCTTAGGCTTGGGTGCACTGTCAAAGTTTTCTTTTGTTATGTTTCTTAACAATCTACGATGATGTCGGGGAGGGATTGCTAGCGATCATTGATAGCATATCTATAGGTAATTATCTTTCAAAAAACTTGGCGAAATGCGTACATCGGTTCAAGTTAAGGGAATCTTGCGTCCGTTTTGAGAACCTCTCCAGTTCTTTGAACGGTAATGACATGACACTTGTATGCGTCGTTCTTATATCTGTTTTTAAATTAACCGTGTTATCAAAATTGAAAGGTAATTTCTAAAGCTATTTAATGAAGTCAAAGAAAGTTTATGGTAAGTTCATAAATGAAAATGCTATCGCTAATTGAATTTAGCGATAGCATTTTCATCTACTCAGGGTGTCTCAAAAATCTTGACCGCGGCTTTTATTCCTTTAATATTGATCGTAAACATATACTGTAAATTAAAAAGTTGCGTAAAAAAAGATGCAAGATGTTATGAAATGGATTTAAATTTTCAGAGGATTAAACTTTAAAAAATACAAAATTTAAATTTTTATACGGACCCCGTACAAAAAAGTTCCCAGTGAGTAAAATGTGCCCCATCCTCTAATAAGATCATGTACAAAATTTCAGAATTTTATCATGAAAATTCTCAAAGATATGTTAAAACAAAGTTGGAGAAGGATCAATCACAAATTGAAATGCAAATGTTTACAGTTTCAGAGCAGATGTCGCGACGCAGGAACGCATTATAAGAATATTAAATATGCTTCATCTCTTTAGTTTTAAATACAAACTGTAAAATCTATGCTTCCTGAAAAATATTTTAAAATTTTATATCATGAATTACAGAATATAACTTAAAAATAGCACAGTCAGTAAACTTGTAAAAAATCTTATGTAATCATTCACTAAAGTAATCTTTCCTTTAAGTTATTATTTCTTCACATTTTTAATTCTTTTTAACCAATAAATAGTAAAATTATTAATTATTTATTCAATCATTACTTTCTTTGCTAACTGGTGTACGACCCCTAAAACACTAACATCCGACATGAATTTTTCTCTTTGCGAACTCATATCCAGGCATCGAAAAGTGGTTTAAGTCAGCATTTATGTAATTTCGTATTTTTGAGACTTTTTGTGATAAAATGCTGAAATTTCGTACGTGACCTTATTAAAGAATCCGGCACATTTTACTCATTGGGGAATATTTTTTTGTATGTGGTTCGTATAAAAATTTAAATTTTGCATTTTTTAAAATTTAATCCCCTGAAAAATTTAATTGATTTCAAAGTAATTTGCACTCTCTTTTACGCAACTTTGTAACTTACAGTATATAAGATCAATATTTCAGGAATAAAAGACGCAGTCAAGATTTTTGAGACACCCTGTATATCTTAAGTTTTTCGGTTTCTTACTGACGAGCACAGAACTTTCATTCTAAATGAATGAAAAATTATTCTAAATGAATGAAATATTATTAGCGAAAAGTAAGATTTGAAGGGAGCTCAGAAGGTTAATTAAGCTACGAAGTTATGAGTAGGTATGATAACGAAGTTATGATAAGGAAGAAAAAACTATGAAAAGGTGTTATACAGGTGTTAAATAGAACGGCAACTATTAAACATACTTCAGATTTTAAATTATGTTCTTTAACGCTAAAAATTATTTATTTTAGTAATTTTCCAGAAATAAAGCGGAACACATTTAGGCTTGTATGTTCTGTAGCAAAGTGTAAAATGCAATCGCGAGGAAATAATAGGGAATAGGACATCCAATAAATTTTTTTTAGAAACTGAATAATGATTTACTGTAAACCAACAAAATCAGTTCTCCATGCTTTATTGGCTTCGGCATATGCAATAGGATTTATTAATTTAATAAAGAATGAGTTTGAATATATAGAGAGTGAAGTTATATATATATATATATATATATATATAAGCCTTGTTCAGTTAAGATGCTTTCGATATCTGTTAGCTTATCTTCCTCTTAATTTTAGAATTTAGCTGGAGTTTAGAAGTAGCTATGCACGAAGAGGATACTTACAACGGCATTTAGTGGCGGAATTTCGACATAGTGTCCCTTCATGGAATACGATACGAGACAAAGAAAAAAAATTACAATCCTAGGGGCACACATATATTGTACAATATTGTATGATATTAAACAATATTCGCAGTATTGTATAATATAGTTGAATATTAAATTCTATAATATAATATTGCACAATATAGTATAAGGAATTAAGGAATAAACAATGTAAAAACCTCATTTTTAAAAATCTCAATTAACAAAATTGTGATGTCAAGAGAAGACTATATATTTTTTAAATGTTGTGTGCTGAAAACCTTGAGCAAATTAAGAACTCCTCCAGCTCAGGTGTCATCCTCTAACGAACTGTTAAGATGATTAAAAATGAAAAGTAAACTGGAGGCCCAAGGAAGAAAAATCACATGCTATTTCAATAAAAGTAGTTTAAAAATTAAGGCTTCAATTATTTTAAAACTTTAAGGTGTATGTACACACTTGAAACCTCGAAAATCGTTCAAAATATCGAATATTTTTTTATTGCTTAATAATGTTCTGTGATCCTTTAGCTTTGAAACGATAGCAAGATGTTGTCAATATTCGAAATATTTTTTGAGTTATAATTATTTTTCTTGAGGTGCTTTCATTAAAAACTAGTTACGGTGTTTCTGAAACTCATTTTATGAAGAATATTTTTCCACTATGTTGCTTCATTCAAACAATCATAACTCAACAAGAAATTTACGAAATACAGCTATTTATATATCAAAATATTCTGTATGAAATAGCGGATGTTTTGTGCCTCAATCAAAGTTATATTTATAGAAATAAATTTTTAATAGCTATTTAAATGTTAAAATTAGAGAAAAAATCTCGCTTTTTCTATTCATGGTTGATGAGTTATTGTTAATTGTTAAAAAAAACTATATATTTTTATAACTTTATTGAGGCAGACAACATGAAGACTAATATTATGCATAATTTCCAACTAGAATTGTGTGTCTGTACAAATTATAATTTAAGATATCATGTTTCAAAAAATAGGCTAATTAGCTCATTAAATCTTATTTAATTAATTAATAATTAGTGTAATATGGTATTTTCACACTGAAATGAGTTTAAACATATATTAATAACCTACTGTGAAAAAACTGGATTTTTAAAGTTGAAATTTAAAAATAAAATCTTTAAGTGTGTACGTACACCTTAAAGAAAATATGCATTGTGTACTTACCTTGGTTATTTGAAAAAAAAATTAAATAAAAGATTTTTATGGTGAAATATATAATACAAATATTTAACTTCGTTTCCTTACAGCTTTTTAAATATTATTGCCATGATTGATACACAAATCTAGCAGAAAAATGATAGCTACGTCTGCAGTAAGAATTTTGAAAAGCATATAAATATAATTATGAGATTCTCATAGCAATAAAAAGGAGAATCTAAAAGAATAAAATAAAAAAATAGACAATTTTGAATGTTTTATTTATCATTCAGGTGAACCCTTTCTCCCATTAGCTTTTAGTTCTTCTCCAGAAAAAAAATTTGCCGATTTAGTGCAGCTGTCTCCCAGTATCATTTGACTTTTATTTAATAATGATAACATTATATTAGATATGCATATATTTTTGTATATTCAACAATAGTTTTTTTTTGAATACTTCATTGAGGCTTAGTGTTTTGTTAAAAAATTTTAGCAAAAATTTTACTATATGACAAACTTATCAATATATAGTTAAATAAAATGTCAGAATATTACAAAATTGAAATCTCTTTTATTGAATATTGATTTCATAAATTCTTATTAATAATTTTAATATAACTTGCTGAAATTAATTATTATAATGAAAATGAAGATAGAGTTAAACAAGAATAACTTAGATTGATGCAATAATATAGCGACATAAATGCTATGGCACATTCGTATACTGAAAAAAACACCCATAAAAATTTTAAAAATTACATTTTCCCATTAATTAATATCAACTTTTAGATGCGAATATCCTAGACATAGAATAGAATAGCTCCATCTGAAAGTTTCACAATTCACTACAAACAAATAGACTTCCTGAAAATAAATTTCTTGAATACATAATCCATCAAACTGCACCATTTAGATTAATTTGTATTGAAATCTAAATAAAATATCATTCCACAAACATTTTAAATAACAAAAAAAAAAGTAAATGTAAAATTACACAAGGAGAAGCTCGCTCTCTCGGAATTGAAATGCTATCGAATTTTTTTTGTATCAACCAGCTAATTAACAAATCGGACATAACACAAATATCGGACATTACAGTCGTAATATTTATCCATGCATTTCGAAAATCAAATTAAACTAATTAGAAAGGTTTTTGATAAGAAGAATAAATAGTTTCTTATATCAAAAAATCTAAGATAGTTTTCATTTTACAGGATGATCCTAGACAACTGAATGCTTTTCAGGTTGATTGGTATTCAGTTAAGAGAAGAAAGGGCTAGCAGTATGCATCTTCTGGCTTTTTCTGAACAAATATTCATTATGGCACTAGGAACTCGATGCTATTATCTACTAAGAGTGACAATATATGATTAAAATACATCAGTCGCTTATCACTTCTGCATTGAACATCATGGCGAGACTACATTACTGGTTATCCAAGGCTTCCACAAATTATATTTCCTTACAAACATATGAAGAATATAATATGATATAGGCATTTAGTAGATGTTATCTCCATCTAACTAATTTTATTTGTATTTAATGAGTTTCAGGGACATTTAGTGCTATATTTTATTTCTTCGAAAAAGATGGCAACACAGCAATCTTTAATTCTGCCTTCTGCCTTCTGAATGAATATTGAAATTTTTTTGAAATAGATAGAAATAATTCAGTGGATACATATTTGGATTCAACATGATTAGGTCACTTCTTACATTGCATGTTCCTATGAATTTTGTGCTAAAGTTAATCGGGCTTTTAATTCCACTTTATGTTATGCTTAAAACAACGTTAGTATCCAAACCTTTTTCCACCACTTTTGGAACTTTTAGAAACACGGCTCAAAAGGTGTGTTTATTGAAAATAGCACGTCATTCAGTTCATTTGTAAAGTGATACATATTATTTTCTGTAAAACAGTAATGGATAGGTTTCTTTGAAACTATCCATTTTTCGTTTATCGAACCAACATGAAATATTTTTTTCTTGTAAACAGTGACATTTGATTTGTAAATAGCAGTTTTAAGTAGACAGTTACTTAGAAAGGGAATTGAAGTTAATTGATTGGACCCAGACTGTATCAGGATCGTCCTCATTTGATCTTCCAGATTACAAAAGCGACAATACAAACAAACGGTGACAGTTGTTTTCTAGTTCATTAATAACTATTCAAGAGTCATAGATCTTGCTTTCCTATATCAGATAAATGCTATTTCTGTTATTGCTTTCTATCTTTTATACGGCGGAACGTTAATCTTATATTGAATGACTGAGTAAGGAGATAAACTTCAGCTATATTAATAGCAAAATGTAGGTTAATCATAATTTAAGTGCATATATTTAGATCTGAATTAAAAAGAAAGTATAGGGCCAAATCGAAAGTTATTTTGTTCTTATACTATTTCATGCATAAAGAAAAGCATGTTTTATGTATAAACGTAAACATCCTTTAGTACAGTCGGAATATATGGAAGCAAAACTTATGGTTTTTTTTTAATGTAGAAGAAACGGTGAAATTTTCATTGGTGTTTTTCGCTGCAATCATTTAATAGAGAGAGAAAGAAAAGGATTCGTTATATGATTTGGTGTTGTTCACAACTATCTCTGACAGTTGCGAATGACACCAAATAATATAACAACAAATCATATTAGACACTATAAGAAATAAAACTTTTTTTACACTTTTAATTTCATACCTTATATTGACTTTACTAATCGAAGAAATCAGACAAAAAATTTTACTCAAGCTCAAATTTAACTTTGTACTATTAAATATTTTCACGTATTTGAGGAATTTTAGAAGAATTTTTATTGCACAAGATCTATGGAAGTATTTTAACGTATACTTGTTTTACCCTAAAGTTAACCAATATGAACTATTGAAAGATAACATATATTTATATCGATAAAAACAACTCGAATTAAAATTTTACTCGAAAATAAAATATAAAAAATAGCGCATTTTTAAACTTTCTTTAATATAATGCTAATATATTAAATGATTTCTTTACCAGGACTTTTTTTTTGAAATCTTGTAGTTGAGACATATATTTCTTATTATTAAATGAGGAATTTGTTTATATTTAGGTAAATTTTTAGAGTAAAAGAAAAATCAACTTGATAAAAATCACGAAATCTAACTTTTTATAAGATTACTCCTTACTTTATATTTGGAAAAAAAAATTACTCTCATTTTAAAGAGTGCAACACGAAAAGGCTGATTTCTGTAGGACAAAGATGGACAGACATTTCATCATGAAAATTGAATTCACACAGTTGATGAGAAATTTGATTTTAGATAGATAAATGTGGACTCAGCATCTCAAATTTAATAAAATCGACCCCTGAAAAGGACAATTATTCAAGAAAAGTTGAATGATTGACAATGGAATACAAAAGACTTGTTGGGATATCAAATGCATGCAAATTGGAATCATAAAAATTAGAATACTACTGCTGCCATTCACAATTACACATCTCACATGAATCAGCCACTTACCTGAATAATTTATTGTTAAATTCCCCTCACGCTGTGTGTAATAAAAAATAGTGATGACATGTATACACATCGAAGGAAATACAAATGGTTGCGTAATAAATGTTTTGAAAAATTCTTAGTCGTTGAATGAGAGTTCATTTTTATTTAAATTAACAGTTCATTATTAAAATAGATATTGGTATTAAAGGGTTAAAAATTGTCAAAAAATTTACAAAAAGGCTATTGAAAATATTAATGGTGTACCTAGTATGAAGTTAGGGAAATAGTTTCCAAAGAAATAAGTGGATTTATTAGTTGCACTTGATCGATCAATGTTAACATCGACAATGGTTAAAAAAAAAAAAAAGCTTTTTAGAAACTTTTAAGTAACATGTTGTTCTTTCGAACCAGAAATTACAAAGAGCATTCAAAGTTTGCGCATTTTATTTATCCTTTTTCAATCGTTACTGAGAAATACCTTATATACATATAAAGCGCAAGAAAATCCCAATATAAGTGAAGTGCGAGGATGTTCAGATACATTGTGGAAAATAATCAACTCATTTTGTACAAGGCCATGCATTGTACGAGGAATACTTTCTGTACCAAAGAATTTAATCTAATTGTTTCTTAATTTATGGTAGACTTATTGGTATTGTAAATAAAACAAACCCCTAAATGGTATTTGTATTACAGCTAACTAAAATTTTGAATTTTATATAAAATTGTATATATTTTTTATTTTACATGATGTGTACACAAGTCGATAGCATCAAAATGAAACCTTGGATTTCTATACACGTCAGTCGCATTTAATTTATTAATTCAACACAGATTTTAGGGTGGAAGGTTCTTATCTATTTCTATCATACAAAAATGAAATTTATTTAGTACATTCATTAGGATACTTTTACCTTATGCTAGCAAACTTTTACCAAAAATTCCTTT
>JAPMOR010040769.1:30262-51073 GCA_026543865.1 Argiope aurantia | reverse complement strand
TTAGTTTTTAATGATCCCCAATACCAGTTATGGCATCACATTTTGGACAAAAATTAACTAAAAAACAGGTAAAATGTATGATTCACTTAGGTAGCAATATTTCATTTTCATTAATAAGAAAATTGACTTAAAATTTCACTGTTTTACATATATATATATATATATATAAAGTATAACAATCAAGTTAAATGGAAAAACAAATAAACCAAATAAAAAATATTAAAAAAAGAAGAATCCGGAATGAAAAAAGAAAAAAAAGAAGAATATATATATATAATATTAAAATATAAATATTACCATATTATCGTATATATACATTACTTTAGTATTAAGTAGTATTTATTTTGAGTAAGTATAAGTAGTAAGTATAATTTAGTTTGAAATCTTAAATTTTATTACATATATATTATTATAAAAATAAAAGTATTTATATGCAGAAAATGTTTTCATATCTTCAAAATGATTGGTGTTTTAATATTTCTTTACGAAAATGAATGTGATTTCAGTTCATTATATTAATAAAGAAGTAATGGAATATTTTTATGGAGATTAATGAATTGTTATTTCAGCATAGAATAATGAATTCAAAGCAACATTTATCTTCTTATCATAGATACTAACAACATTTTACATTAATGAAGTAAAGTATATAATTAATAAAAAATGAAATAAATGAAAATAACATTAAAAAATATTCACTGTCTTTTGCTGAAATATTTTTATATCGATCGATAATCAAACGAAAATGCCGAATTTTTTATTATATATATTTATCTAATGATGATGGAATGATTTTTAAGGGGACATAAATGCATATAAGGGAATATGAAGTATGAAATATATCATAAAAATGCACGATGGGACGCGGGTGAAATTATGAATGAAAGGGAAGAATATCGTTAAATAATATTAATTATTCTTTTTTTTATATATTCAGGTCTTTTTGAATTATAGAATATCCAAAACGTCTTCATATCATCATAAAAACATGGTTCAAAAATAAACATTTATAATTTTCAGAAAGTATTTACGCTATTAAAGTAATTTGAACATGCCAGATTATTTATCAGGCATGATCAAATAAAGGTTTCCATAATTTTTCCGCACAGTCTAAATATCGGATAGTAATAAAATTAAAGACTAAAGTGCATATTATCTTAATTTTCTTTTATAAAACATTTAAGACACACTCTTGTACAAAACTAAAGGTTTTAATGAATTTTGCATTATACTCTCACTTTATTCGCGCAATTCAAATTAAATTTCCATATATAAAACAACGATTCTATCAATTACGGTCCTATAACTTCAATCGCTGCATTAATTATCTCAGTTTATATTTCAGAAGTTTATTTTGATAATTATGTTAACAGTAAAACATGAATTCCCCGATATAGAGTGCGGTGCCATTACAAAATAATCTTTTTCGATCAATAACACACGATTTCAACGTTGTCGGCGCATGTTGAAGGAAATAGTTAATTAAAACTGTTGTTGAAATTAATAATTAAAACTGTTGCTGGAAAGCCTGCGTTCGAACATATTTTGCAGTGCTATGGTCGTTTAAGAATAATCTTCTTCCTTAATAGTGTTTGCAGATTAGAGCAGGCATGATTAAACGAGAAAAACTAATCCTCTCTTTTATTCATTGTTAAAGAATTTTAATAAAATGTAAATAACTCCTAAATTAAGCCGTCTTGCTAGAACAAAAGAAGCAATAACGTGAATAAATAATGAATTATGTTAATGTGTTACAAAGATAAACACTTCCAACCTTACAGGGACATAACTATTATGGCGCTGTTCAGTAATAGATGCATTTGCGCGAAAAGTTATGTTCTCTAAAATTAAACTTCTAATTTAGAATCTCTAAAGATATTTAGAATAATTTTAATCAAAAACTGAAAATAATGTGGTACGACGATAGAGATAACCAAGAAATGAATTTTTAGTGCCTTTTAGATCCAAATTCCTGCCCTTTAAAATGAGAATTTTAATGAAGAAATGATCTGTATTTGATGTAAATGCTGATATTTGTTGTTTTAAAATTATTTTTTCCCTCGTGATTATTCACATAATTTTTCCTTAAATGATCGCTTTCTTTCATTATAGGTTATTCATATTTGTGAATCTACGATTACACTTTTTCCCAGTTTATTTTCATTCATTCAGATATTACACATACACGTGCCAATAAGATAAAATGTAGAACATCTCAAATATTTGTAGTATAGATTTTTTGGAGATCGAGAAAAGTTATTTTCTCCTTTTAGAATAATGCGTTTGAAATAGAAATTTGCTTCCAAGTACTATAATGGATAAATATTTAAGAGTCTCTAGTTTCATAGATATTATACAATCAAATTGCTTTACACTTCCTGCACTATTTTTTCCTACTAGCAGGTTTTTATTATGAAATCTTATTAACATATAAACTTTTGCTTCTAAATATTAGGAGTTTTAAGTGAAAAACGAAGGAAACGTTAATCTTTCTTCCATCTCATAAATATGTTTTTTTTTATTTATTGGAAAAATAAATAAATAAAATACATATTAAATTTTCGTATTTGTAAAGAAACTTAAGAAACACTATGATTTTCTTCTTTATTTTAAACTATTTTCCGAAGACAATGTATCTTACATTACGAAAGATTATACAAAACTGAAATCATGCTTTGAAAGTTATATACTCTTACTTTACTAATGTATTTTTAGAAGTATGTTTTCCTGTACGTATAATTATAAATTTATTTTTCTACTATCTGTATAATATTTATGATATATTTATGATATCGTTCGATATTCCGAATAGAGAGCGAAATCATGAAGATACTGCAATAGATGTTGTGATAATAAGATTATTCAACTATTTTTCTTTACTGTATATAAAGAAGAGGTATTTTAAAAAAAGTACTGTAATCCACAAAAAATTAGATCGCGAGATTTTGACGAATCTCCTTACTTCAGATCTCCCTGAATCCGAAAAACCCATTTTTGGAATTATGTATGTCTGTTTATCTGCCCATGGCTCTATGAATATGGTAGTATAAAAGCCCCTTGATCTCGACTCATGAAATATGGCAAATGACTTTTGCATCGAGATGGCATTTCTGTTAAATTTTGAATGGAATCTATTCAGAGGAATGTTGTCCTGTTTCGGTTGTTGAAACACAAAGAAACAAGATAACTAGAAAATGTAAAGATATAGACAGACAAAATTTAATGGGCAGATTTAATATCAATAATGTAGATTATTATGAAATTTGAAACACATTTTCAAAAAGGTTTGGCAGTCTTTTTTTGCATGTACTTTTGCATGCCTGCAAACGTAATACTTGAAAACGCTGTGATTTAAACAAATGAAATTTGGATTTGAGTTTGTAATTTTACTTGTAACTCTACGTCAGTTGGCCTGGAAAAAGTGTTATTTGATTTTTTTGTATTTACGTATCCAGTGAGTAAAAAGCTGGAATGATGCAATAAAAAGAATAATGTTAGAGATTGACCCTCCGTAATATTGTTTGACAATGGCATTCAATTAACATAGATAGGTCGAATTTCTATACTATATTATGAAACACATCTGTGAAAATAGAAATCTGAAGATACCACAATTGTGAGCATTTATTATTAGCTTTTCGTAGAATGTGGTCGTAGTTTGCTCAGCTTTATTTCCATTGATATTATATTTTTACCTCAATGGATAATTAAAATAAATTAATTAAATCATAAAAACTGCCTGAATTTTGATTTTGACAATACATGAGAAATTTATTTTTTAGTTAACAAAAACGTGTAATGTCATTAATTTTTTTTTCATAGATAGATACTCCCATATAAAAAAATGTTTGTATATCTTTAAGAATGCCCAGTTACTTTAGTTTATTTAAAAAACGAAGTGGTCAGATCAAGACCGAAAACATTGTTGGGTACTTCAAAAATATTTGTAAATTAGCCTTTGATATCTTTAATAAAAAAATTAAATATTCGTCGACACTTTTTCACAATCAATGTGATTATTAAAAATTCAAGGTATTTAAACTCTTATATCTAAGAGAAGAACATCATTACGTTTAATTGCAACCGTCTATTAATGCAGCAATATAAAATATGTCAGAATCACAGCTTATTTTAGCTAAAAAGATGAATTATTTTAAAAAGCATTACATTATTTTTGGGTAAATATGGTAGTTGCATCACATAAAAACTGAAATGAGTTCAGTTTCGAAAAAAAATATTAAATTGACTATTTAAAATTATTTTATGAAGAACAAGTTATATATTTATGAATTCATTTTTACTTATAATATTATAATATACATTATAACTTTTAATAATATTAAACATGTAAAATATATCATTACATTTTAAATATACGAGGGTTATCCGAAAAAAAGTTACATACAGCCCATAAAAAGAAACAAAACACAATAACGTGGAGACATTTCTTGCAAAAGATCAAGTGATAAATCAATTCCTTCTCAACATAAGAACCACCGGAATTGTAACGATATTCCCTAAGTATTTGTATTAAATGTCATATGACTCTGTCACCTGGAAATGGAGCCATCGTGTCGCAGTTATCTAAAAATCTTCGTTTGTGTGAAAATGATGACCGTAGAGGTATTTTTTCAGGTGCAAAAGCAGTTGGAAGTCCCTGGAAGCAAACTCGCGACTATTAGAGTATGTGGTCTACAATTGCCAGCAAAGCGTCTGAAGTAAAATTTTTTATCAAATACTCGGTACATGGACGAGCTCTGTAGTGAAGCAACACAGCACCATCAGTGAGCATCCTACGTCTTCTGTTCTGAATGGATCGTCGCAACATCTCCATCGCTGTGAAATAACGTTCAGAATTCACCGTTATCATCCCTCGTCAAGAAATTACCAAGAAGAATTCATTTCCTGTCCCAGAAAACCGTGCACATCAATTTTCGTGCGGATACAGTCTGCTTGACTTTGGTTCTACAGGGAGATCCAATGTGACGCCAAAATATGGACTGCTGCTTGGTTTCTGTGATGAAGTGAACAACCCACGTCTCATCACCCGTGACGATCCTGTTGAGAAAATCATCGCCTTTATTGTGGTACGGCAACAGGAAGTTAGACTTTTAAAAATGTAATACAGTTCTTTAAAAGCAAAATTTAAAAAGAAAAATCGTATCAATAATAGACCTCTAAAAAAACAGAGTACGTTTATTCTTCATATGAAGAACATATTATGAAAAGAAGAAGTATCTTTGAATTGGGAATTAAAAAAATCTAAATTAATAAATTCTTTAGTTAATAAATGAAACCTGAATATTTTTTTTGAAACATAGTTACAAATTTACTTGTAATAAAACCTCCACAAACATACCAATAACATTAACTTGCAGGTAAACCTCAAGAAACATAACGCAACAAATTTTATATAATAAACTTCTGAAGTACCTGGACATAAAAATACTTTTTATGTTCTTTCTCAAGAAAATCTCTGTGATTATTTCTCTCAGGAAAGTCTCTAACATTTTCCAAATAATATTTGTTTCATATTCAATTTCTTATTTTCAGCCCGATGTTCGATATTGGTCCATCATTGCAATGCACTATTTATTGGTGACAAGATAATGAGCATTTCGCAAAAGATGTGGGTCTCATCTTATATTATATAGTTTTCTGTTTGAGAAAAATGTTTTCTTTTATTTAGAAAAAAAGAGCATTCAGAATTGTTCGATATGGACATGAAACTGAAACCTCTTAGAACATTTAGAAATAAGAAACATTTTCATAAACTTAATCTTTAAAGGATTAAAATATAAAAATTGCCAATTATTTAATTAATCGAAACAAATGCGTCTTAGCTTCATTTGAAAACTGATAGATTTAGAAAATCATGAGGAAGGTAATAGCTTTGTAACGATAAACTGAACATTTTGGCGAGGAAAATGAAGTATATCCTCTATTTCTTTTTAATTATCAGTTGATGTCTGAAGTACAACAAAGATATGGATCTTTGCATGTTAAGGATAAAAGTAGATGGATCCTTGGTTCCAAGAATGGAAGTACTTAGATACCATATTTTTGAATCCTGGACTACATTAGTTCAAGATTGGAGTTTGTATTGGGAAGAGCGAAATCCACTAGAAAGAAAGGAATCCATACTGCCCAAAATGATGCTGTACATACCGAGAGCTAATTTCCCTTCAGTTAATGATTTCCTATACTTATTTATCCTATAGTTTGCTCATAACAGCTTTCTATAGTTCATTTATTTAATATAAAACAGAAAATATAGACATACATTTCTGACATTTTTATCAATTATATCCACGCGCATATTTTAAAATAAGTGTTCTATGTACTCGTGTAAAATACAGGTATTGTCATTCTTTTCCACAAATAAAATAATTTTGCAAAGGCAATACGTATTTATATTTAAACCAGTCGGAATTATCTCCTCCAAACTTTCTAGCATACATCCCAATATAGATCTTATTTTTTACTCCGCATAAGATTGGCGACTTTGAAAAAAGCCGCCAATGCTTTGCAGGGCATTGGCTATACGAAATATTGATATTCTATCTATATATCTATTGTGAATCTACCAGGCAATTATACATTTTGGAAATTTTTTCCGACCAACTGACACCAAAATTTGGCATGTAACTATAATTATTTTCACAAGATTACATACTGAATTTCATTAATTCAGTGCTCTTACGACTTATTGTTTTTATAAGGATGCAAAAGTACAGACCAACAGATGATTGATAAGTTGATAAGCGTCACTTAAAATTTTATAAGAATCTACATTTCAAATCTGAACTAGGGTAGCAAATTTTATCTATCTGATTTTTTTACGTTTTCCAGATACTAAGCTCACTTATACTCGGACATCTAGACAGACGAAATTCTCAGAATAAATGCCGTTCAAAATGTGATAAAAATCTTCAAATGTAGTCAAAAGTTCATATACCAAATTTTATCCATCTAGAATAAAGCTTTTTCAGTTATATTATAAACAATGATATTTAATGTTAATTTTTTTTTTTTTTTTTTTTTTTTTTTACTTGGAGAAGACTGCAATGTGGAGTGACGTCAAAATTTCTAATTCGAAATACATTGACGAGAAACTTTTTTGTATATTGTACGAAAAATTTTTTTAAACAAGTGTAAATAGATCTTTCCTAATTTTCCAGGATATTACTATTTTTATTTATATGCCATTTGCTTAAAAGTGCGATCGAGATTTCATCACATTTAAAAAAAGACAATATAAATTGCATTATTTAATGTATTTTTTCAGTTTTTTTTTTTTTTTTTTTTTTTATTATAGTAAAAGTGTAAATTTTGAATTAGAAAAATATTTTACTCCTTATATTGAAAATGAATAATAGTGTTAACGAAAAAAATGATAATATAATGCAGAACTGACTAATCGATTATAATTTGTTTCATTTATCGGAAAATGTGACATTTTAATTCAAAATTGTACTTTTATCTCAATTATGGAGAATTTGTTTTGTCACGTAAAATAAAATGCATGGAGATGATTTAGTATCTTCTTATCTAATTAGTATAATTTTGTAAAAAAATGACAAATGATTTATCAACCTTTTCATGCACTACATAATAATTATTGAAATACTCTAAAATCAATGTAAAATTATCCGCTATTTGGTTTCTCAGAAAAAGTTATTTCTAAGAATGAAATTAGTCTCATAATGATTATTTTTCATATTTATTTGCCTCTTCAAAAATGTTAGAAACAATATCGTTTTTTGAAGTAATATATTTCGCTTAGTATGAAAAACTTTAAAATAAATGTCTGCAAAAAATGGAGAATGTTTTTTTTTTCTTTTTAAATATGAAAGAGGAAATATGCTGCATACAGTTAATAAATATGAAATAAAAAATAATTGTGGTTGTTAAAAAAATTAAGGTTCTGTGAAATGTAATTGAAGAAAATGTAATTGAATTAATTACTTGTCTAAGTTTTTTTATTATTTTAAAATAACTATTTTTTTTTTATTAATTCGACATTTTGTATTTTAGTTAGATTCCAAGAACATCTTATTTTCTTCTGAGTTTGGCATTTAGCATTGTCTTCATGGCATCTGGCATTTTGACCCTCATGTATTATCTCCACAATTATTTTCCCTTGCGTTCATGTTTAGACTTTTCTTTCCTTTTTTTCCCTCCATAAGAGATTATTTTCTAAATCCACCATCTAAAATACTTACAATTAATTGATTAAGGACCATAGGAATCTTGATTATTATTACAATGTATATCAATGTCTGCTTACAAAGTATAATGTCGGATTAATCATACATAATATAAATCCAGAATTAATATAACTTACACTTATAAAATCAGTTGTAGTTTTCGTATTGTTTGCTCAATAACTCATACTATTTTTTTTCTCTCTTTTAACTGGGCTACATATCATTATATATCTATTTTTGAGGAATCCAAATAATATATTCTAATTAATGACAGAAATTGATTACTTTTAGTCGTAGATCTATTACATTTAAAAATATTAGAAAGTTGAATCATTCAATCGTAATTCAAAATTCTTGAAAATGTAAGAAAGGAGTTTTCATTGTCTAGATGTTTTAGTTTTGAGGATTCTAATGACACTTAATCATTTTTAAATATGATTTCAATTTTTATTGAAGGAGACAAATGTAATAATTTGAAAATGTGAATTTGTAAAATTCGAATCTAAATAATTTCTATGTAAAACTATGCATTAAAATATTTCATTTAATTGCATATTTTAACTTTATATTTACACAAAATACAAACTTTTTTCAAATCAGGTAATGTGTTTGATATATTCTTATACATTAGTGTTCTTATACAGTCTTACTTTATAGCAATCAAATAGCTGATGATAAAAACAAAAGATAATTGATCATGCAGGAAAATCGCCATAATATTATAAATGCACTCAAGAAATTCAAGTGTGACGCAAATCAAAATTTGTAGGAATTAATTGTTTGATAAACATAATTATTTTATTCTAAAATTTATTCCATGTAGCTCAGTTTAATTATGATTTTTTTTTAAATTAATGATTAGAAATTCTTTACTTAAGGGAATATGAAAGTCCTAATTATGAGCAACAATAAAATCCTCATTTAATTTATAATAAAAATATAGGCAAGTGTTTAAACAAAATGCAACCGAAATGATGCAAAATATTTTTAATTATCACTAAAAAAACCCCAGATATTCTTTATCTGTATCCATTTATTCATTTAAACAATTATTTTCGTCTTAAAAATATATTTAAATCCCAAAATTTGTCATTTATGAAATCGATTAAGTTATAAAAGGAAAGTGACTTCCAATAAATTATGACCCATAAAAAATACCGAACTTGAATAACTGATATTCTTAAACTTACAAGCATTCATGGGAATATTCGCCATTGCGAAACTAGACAGGATTTTTTTTTGTTTCATTTCTTATTAGCTTTGTCATTTTGGAATGATGGCGTTAATGGACTTCCCCGGCTGATAAAAAGAAACACCATCAACTTGCCAATTGAGTTTAATCGTACTCAAAATGATGGCAGGACATCAGACACGTTACAAAGGCAGTAATACCAGGAAAGGACAGTTCAAATCAAGTAGATAAAGAGGCCTCAAGTTACTAGCACTGCCAGATAGGTCTGGAAGAAATGAGATCCTAAGGGGTATCAATAATTTGTCTCATTTATATTTCATGATTCCAACTCAAATAATGGCACATTTACACAGAATGTCTTTTTTACATTTATCTTTTCACTTTCTGGCTAAAGTTACTTGGCAAATCTTTCTAACAGAGTTGTAATATATTTTTTTTTCACTTGCTTTATTATAGGTTTGATTTCATCAAATATATAAATTCGATTTTTAAATATTAGATAGAGGTTGATGCTACGTTTTAGAGACTATGTATGAATGTCACCACAAAATTGCAAGGCTTAATGAAGATATGAAATAGTTTTTTTAAAACGTCGTTTTAGTTTGTTTATTTGTTTATTTCATATGTCATTAGTGATAAAATATTTATTTTTTTTATTTGATACTGAGAAGAGTTATTTGAAATATATGCTTTTATATATCTATTCTGCTTTCCTGAACTTATTCAAGATTTTATACTGAATTTTATATGTATCATAACGATAAAGTCACGTAATTGAAAAGTTTATATCTAAATATAAAAAATTTCTTACTTAATTCTGTGGTTTTAACAAAGTAATTTCTGAAAATTCATTAGCAGAAACATAATAAGATATTTTGCATCCTGAATTCATTAAATAATTCATAAAAGTTTTCGTTTGGTCGAGAGTCAATTTAAATAGGTGAATTATAAAATAATCAGTTCAGATAATCGTTTTAAATCTTAGTTCTATAATGGCCTGGTAGTAAATTAATTTACATTTATATTAAAGTTTAAATAGAGTATAGTAATAAGGAATGAATTTCTGTATTAATTTTCTAAATTATTTTATGATCTTCTAAAAAGACTCATGAGATTTATATAAGACCTTTTATTAAATAGTGACAATATATTGAGGACATGAAGAAAAAGAGGCCTTAGTGGCGGAATTCAGAAATTCTTTCAGTCAAGGCAATGATGGCAATTTTTGTAGAACTAGTTTTGCTATCTTCATGATTAGATATGTAGAGGAAGGAATCCAACGAATCACAAAACAAACTGTATTTGAATATGTATGTTATTGGTGTCAGAGTGATTTATTTTTCGATAGAATTTGCCAAAATTTATCTGCACTGGATGGAAGGAAATTATACGTCATTAAAGACTGCACATTTTTCCCCACGTTTCTCTAAACAAGGTAACATTATCAGAATTCTAAGTTGATAAGGACTTAAATGTACTAGTGAAAAAAAATTTGCTTTTAAAAATGAATACTATATCTTTCCGAATCACTTTTTACTATAATGATACTATTTGAGATAGAATTCTCTAGCATGCTGTAATAAAATCGTATTTTATTGCTACACTGCATCAATCTAAAATTCAATCAAATATAAATTTAAGGAGATATTTTCAGCTCCTTTTTAACTATTGCAGCCGGAAATAAAAATTGTCTCAGAAACTTAAAAGTTGCAAATGAAAAATGATATCATATCAATACATTTTAAAGAAGATAAAAATAAAATCCCACTTTTCAAAATCTACAAGTATTTATAAAACTTTTACAATGCATTTCATTCATTCAACATAAAATACACAATTTTATATCAAATGGATAAGAAAATTTCATTATTTCCCCATTATTAAAATTTTTAACTTAATATTTTCTTCATAGAATTTTGTATTCTAAAAAAATTATATATTAAACGATTTTTATAAAATAAATATATTGTAATTCAGAAATCATGTAAAAATTTAGGGTATATGAATTAAGTTTTCAAAGGCCTGAAATATAGAAATACTAACATAATTTTCATTGAAGAATTATTTATATATCTCAACACTGGAACTAATTTTAGTTGCAAAATTTGAGTTTTCTTTGAAAAATACGGATAAAAATTGCATTTCAATAATTTCGAATACCCCTAATATAAATATTGAGTATATTACCTAAAAGAAGAAGACGATGCTAGTTAAAATGTTTTGTAAGGAAATACATTAATATTGGAATGAATTTCTGTAGAATAAATTCCACTTCTACTGTTTCTTCTAGTATGAATTCTATTGTTGCAAGAAACCTAAGATGCGCTATTTTTGGAGGAGGCAAATAAAAAAGACAAATATTCTAAAAATGATAGATGGATTCTGAAATAAGGAATTGAGTAACTGCCTTGAGGATAGAGAACAAGGGTTTTAAACCATCCATCAAAAATATTAGATTTTAGAACTCGAATATAGCGTCATAAGACATCTCTCCTTTTTCTGTATAAAATTATATTTAAGAATATAATTGTGTTTGAATATGATGTTAAGATTCCTTTTGTATCTTCAAATAAAGAAGACAATAAAGCGTTTATTATGTTGTTCATTATACATATAAATAAAAAGGTATTCTACTGAACTTCATTTGCATGATGACTAATTTCATGCATTGATTGATTGCATGATCTGAAATGTATCCCGTTTTCAATGTAAATAATTCATTTTATTTTTTCATAATATTTCATAATATCATAATTTTCATTGCATTAGAAATAGACACATATTCAATTCTTTTAAAATCATTAATTATTTGCTGCGCATAATAAAATGACTATAGTTCAAGTGTTTTGGAATATAATACGATCTTGCTGCCTGTATCATTATTGTAAAGAGTTTTTTTCTGAAATGACTGCTGGCTATTTATATGTTAAATGTTTGCTTTAAAAATAGTTTCGCCTCCCTTTGATGAATAATGTGCTACAAAATTCAATAAATCATATTACACTGGTCTACGCATTCATTATCCAGTTATTCACCACTTTTTCTGGTTGTGGTACAACTAGATAACATGTTTTGCTTTCAAATTATTAAAATCTTTGAAATTTATATTTATATAATGTTACGTTGCCTCTAAAGTCCTTGGGCTTGTCTCGTGCCTCAGTCAATCCCTTCTCTAAGAAATATTATCATCATCAGAATTCGTCAACCAATATTAACCATCGAACACACCCTTTTTCATTAATGTAATCTGTATAGTTATTATTTTGAGTACTGCATGTATACTTTAAATTCTTTTCTTATGAAGAAATCTTTCCACGTACATCCATTTAACCGATAGAGAATCCTTGAGATTCCAAGTTCGGAAAATTGCTGCGGTTCTCCCACTGTAGAGGCAACGTATGGCAACTGATGTATTTCATCATGCGCTTCTATTTGCATTCTGTAATCATTTTGATACCAGAATGATTACATAATGCTATCGAAACCTATGTTTGTCTTTCTCTGCCATGATTTTCCCTGTATAAAATATATAATTGTTTCATTACATAATAAATTTTCTGAAATACATTTAATACCATAAAGTAATCACAGGTGACTAAAAAATGTAATAAGCATAACTTTGCTTCCTCTGTGAGTTTGCGATGTCTACCAATTTATATTACACGTCTATTAATGATCCCGTTTATGGAAGAGATAAATATATGTACGCATTAAGTGTCCTAGAAGATATGCCCGCTTAAATAGGATGTTCTCCTGTTTCGATATGATGGTCAAAAATTTACTAACGAAATTTGTATTAGTGTTTAGCATATGCATATTGGTAATATGCTTAAAAATATATAAAATAAAATATTGTTCACAATATTTAATTATTCATAATATTAATTATTAATATTATTTGGATGTAGATACAGAGTAACATTAAACGTGTTGTATCCTAACAGTGGGATCTCCTCATAGTGTTCATGAATGCTCAAATCAAAATGAGTTACTAAAATACATTTGTAGAATTGTTGTAACCAGTATTGTTTGACATTAATAGGGTAAAATAATTGTTATAATCAGTATTGTTTTACATTAATCGGGTAAAATAATTGTTGTAATCAGTATTATTTTACATTAATCGGGTAAAATAATTGTTGTAATCAGTATTGTTTTACATTAATCGGGTAAAATAATTGTTGTAATCAGTATTGTTTTACATTAATAGGATAGAATCATTGTTGTAATCAGTATTGTTTGACTAATAGGGTAAAATTTGGATTAAAATAAGCTTGAAACAAAATAAGCCGAAATTCAGAAAATAATGAATTCGGAATCGATAAATTTAAGGATTGAAATATTTTTTTATACTATGAGAATATGAGAAAATAATGAGAATAAAGAATAATTATAAAGAATATGAGAAAATAAGAACATTGTTTGAAATTATTAGTAATAATTTAAAACTAAAATGAGAATACTATGAATCTTTCTTTGCTACAATCTAACATTAAAAAAGGCAAATAAAATATGAAGTTTGAGATCCTATAGCAACATAATATTTCCGAAAATCAAATAAAAATGTGATATTGAAATCAGATTGAAAATGAATAAATGAGTTTGTATTTCATTTTTGTAAGCAGTGAACATTAATAGGCGTTTAAAATCTAGTTTACTATATCTAAATAAATGCATGCAATTCTGAAAATGGCAATAATTTCTACTAACAGTAAATAAATATTCTAATCATATAATGATTATTTTGATGAAGTAACATGTTTTTGATGAAACAAAATTTTCTATGAAAATAGTCAATTTATTATTTATATACAGATTTTTAGAAGGCTGACATATTTAAGTGCATATTTGCTGCAAATAAAATTAGGCTATCTTAAAGATTTCTCCTATTAATTATTAAATTTTAGCAATTAGGAATTACAGAATTTTTCAGGAGTTTTTCAAAGAAAACATTAGTATTTCTATTATATTATTATTACAAAATAATAAAGTTAAATACGGAAGAAGTGTCAAAAATCAAATGCTCCATATAATTATTATCACTAAGTTAACATTTCAATCAATATAATTATTCACTAAATAAAAACGGAATAGATAAATTAATATACTCCATGTCAGAATTTTCTTAAAAAAAATGTTATTTTAGTACATTAGATAAATGCGATTTCATAAAATCAATGCCCCCAAAAAAATAAACCTTTCGAAAATTATTAATGAAGTTTTAACTAAAACAGTTAAAACTTGGAAGGAAAGAAATTGGAAAAAAGTATATTGCTTGCTACCTGATCTGCAGAAACATAAATTTTTGACATATATCATAGAATAAATTAAAATATCTTATTTTTATTACGTTTTTATGAGCAAATAAAATATAGAACTCATTTCGTTTTATAATTTCTATGAATCAAGAAACACAAAGTAATTAAAATAAAAAAAATACTATAATTATTTTCTTTTGAAAATAATTTAAACATGTAACAACTTTTTATATAATTTTCCATTGAATCATTTTCGTGAGATTAACTACACGCTGATAAAACTTTTATTTAAAAGAATGCTTTTAATGTGTTTAAATTTCTGGACTTTTGACAGACTTCAGCCTTTAGCACTTTTGATTATTCTTACATTCATGTGTTCATTGATATAGAAATAATTATGTTTATATGAGATTTGTATATTATCTACATAAATTTGTCTTTGATATTTATGCGACATTTTATTAAAATATCCTTAATTTTCATCTTTATGATGTTAGGATATCTCTGAATATTTGTATCAATAATTACTCTGAATAATTACTTTAAAACGAATTTGCTTATATGTCTGACAGCTTAAAGAAAACAGATATTTGTTGTTAAAAAAACGATATTTGGTTTGAATATTTTTTCTGCGAATAAAACGGACAAATAAATTTAATATTTCTTACAGTTCTTTCCATGCAGTCTTATGTTTAAAACAATATATGACCAAGAAACAGTATTAAATGCAGTGATTTTTTTTTTCGCTTTTTAAATGCAAGGACGCATTTTACTTTCATTTTTAGGAAAAACGGTTTCAAATTAATGTTTATTTAACTTAAGTACAGTAAGAATAGTGAAATATGCCAGTATTTGCAAGAACTGACGATCGAAATCGTTGAATCATTTCCCATGATATCTGGGATTAATGTCTGAATCCCGTACATTCTATCTAGTTCTCAAAGGATCAAGGGAAGATTATACAGCAAATGTTCTCAGCAGCATTTATCTAAGAATATGCTTTACTTAATTTCTTGCTTCAAAATACCATTTGAGATAGTTCTTGCATCTGAAACAAGGCAGAGAAAAACTATAATTTAACATTATTTATTTGATATATATTTTTTTTTAATATTAGAAAGTTAAATAATTTTACTGATAAATTTTTGTTTCTACTATCGTAGATACGTATGCAGAATTTTTCTTTGCCGAGTTATTAAATGCTACATAAATAATTACTCCGCAGAAAAATAATGGACATTTAGTGATAATTTATGCATAACCTAGTTGACATTTTAAAAATATACTCACATAAAAATTTGAAATAAAATTTGATTTTATTTAACGCTTGAATACGATTTAAGGATTCTTCATAATTGCCTAAGTAAAACATAGAAAATTGTGTGACTTTAAATATGCTCAAAATGTACTCAAGGTATATCACTTTATAATTTCAATTACTATCAACTGCAAAACTATTGTGCATCAGTCTGACATTTGGTGCTAATCTTTTGTGTTTGAACATATCTGATATCATATTCTTATCGGCATTGTAATTTCAGCCATGTTGGTAAATCTTACTTATCGGATACGTTACAAATTCGCATGAAAGGAATAAAATTTGAGCTAACATATTAGAAGTTCTTACAACGTAATTTATATGCTTATTATTGAGATTTTGTACCTGTGAGCTGATTGTAAAGTAATTGGTTTCAATGTAGTAACTTCAGATTTCTAATTGCTAGCGTGGTATTGTTCCAGCTTGATAAAATATATATGATTACAAGCCTTTTGTAACAGCAATATGATGATTTACAACATTTATATGTGCTAAAAATATTTTAATTAATCCTGCGTAGTAATGATTCAACATTTTGTGGCGAAATTATGCAGTTGTTGCTAATTTTACATCTCTCTAATTGCGATACATCTCGAAAATAGAGACAAATTGCATGGACAATCCTTCGTGACGTTTCTAGAAATCATGGTTGTCAAACAAACGAATCTTCATTTGGTGAAATCATTGCATTATATACACTTTTTAATAGCTGTTCTGTAATGGCTTTGTTTTCATAGAAAATAAGCATTGAAGAAATGTTTCTGAGATTTTTTTCGAAATGGGAGAATGGTAGAAAGCAAAGAACCTTTCATAAAACACACACACACACACACACACACACACACACACACACACACACATATATATATATATATATATATATATATATATATATATATATAGTGAATTTCGAATTGTTGGGTATTCAGTTAATTCCTTAACAATAATATACATAATAAGTGCATTCGACTTCTACATTAAATTCATTTAATAATGTCTGTTGACAATTCAACGAAATATAGTACAAAATAATAAACAAAGATGAGGCTGGTCATGAGGAATTTTTAATGAACGAATGTCGTAGGTTATGATTGTTACAGATACAAACAGAACCACCATGTGTGTGACACGTATGGTGGGATATTTTTTCCGTCATACGAAATGATTCCGTTAACTTGGAGACCAACACAATATTGTTTCATTATGAAAAGTTTTTAGGATATTTCGGTACCAACAGGAAGGTATCAGAATAGAGCAATCTCTAAGAATGAGCTATAATCAGGTAAAGTATCAAATGTGAACTGCACGATTCAGCTTCCATATAAACTTATCCCAGGCTCTATGCCATCCACGTACTGGATCTATACACCCGACAAATCTCGGACTAAAGTACGTATGATCTCTTTGGGATATTTAACCAACAAAATACCCCAAAATTAGCATAGTTCAATCCCCTTATATCCAGATTAGGCATCTGAGGTAAACTGAACGATAATTTTTCATCAACACGGAAATTAACATCAGAGTTTTAATGAAGGCACATTCATTCACGGGAATGGAGGTAACTCGAATCTAAGTAATTTCTACATCCCTAGAGAAAAAACTTAATTCATTATTTATGCATATAATTTTATTTCAAAAATAACTATATAAGCAATTATTTTATATCGTAATAAAATTTAAATTCTAATCTATTGAGACAAAACTTGTATTAGAAACGTTTCAAAATAAATGTCGCATTCTATTTGGATAATTCGTTCTGACTTCTTCATATTTTTTTGAAAATAATAGTTAATATAGTTTCTTTTATTCTTCAATTGTTATTTCTTTTAAGTGCCCATATTTGTGCTTAATCAGTATGCTTATAAAAAAATGCAAATTCGTTGATTCATAAACAATGCGTGTACATACGTGTTTCTATATTTTATGTACTGATTGTTAAAAAAATTAGATTGCTTACTTAAAGTAGATCACAATTTTCAATTAATATCGACTTAGTACGACCATGGATGATTCGTTCAAACATTTTATATTTTGCTAACAATAATAGTTAATATTTTTTTGGCTTATTCTTTACGTGTTATTTGTTTTAAGAAACCGTCTTTGTGCTTATTCATAACACTTATATAGAAGTAAAAATTCATTTAGTCATAAATAATAAGTGAATATATTTTATGTATCTTTTATTAAATCTTTTATGATTGCTTACTTAAAGTAGATCTTAATTTTCAATCAATATCGTACTTAGTACTTTATTCAGGAAATTTTCATTTTCATGTTTTTTTCTCTCTACAAATTTAATCATTCCATGGCGAAGGATATAAAATTTCAACTACTATGCTAAAGCATTTCCTCATATTTTGCCTTCTAATAAGATTCACCATCTAATAATCTTGTATATTCATCCGTGTTCTTTTACATGAATGCATTTAAAAGGATGGGGGGTGGGTAGCTAACAGTGAAAAGAAGAGGATTGGTGAGTGATGTATGAATAAGAAGGTGGAATTTCGTAATCGAAAATGGATACATTTTCTTTAAAATACAGCACCTTCAACAATCTTGTAGCTTCAGTTCCTCATACGAGATTATTTCTGTATTTGATTCAGGCGTCAGATTTAGATTTATCAGAATGTTGAAGAATTTTCTACTTTGGGCTTATGCCACCAATAAATATGTTCTGTAAGTTTGATGCAAGGTTTTAACTTTCGAGTTGTTGGAAATGTAATAGTTGTTCACTGAATTACTGAGTTCAAAGCAATTTTTCAATACAGAGAATTTGAGTTTGTTGTTGTTTTAAAGACACTTTTCTCATATAGTTGTTGTCAATGCTTTCTAAATAATTCTACGATGAAATCTGCAATAATATGGGAAACTTGTTTCTCTCTAAAGAATATCCCTTCACAGAGTATATATTTCTTGCGCTGTCCTTCAAAGGATATTTAACTCAATAAGTTGCATTGTGATATAACTGAAATATAATTTTTTAAAAGTTGTATTATGATTAAATTTTTATTGTACTTATCCATGTTATAATGGCTTTTCCCTCAGAAAAAGGTAAATACACTATTATATGTTAGTGCTTCAATTATGGAAATATTGTTAAGAGAATTATTAAGTAAAAATATCGAATCTCGTTATTTTATACAGTTTAGAGTAGCAAAATTTGTGGAATAATGAAAATTTCTTAAAAATATTTTGAAAATCTAATCTTGTATTTTTTTAATGAAATTCAGTTTAAATCTTAATAAAACTATTCAAATTAATCCTAAGTTTCACATAACAAAAGAAAAAAGTATCTTATGACAGGAATGAAATGAATGCAGCAATTCACGAATATTAACTTTCACTTCTCTGAAGTCTTAAAAACTAAATTTAATTTATTGGCAAAATACACAGCTCTAATGAAAGAGGAAAAAATTTCATATTTAAAATTCAATAAAATCTTCATTCTTCTGATTTGATAAATGTTTTAAGTTATACTTAATGTAATGCAACTTTTTTATAGTATCCATTATTACATTAATTAATTGAAAGGATCAAGCGATAAAGCTGAAAATAATTGAAAAAGGAAAATAAAACCAACAAACTTTTTTGTTTTTAAGCATAGTAAACAACTTAAACAAATAATTTTTTCCTACAGTTTCTATCTTGTAGATTTTAATATATATATGTAATAAATCTTGAAAATAGTAAATGAGTAAATAACAATTGATTTTATCGTTTTAATTTAAATTAAGATACATCCTCTCCAATTCAGATTAACAGTAGAAGCAGTTCCCTCAATGTATTATCATGATGAATCATTGTATGAATCATTAGACTTATATGAAACTAAGTAAAATGATTGAAATGGATAATATGTTGACGTATCACTTTCATTGCTAGCATTTTTTTTAAGTTTTCAAAGCAAAGGACTACGTTTAGGATGAAGTTGTTGAAAAACAAACTAAAAATAGTTATATTTCTAATTTTTGTATTAAAAGATTGAAATACATGTATGAAAAAAAATGCATATTAAAAAAATCATGTATGCAGATTAAAAAACACCACTTAAATGAAAAAAGGTTTTGAAAAATGCATATTTTTGGATAAAAAGAAACGCAAAGTGAAATTATTTAACTTATGCTTTATCAAACAATTTACTTAAAGTTATTCAGATAACTTAAGAAATATATTACCTAGTTCCTGAACTAAAAAAAAATAAACTCATGCCTTTGCAGTATTATAATTATTGTGAAAAAATATATGATGAACAACATGAAATTTTCAGTTTTTTAAACTACTATAGTATATTTCTAAATAAACAGATTGCTTATTATGTAGTTCAGGAACTTTAGAACGTATTGAAAATTTATTACACTGAATTTGATCTAAAAATTCTAAATTGAATTGTAATTCGTATGGTTTTAAGTAGAAAAATTATACCAAAAATTAGAATTTATGAAAATAACATTTAAAGCTGTAAAGTAGCATTTAAGAAGCGCGTAGACATATATAAAATGAATGTAACATCCTCTAAATGGACTTAGAAACAAAATTCAAACGGTTTTGTAATCAAAACTGCTCAAACATTTACGATATTGGATAAAAAGCATATTTTGGCAAAATGTCTATATTTCAGGGAATTTCTGTTTTGAAATATTCATTTTGTGTTTATCTATAGGCTAATTGGTTTTAATACATGCTAAAATTATTCCTCCAGCTTTTAAACTTTTACCGACATGCACTATAGATTTAAATGCTAAAATAATTTTATATCTGTAAATCAATAATTAATAACATATTTTTATTAAATGTGTATTAAAAAAATCATTGTGTATCTTCTTTAACGAT
>JAPMOR010040769.1:0-25262 GCA_026543865.1 Argiope aurantia | reverse complement strand
GACAGGTGGCATAACTCTAATAAACTTAAAATTTAAGAAAAACTATCCTATTATTATAATTCTAACGAAACTATACAATTATTGATACATTTTTTTGACAATTGAAACATTCGCATTCTTATTCTTACGTCATATTGAAATGAGGTTTCGCAATAGCTCCAAAATTATCTAATTTATTTTAGCGTCTCATGGAAGAATTTGTGAAAGAAAATCGTGCCATTTGCGATATCTAGTTATTTGAGATAAAAAAAACTAGCCAAAAGAAACTGCTATTTATGATACCCCTATATGTAATCATGAAACTGGGTATTTTATTTTTATTCTTCTTTTAAGGATTTTGTATTTAAAATTAGCAAAATGAATGAATAACCATAATTTTTTTAAAGAAATGTGGTTTTTTCTTCAGTATTACTTTTTTTTCTCCATCAATTTTAAAATTGATTTAAAAGTTGTGATATCATTTACCCATAGGAATTACCCAATATGTAAGTATATAATTATCAATATGTAATACTTAGTATGTAATTAGCATTAAAATCCAATTAATTAAACAAAAATATATCTTTGGTTTAGTATAAAATTAATATAATTTAAATACCCATATTTTGCTTGATCATTCTGTTAGAATAAATTTAATTTTAAATATTTAACAGTTACGAAAATAAACATGTTATTATAAACGAAAAAAATAAACATAAATAACATTAAAAATTAATATTTCTAGATTGCATAATTTTCCTCTTACAGCAGAAAAATATCTATAATTTTAACTTTTGTTTTGACAGAATAAGAGGGTTAATTAAAATTTGTTGTAGGTTCCATTGCAAAAATTATCTCTTTTTTGTACAGTGTTAATATTTTGTAAAACTCTCTGAATTCGTAGAATGAAACTATTGTTAGATTTCATTATATATAGGAAAAAATCTTTCTTAAGCGTAATTGAACTCATGGAATTTTGTTTTGTGATGATTAGAAATAGGCTCGTTGATTGAAGATTGAAATACGATAATCTAATATATAATATATATACGGAATATATTCGAAATCTTATTTGAAAATTCGCTTGCGAATCACTAGTCGTATATCGAGTCATCAAAGCTATTTTAGAAATCTTAAAGCAAGAAACTAGGATCGTAGATTAACTTTTTCAGTTATAGACTATGCATTTCTTGATTTCTTACCAAGATTTCTTCTCTAAAATGTTTGTTTTTTGGCAGCGACTAACAGTGAAAGGACTTTTGTCATTACAATAGAAAGCCTGTACCACGAAAAATCCAGTGGAATAATGCTAGCCAATTACTGTTGGACTATAAAGAGAACGTACCAGTTGCCAAATAGTCAGAAAGAAATCAATATCCCAAATATTTCTTGCTAAATCGAACAAATGTCATAAATACATGCAAAATTGCATATGCAATCCCATTTAATGTTTACAATACAAAAAAAAGGGAGATATCGAGCTTATTTACTTATTTGAATTCAGTATCAATTACTCTATTACAATCAAGTATTTATTTTGTGTTTGTACCAGGGAAGGAGGTGAATTATGTATTATAATTAATTTAATGAATCTTACATAACTTATAATTATTAAATTTACTTGGAAGGTGAAAAACAAGAAATATTTATTAAAGAATAAGGCAGAAATTGTGGCTTTAAAAAATGCATATAGTAGTTTTAAGGAGTTATATTATTAAAACATTGAAGAAGTAAAATGATTCCAATGTTCTTCGAACTTGGACAGTTTATAAAACTTTATTATTGTTAGTATCTTCCCATTTTCTTTTCAAATGCTATAAAATGATCAATTTTTTTTATTTTTGATTATGACGGGTATAAAAGAATAAAATTTGTTTTTAATTCCAGGAAGAAATATAAATGCATTTCAACTTTTTAAAATTATTTTAACTATGGACGAGACAAATGAGGAATAAACACTCTGAATATAAATTTTCTCAAAAGATATTTTAATTTTTATATTACAGAGCCCACGCAGTTTGTGAATATAAATTCAGTATGTTCAATAGAATGTAGAATTTTCAGTAAAAAGGGATATTTCCATTGTTGCAAAAAGAAAAATGATGTTTTATATTCAGATAAAATAACTGCTTAATTTTTTTTTAAATATTATATGTATGCTAATCTATAATAAATAACATCTTTGAAAATTTCACAAAAGAATTTATTACTTAATATACTTCATACACAGTAAAAAATATGGAAAACTGCTCATCAAAGAAATATGAAGCACTTTTTCTAAGTTTTAAGCAACCTATATAGAACATAAAAGGTATAATTGATTGAAATTAATATGCATTTCATCTTCTTAGTACGTGTTAATTGATATTGCAATGAAGGATTATTATTTCTCATCGATTTTTTCTGCAGGAACCACCACCAATTTACAATATTCATTTAACAAAACACAGATCACAGTAAAAATATAACATTCTATACATCATTTCCTTTGTGGTGAAATTGATTTCCATTTTGTTCTGGCTTATGAGTAACTTTCAAAAAACATATAAGTTAGTAACAGAAATTTATTTTAACATTTTCCCCTTCGTTGCTATGATATCTTTATTTTATAGTCGTTTCCTTTCCAAAAATGTATTAATGAAATTCAAGTTTTGTTTTTAACAATCAGTGGTGGCCTGATGCGGAACCGGAAGGTTTCAAATCCTGACCCGATTCCATCGAAGCACCGTCATGCCAGTGAGTCTGGTGCACGTTAAATCCGTCGGGGCTAAACATCCTCCCACTAGTTTGATGCGAAGTTTAGGTGATAGAGGGGCAAGTTCAGGTGTCGTCTTCGTTATCTGATCGCAGTTCAAAATTACGAGTTTCGTCCCTAAGTAGCCCTACAGTTAGTTGCTTTTAAGAAACGGGACTTACTATAACAGAACTGATTTAAAAAAATATTTTCCCAATATTTATATAAATAAACATTTTTTCTTCATTTTTTTTCAATTCCAAATTTAAAATTAATTTCCTACCAAATTTGCTTTGTCCTAAATAACTACATTACCATTCATTCTACAGACTTAATGAAGGGAATATAATTTGATAATATCTTCCATCTGTATATTGGATATTGTTTAAAACAAATTTATGAACCATATTTATATCTCATTTACTTGTCACAGTAAAATAATTATCTTTCAAAATAATCTTGGTAATGTGCCAGCGTCTAATATGAGTGGACTGGCAATGGTTAATCTCACATAATAAAAATTTATTACTTACACTGCCATTTATAAACAATTTTTAAAATAGAGAAAATCTGCATAAGGAAGGTATAGGCATTCAACGGAAAAAAAAGGTGCAATTTGTCTTTCGCCCAGTCCTATAATAGACTCGTCAACTTCTGCCGCCCACTGAGTTATGAGCGTAAAAAATTGAAGAACACACTGACTTGAAGTTGTTAAAGTATGTGCAATTGACAGAAATTCGCTGTTAAAATATATCAGATTTTATCGTCTGTATTGTTTTTATAGGATTCCCGTTATTCTTCGAAATTGCAAATAATTAATAAATAACATTGCATTCTGTCGATAAAATATGTATTTTTAGAAATGAAGGGAGTGGTCGTTAAATTAAACTGTGTAATGATGCACAGAAAAAATACTGATCGTTTTATCAATGTGGAATTTTTTCTGGTCGTTTTATCAATGTGGAATTTTTTCTGATCGTTTTATCAATGTGGAATCGTTTCTGTCATTTTCGATAGATTTGTTGAATTTAAAATATTTTATGTAATCTAATATTATTTCCCCAATAAAAGAAATTTATTGACGGTGCATATCCTAATTCCCAAATACCTGAACCGCAGAAAGAATTTATTTCTCGATATACAAGAAACGTTATAATATCTAAAGTTATTTTTAACCGAGACCCAAACAATTATCCTTAAACCTTAAAAAAAACAATCTCGCACTTTTTTTTTGCAAATACTTTTAAACCTATGGTAAAGCTGAAAAATAATAATTAAAGAGATATATTAAATGTAGGAATTTCTAAGAGCCTGCACTATGAAGACGCAATGCAATACAAATCTCTGTACTTAATATTATCATGCTCAAGAATTTCTGTACGGTTTTAAGCGGTGGATGTATGTTAGATTTTATTAGTTTTAAGTAAATTTAATACTTTGTTAAAATTACGAATATGTTTTTTCTTTCTTGCAGAGAATGCTATTTTAGTATTTAACCTGGGATTTTATGCGAAATTATTGATTTTTTTTTTTTACAAATTCGTATGATAGATCAATTCCAATTATATTAACTAAAATATGGCATTTTGAATTCCTGTATAAATAATTTTCGTTTATAATAAAAACCTATCTTTCATTCTTTTTCATTTTTTATGGCTTCTAAATAATGACAAGAACAATTCCATATAAAAGATTTTATTTCCGGCTTTTGGTATCTGAAATATTTCTATTCAATGTCCAGCAATAATCAACTGGAATCCCTTTATCTCTTGTTCCTGTTGCGTCTTTTGAACGACGGAGATGTCTTGGTGGAGACATTCTCCCTGCTGTATCTGACAGAACCAATATTTTCAGAAAAGGAATCCATGTGAGAGTCGAAGAATATATAACTTTTGGAGAGTATTTCTTCATTCACAATTGTCTCTTACTCTATAATAATTTAGTGTTTTACGATTTCTTAAATTAACTTTATCAAATAACGTTTTTAATACTTCACATCCTGATTTTTTTCATTCTATTTGCTTTTCCAATTTTGAATCAAAGTCAGTATTGGAAGTCCTACAAAAATTTCTCCCTTGAATCTGGATTATAAAAATAATTATAAAGAGATTATAAAGAGAAATGTTTCTTTCACATAACGAGGTTCAGCATTAATGCTGTTCTATATCTTAACACCATTTATGCAAATATTTAATTTTGCATGAAGGGAAGTTATATTTACAGAGTTGCATAAGTAAGACTGTATGCCATTTATATTCTCTAGGTATACACGTGTTGTCCTATACTTCCTACTGTAATTATTTATCTTACATCTATCGATTCATTTACGTAAGAAAAGGTCCTGATTTCTATAAAAACATTATAATTCTGGTTCAAAGCAATGTAATGACTATTAGATTTCACCTTGTGGCTCAAAGGTATTTGTTATATTTTATCAATTGGAATTTCCATTTTCGTTAGTGTTTTTTTTCCATAAAAGTTGTATAAGCTTTCTGTAATTTGCTGCAACTGAGCAAAAAGTATAGCTTTTAAACTCATTTAGACGAACATAATACAGTCCATATTTTGATAAGGAGGTAACTCTACCACAGTGCCAGTGGTTCATGCCCTTTTTTTATCTGAAGGAAACATATTTTTCAATTTACTCTAATGATTACAAAAACAGGAGCTGTAACTTTGATCACAGACAAATTTCAACATTCATATCTTTCTAACTTATTCTTCTATTTTTTTCTTTTTTACTTTCATTTACTTTTCCAATTATTCATTAAGATTATGCGGAATATTTTTGGACTATTATTTTTGGACGGTTATTTTGACAGCTAAGCAAACATCGTGGCTTAAAATTTGTTTTCTATTCTATTTAAAATCCCTTACTTTACTATTTGCCTTTTATTTCGTCTACATTTGAATATGATTGGATTAGAAGGAATATATAAAGATGGTGGTCAAAAGTTTCTGATTGATTCAAAGAAAAGTTGTGACATTTCCAATCATATTTCAAATATACGGGATTCTAATAAATATTAATATTTCAATATATCCTCATAACAGAAATATTGAACATATTCATTGAAAATTATTTGCTTTTATAAGACAGATCAAAGCATAAGGGTAAATGAGCAAATATTCCAAAGAAAGAAATCAATTTATAAACTATGGGCAGCAAAAACTAGATATTTTTTATGGAAAATTTTGAATAATATTTTTGCTAGATCATACTATGTAGATATTTAATTTCATTCAGGAAAAAATGCAGATGCATCTATCTGTGGAATAGTTGGACAAAATGTGATATGAAACTTAGAATATCCATTTAATACTGAAAGAAGAAATATCGGTACTATTAGAAATTTCATTCATTGACAAATACAATCATCATTAGTCAAAAAATTATTAAGTAAGGAGTCTTCTTGGTATTTTAATGTAAAATTATTCGAATTATTTATAAATGAAAAATAGAGAAGTGCATTCAAGAATATTGTACTACTCTGAAGGAATATAAAAGAAAGATGATGGTGGGCATATAGATAATTGCAAGTATTATAATTTGATTTAACCATCAAATCAAGAAAAGAAAAGAGTTTTCTTTTATTATTTAAAATGATAAGAATGAAATCTTTTAGTCTCTTTTATACATATGGAATATAAAAATACCATACAAATTGCATACATAAATAGTCACATAGTTACAAAAGTTATCTACATTATTTTCCTTATTTTCATTCATTTTTGATATATTTAATTATTATCTAATGCAAACTAAGTAAAATATAGATATAATTTTAGAGTAGAAACTAAAGTAATTGTGCTGAGAAAATATCCAAGAAATACTTTTTTTTCAATAAACCATTCAGCATGAATCCAAAAGACAAATCTGACTTGATGACACATCAATCACTCAGTTTTAGCTTTTTGAAATTCAAATATTATTGGTTTTATGATTATAGACTGTTTATGCACACTGGAAAATAGATTTTTTCAAACATAGGCTGCCATTTAAAGCAAAACTTACTTTAAAAAATTCACTAAGAATAATTCATTCGACATAAAATTCGAATGAGAGAAAACTCATTGTATTTATGTATGTGCATAAGTAGTGTAAAAGGCTACGCTACTTATAGAACTTATGCGTATCAGAAACAAAATAAACCCAGCATGTGCCAAAATCGATATAATCATTGTTTTTATCATTAATTTATAATAGATATTGAGATTGTATAAAAAATCGGTGTAATGAAAAATTGACATTTTGCTGAGAAACATAAGAATGAATATGTATTAGTGCAGTGCTACGTGATCATTTAATGAGAAAAATGGAATCGTATTCTGTAAGAATAAAAGTTTTATACAGAATGAAATAAAAGTATAATTATATTCTTATAAAGCAATAAATTATCTGGCAAAAGTTTTAGCTAAATCGAGCTTAACTGAATAATTAAGTGGGAATTATCAGGTATTATTAACTAAAGACAATAAAATATACAGAAATTATGAGAAAGTAATTTATGATATTTGATAACATAATGGCGTTGTTTAGAATTAACTCTAATAAAATAGTTAAGAAGCAGAAAATATCTTAATTATGACATCTCCAGTAAATATATGCCAATAATAAAAAGTTTGAAATAATTCAATATCATTTTATATATATATATATATATTTTCTTCAGAATATAAAACTAAAAGGATCATTCAGCTTAACAAGCAAATCCCATAACAAGAAAAATTTAACACCCCGAATCTGTTATATAAATCATACATTCTGCTTCTACAAAAATTCTGTATTCATTCTCCTATTTTACTTTTCATATAAAATCAAAATGTTCTCACAATAATAAACATTTTGTGCTTACCATCGTTAAAAAAGGATCACAATTTTTAAAGAACTTATATTTGGTCATTCGGTCCACTCAGCTTATATAAATTTGTTAAAAATGATGCAAATAATACCCCTTTCATTTTTTGTTCAAAAAGGATTTATCAATATGCATTCATGACATTATTCAAGAGAATTCCCTACTCATTTTTCTCCGAAGACCGAGAATTTATTTCGCCATTCTAATGGCTCGAAGGCTGATAAAATTGATATTAGAGTAATTGTTTGGAGAATGCTCAAATCTTGATCATCGCTGTAATCTGCAGACATATCGATCATATGAACTAGATTTAGGTCAAACTATTACATATACGGTGAATCTGACTATATTCCAGCATTTATCTACTTACACAATTGTTGCAATCTTCGGATTTTTTTTTAATTCAAGCATACCGGTTACGTGTGCTATTGCCTTACTTATTTATTGGTTTAATTTTCATTTATGAAAGTTTAGAGATTAAAAGATGAGCTGATTTGCTAAATTAAATAGTTATTATAAAATAATTCATATATTTTTGTTAATGTAGATTTAATTCTTATTTTCCTCAACTTTAAATATTATATAATTGTAAATGAATTGTCTATAAATAAAGGATTTATCTAAAAAAATCTTTTGTCACATATAGATTCTGTATTTTGCATTGGTATTATTTTTATTACTATTTTGTTCCTATGAGAGTAGATATATTCTTTTCAAATTTAAATTTTATATTTTATTTGTAATCCTTTTCTTCTAATCATTACATTTATATCACATTTTGAAGCATTAAGGAAGTATTAAGTTTTACAGTAAATGCAGCATGCGTATGACTACATACGGGCGGTTTGATTAATATATATATATTTGTTCTTTAGAGCTCTTAAAATATACAAATAATAATATTTAATAAAAGGATTTATTTCGAACTTTTTGGTAATAACATCTGAATAAACTTTCCATACTATTGTTAGGATAGTTTGGTAAAGTTATATTAACGTATCGTTTATTAGTAATATCGAAACTATTTTGATACAGACCTCGTAATTTTAATACCAGATTAGATGACGAAGATGATATCTGAATTGGTATCATTCCCCAACGAGAGGCTGTTATGTCCATATGTACACATTTAATATGCACTAGGCCTGCAGACACCCGGATCTTTATTAAATATGTTTTCGAGTATAGAGAATTGAAACCTTATCAATACTATTAGGCTCTCATTGCTAGCTCCTGTCATGAAGATTCACGAGACCAAAAAAATTAATGTGGCCCAAAATAAAATTATTAACTTCCCTGAATTCCTGATAGAAGGGACAGATAATTTGCTCTCAATTTGTGGAATGTTCCAATCAATAAATATTCTTGAATTTCTTTATAGGAATTTTAAAGGATGAACTAGGATCTTAGAACAAATGAACAATAATTAACATATTTGAATTAAAATGTGAGTTCTTGGATTAACCTAATTTGAGCAGGATTCGATACCTAGACTTCGATAAGTGCTTGTTTTAGAATGTAGGTATGACTTTCTTCTATAGTATTATTTTAAGAATAAATATTATGCATTCAGAGGTAATCATTTCCTAGTTATTATCTTTATAAATAATTTTGAACATTATATTAATTTTTTAATAAATGTATGAGATAATTTATTAGTATTAAATAAATTAAAATCCTGTTAGGTATGGAGATCTCCAGCAGAAAAAATATTTTCATCTGTCTGACAAGTTTAAAGAAAACGTCGGTAATTATTAGTTTTTAACAGCATTTTAGTTAATTAAGAGTTAATCCAAATAATGATTGTTTAAAAGCAACAAAAATTCTGTTGCGTATTATATATTATCTTTAGGTTTTCCTTTCTCAGTTTTTCTAATTGCTATTTTTTATCGTTTATTCAACCACAGTAGCTGAAAAAAAATGTAAAGATATTATATATTTTTAAATAAATTTATATAATTAAAATTTAATTCATCGTTAAAACTAACTTTGTTATTAACTAATATTATTTTCCGTAGTCTATAAAAATGCGTAGGTGCTGAAAAACTGATATCAATTATTTTGAATAATTTTAATTTCCCTAATTATAACTGATTCATTTAAGTAAAAAATTTGCTAAAAAAATATAGAAATATTCGAATAATGTTATATTAACAGATTAGAACATAGTATTATATTTCTGTTTCAAATTTATAATATTTATTTTAAAAATTATAAATTCTTGAAACTAAGAATTAAAATTCTATATATTTCAAGAAAAAAAATAATTTTAAAATGATTAAAAGTGTTAATATATAAATTAGTTATTGCCTGAATTCGGGGATTTTAAGAGATTGATAGAGCTTATATGATAATGCCCTAAAAGTTTATGTTTAATATTACTGTCATGCTATTTTTTTGTCATTCTGCAATTCTAATAAAACTCATTTCATTTGAAATATAAACTGAAGTAACACGTAACATTTGTAAAAAATATTTTTCGTATAAAATAAATTTAGAATATGCCTGCAAATGTTTGATGTTGAAGCTCACAATAATACATGGTTGTGTATTGAAAAATCCACCTTCAATAATTTCAAATGTTTTCGAATTTAAAAATTACAAAGAGTGATTATTTAGCACTCTTTATATTTACATAAGTTTTTGATATATTTTACCAGAAGTCTCTAATTAAATGTCTTCTGCTTTTCTTACATATTCTGAATTTTAAAAAAAACATCATGAAAAACGAACAAAACATGCAAGCAAATTCATCCAGTTTTTTGAAATAAAAGATAAATTATCGTTAGAGAGTGCAAACGTTTAAGAGAGATATTTTTTATTACAAATCTCTGCTCTTACATCCTCATTAGTATTTTTCGGGTTTTAAAATACTAAGGAAAATTGACTTGTATTTCTTTTCCTGTAAAACAGCATCTAAAGCTGACTTATTTTTGCTATTAAATTGAAAAGATCAATCAATTCGCAGTATGTAGAACATTTCCTTCTTTATGCTAAACACTAAACAAATTTTGAATTATCGTTAGACAGTGTATTTAAAATATTGCAATTATTAACATTATTTTAAGCAAATTAAATGTCCTTCCAGAAATCTAAATATACTCCAACACATTGGGACAGAATTCCCAAAGTGGGTAAACTATTTTGAACTGTTACAAAAAGCGGGTTCTATTTTATTGCCTCCAAATATTTCCATTTCAATAATTGCAATATTTTAAATGCAATATAATACACACTCAATAAAGCAGGTAACATAGTAATTAAGTACATAAAGATGTGGTGATTATTGGCATTGGAACTTGTAAGAAGTTTTCAATTCTATGTGGTTATAGATGGTATCGGTTACATCTTACTGCATTATATGAAATGTAGACATTTTGAAACAGAAAGCATTTTCTTTTGAGTCTTTCAATTTAAGGCGCTTTATAAAACTTTTGTTCAGTATTATATCATGGTTACTTATTGATATAATTTTGGCAGATGATTATGAACAATTTTTAGTGCGTTCAATGATATATATGATATAATAAGGGAGTGAGCATAAGTTAATGTGCAACAAATAATTTATGATCATCATAATGTTGATTTATAAGCCAATCAACTCGAAACCTTAGGAAATTCAGCTCTAAGCATAGTATGAATAAAAGCTCGGTATAATTTATTAATAATATATCATTTCTTCCCTTGATAATCAGAAAATAATGGTAAAAATAATTTAATCTTTATTTTTTAGAACAATAAATAAAAGAGCATTGCACTAAAATTCTAGAATCCTTGGAGATCAGATGATTCGCTGAAGTTACTGATATATTTAATTCCAATTTAAATCCTTAGATTCAACTTAATATCCATCATTCCCTCAAATTCTCAGACAGAATGATGGATGTTAAGTTGTATCTAAGTCTTAATATATCTTAGTTAAGTTAAAGTAATATAAACAAATCAAATAACCCAAATTTCAAACCGAGTTATTTGATTTATCTTACAAATGTTCGGTTCATTGCACATATGTGGATTTTCTAACGGAAATGAATCTCATATCATAAAGCCACTAAAATATAAATGTACAGTTCATTTGCCTTCAAAATTTTATGGTTCTGTAATTTCATTTTTTTTCTATTCGTCTTATAAACTGCTCCGATTTAAACAGAATTCTTCTCCTTTTACTTTTAATAATGAAAGAAAAAAATCAAGCGATTATTTGATGAAACAATAAAATAATTCCAGTGCAATAATGAAATATACAACAGAGAATGAGGAAAAACATATTCTTAAAAAATTATAGAATATAAAGAAAAGAATAATTGGCATCATTAGAAATGCATTTTTTGATATTTTTAAACGATACAATATTGGATTTCGTGCAGTAATATTTTCGGAAATAATCACGGTAAAATGCCATACATTTCCTAATTTTTTCATAAAGTAAGATTAAAATTTAAGACTTTCCTTCAGTGAAGCACATTTCCATCGTCCAAGAAATATTCGTGCTAAATTTCATCATTTGGTCTTACCTGTAGAACATCAATGCATACACGCACATTTATCTTTATTGTTAGTTGATATAAAAATACAAATTTATTTGCTTCTACAATCTTGGAAATATTTTTGTCTTTCAGCTCTAGACTGCATAGAAAGAGTTTTCATGATTCTTTTTCTTCCTGAAACCCAAACATGTTTTTTAGTTGCATTTTGAATTGAAGTATTTTTATGCAGAGTATTTAGAAACCCCCTAACATATTTTGATGAACTTTCAGAATATATTATTGGAGTAAGACAAAATCTAATTTATATTAAGAAAATATAAATGAAAATATCTTGTCCTTTCGTTACATCATAAAAAAAAATTAAATTAATTAATGCAGATATGAATTAACAGATTTATTAAACAATGTGTGCACATTTCAAAATGCGCGAGACAATGAATTTTAACAGTTGGTGTTCAAAATTATGAAAAAAACATACAAAAATCACTGAGAATATATCGAATTATATATACATGCCACTGAAATTTTATTTTCTACAAATCAGTGACCAGTACACATAATATAAAATTTAATCAATGTAAAATATATTGCAATTAAAATTTATGGTCTTGCAAGCAGAAGAAAAGGAAAATTAAAAAAACATGAAAACTACAATTATTTGTGGTTGCTGAAAATTTAATCCAAAGCTTAAAATTATAATAATTAAATTAGGAATTTTTATAAATGTATGTTTTTCGATCTATAATATTAATGTATATGTTTCTTAATTTCAATTCTTTTTCAGAGTTTTAATGTGAAATAAATAATATAAACCTTCATGTTGCCTTTATGAGAAGATCATTTTAGGCTTAAATTGCGAAAATATAAAATTAAAAGGCAATATTTAGCTGAATTATTTAGGTATTAGCTGTTAGTTCAGGAAACATACAAAACATATAAAATTATAATATATACCAACAAATACGTTTAAAAACTCTATATGTGACTATGCCTCTCTCTACTTTATATATATACTAGCCGCCTTTGGCGATCATCCGGTTCGCCAGTAATACCGCTCGCTATAATTTTCAATTAAATATTTCAAGTAACTGATCTCTTAATAGATTCTCAAACAAAGCATTTTTAATCTTCAAATTTTGATAGTCATACCAAACTTAAACTGTTCTTAGATCGTTTCGTTCAATTTACTATATATATTTTGCTAATTTGTTGTCATTTCCGGAAAAAATTCAACTTTAATCTAAATGGAAATGATGAAATTGCAATTAATATAAAGATATTTTTAATAAAACCAAGCGTTTTATTTTATTTATCATCTTTATTGTTATTTATTTATTATTATTATTATTGAATATGAGTATTGCAAACAGAATCAGTCGGTGTTTAAGTTTTATGTGAACTACAAAATATTTTTCGTAATTTATGTAATACATCAAAGAATAATTCAACAAAAATTTCTCAGATATAGCATAAAATTCAGTTTTTAGTTTTGCTTTCAAAAGGATTGAAATGAAATCAATAATAATATTTTGTTCCGGCCTATAAATATATTTCAAAAATTATGAAGTTTAAATTTAATGCAGTAAGGTATCATATTCTGAGAAATATTCTGGACACACCAAGTTTTAAATAAATGAATGAATGTTTATATTTTCCAAGATCAACTAAGATTTATTTATGAAGTTTTGAATGTTAAAAATTTAAAAAAACTCAACATTTTCATAATATTAGGCCAATTAATTATGAGAAATCTGCGCCCTGATTTGCGTATTTTCTTTGAAACGATCGATGGAAAATGTAAAATTATCCTTTTTTTATTGAATAGTTATATCAAATTTTCATAAATCAGTCAGTTTAAGTGATTGATTTAGTTGATTGGAAATTAGCTTTTTATTTAAAATATTAGTGTTTCAAGAACATTTTGTTAATTGTGATTTTCACAGCAGAAGCTTCATGTAAAATCAAAATTCGTTATTTATTAGAGCATTTATTGAATCAAGTTACATAAAATATAATCATTTTCCATTTAGACCATTTTAGCAGATTTCTGTCTTACTAAAGGTTTACAAATTAGTTGTGTGGCCGCCCTGATTTGAATGGATATCCTGTTCATATTAAACAAAACTTGCCTTAAAATAAAACATATTTATTGGATTAATAATATAGAGAGTGTAAAAGATCATAAAATAATTTTTCTTGAATTTATTTTTTAGAAAAAATAATATTTCATATTTGTTTCATTTCCTACAGACACGTGCCTAAAATTATATTTTTGCAGATTTCATTTCCAAAAAGATTTAATTTATTTTTAATTGCAGCTTTAATCAATGTGATGGCAACACTTTGAAAAAAACTAATTTTTTCCCATGAATGCGAAACGTGCTCGTGCAGCATAAATTTTATTTTTATTTTATAAAAAAATGTTGAAAAATATAGTTAATATATTTATTTAAAAATTCATTAAAAGTAGAAATTTAATTTTAAGGTTAAAACATTGGTATCATTTAAAAGATAAATTTTTCATCTTTAACTTCATGTAAAAATCTTTTTTGTGCGGTAATAAATTCGGAAGTTATAGCGGAAACACGCCAAAATGTCGCTTAATTTTTAAATAAATGAAATTCTAATTAAAAATTCGAAAAAATAACCCGCAGGTGCACATTCCCGTCCTCCAAGATATACATGTGTCATATTTGGTAGCTGTAGGTTGAATTGTCTGGCCTGTAGAGCGCCAACACACACACACACACACACACATACATTGAGCTTTATTATAAGTATATATATATATATATATAGACACAGGTATAACGTCTATGAAATTATAAATAAAATGTTATGTCATAAATATTGTTTGACTTACAGCATTTTAATGGATTAAAATGAAACATTCTACATTCGCATAGTATACGGCGGATTTATTTTTCTACATCTGGGATGCATGTTTAATATCAAATATCTTATATTTCAAATTAGAAATACAGGGTGTTTATTTTGTCCCGGACCCATTTTGATGTTTAATAACTCATAAAATAATGAAGATATAAACAAACTTATGGCATTTATTGATGGAATAATTCATATATTTTCCTTTTCAGGTTTGAATGTTTTTACTTTTGTAAGTATCGTCTGCGCGCGTGGTTAATTTCAGATAATTTCATTTTCCAGTCTAAATATCTATACTTTTCTAAATATCGTCTGCTTATTAATTGCCTTTTTCTCTCTTTTGTTTTTGGCAACTATAGCAATGTTATTTTTACTTCTGATGTGTTTGTTCTATGTAGTACTTTTGTGTGTGACGTTTTATTTGAGCCGATATTAAGGAGAATGCATACACCACAAGAGAAAGCACAGATTTTATGGTGGTTTATAGAAATTAAATCGATAGTGCAAACACAGAGAAATTGCCAAAAAGATCCTCCATCCAAAAACAGCATCTTGCGATGGAAAAAGAATTTTCTAGAAATTGGAAATATCGCAGATAAGAAACTTTCCGGACGTCCTTGCACAAGTGATTTTGATGTTGAGCGTGTCAGAGAGACATTTTTACACAATCCTAGAAGATCTGTGAGATCAGCAGCAACAGAATTGGATATGCCAATTTCGACGGTGTACAAGGTTATTAAGAAAAAATTAAGACTGCATGCATACAAAGTTCAAATCATTCAAGTTTTGGAACCGAATGATAGGCCTAGAAGAATGGCCTTTGCAACACATATTCTAAGGAGGATAGAAGATGATGCTGATTATCTGAAGCGCATAATGTTCTCCAATGAAGCATCCTTTCATGTTTCTGGCATTGTTAATCGCCATAATGTGCGCATATGGGGATCTGAAAACCCCCATGAATACCGTGTGGCACAAAGGGATTCCCCAAAGGTTAATGTGTGGTGCGGACTAATGCACGACCGAGTCATTGGGCCTTTCTTTTTTACAGAAAAGATGGTCTCATCAGTCGTATACTTAGACATTCTGGAAAACTTCGTATTTCCACAACTAGAAGAGCTTCAGCCACTTGTCTTTTTGCAACAAGATGCCACCTCATTAGGGTACCATCGTTCGTACTTCTTTGAATGACCATTTTCCAGGAAGATGGATTGGGTGAGGAGGTCCAATTCCTTGGCCTTCCAGATCACCTGTCATAACGTCGCTGGACTTTTTCCTTTGGGGTTTTTTAAAAGACATCGTTTTCAGGAGGAGAGTGTCGAACATTGATGACCTAAAAGCCAGAATTACAACTGCAATAGGCTATGTGGATGCCGACATGCTTGCCGCTACCTGGCGCGAAATTTACTATCGACTTGAGATTCTCCGTGCGACGAAGGGGGAACACGTGGAAGTTCATTGACAAGGGTCATGAAACTTTTTGAGACCATTTAACCATTTATGTTATTAATTTTAATCTATCTTTATTATTTTCTGAGTTATTTAACATCAAAATGGGTCCGGGACTAAATAAACACCCTGTAGAATGGTAGCGGATCACAATAAATTCAAAAAGATTGTTTGTAAACATTATAATAAATGGCAAACATGTTTAAAATTCCTAAAATAAATAGTAATCGTACTTAAAATACAAAAAAGAAAATAAATGAATGATACTTTTGTTCAGATTACAAATGAAGTAAGTACTAAGATGCGTTATCTGCAAAATGTATAATTCTATGAAAAATGGGACGAGATTTTTTGGTTTGTGTAAGGATGTCAATATCTGTAAGCTTGAAAATTTAGTGAAAATAAAATTATTCTGAAATTGATTTTTAGCTTTGCTGTTAAATTTGTCATTTAAAAAATTCTGAACTTTTCATTTCTATTTTTCAATAATTAAATATGTATCTCAAGCTCCCATGAAACAATTTCGTTTTTTTTTCTTCTTCTTTTTAGTTTTAGTTTTAAACCGCGTATATTAGGCTTTCAATAGCTCTAACTGAATCAAATCGATTTTATTAACATCTTGAAGTATTAATCCAGTTATTAAATCCATGTTTTCCTTTAATCTTTTCTTCTGGTATCTGTTACTGAAGTAATTAAAAAAAGAGCCGATTATTAATAAAATTTAATTTTTGATTACGCCTTGGTATATAACTTACTAAATTATTTGACAGTATTCTTTTCTTTCTCTATAGTTTCCTGAAATAGTAGAGTTCACTAACTGAGGGCATTTTAATATATTTCCTATTAAAATTTTTTTAAAGCAATGGGCAGATAAAAGAAATTTCGTCTTATCTTTTTTTAAAAAAATGAAGAAAAGGAAAAAAATTATATTTACAAAGCTTGTAATTCTCAATTAATGAAGAGGAAGAACAAAACTAAAGATTCCTCTTTCATGATTAGATTATGGCTAACTTTGGCTAAAAGCAGGTGTTTTTGACACGCATTTACTTGAAATAATTAAAACCTAGAAGATGTACAATTTTTCTACACAATCTGTTTTCTGAAGAAGTTAAAAGAAATTTCGGAATACTTATTGGACATCCCGCAGTGATTTAAATTCGGTGAGGAAATACAAATTTTGGTGTACCATTATGATTGTTCGCTACTCTTTGCTACCTGTATGCATTGAAATCAAACTCACTTGCCATTTCTATGTCATGTTACATTGCGTAAGACGATTGTATTTCAGGTTTTAAAGGTTTCAACTTATTAATTAAATGAATACCGAGTGTGTATGAAAGCTTAAAAAACATCAGAAATTTATAATCTGAAATTATTGATATTTGTGGACAAACGAACGTGAATATACTATTTATATTTCGGAAAAAGTTTTGTTTTGGGGATTGAATCAAGACATGCAAACAGTAATCTTAAAATATACACTTAAGAGCCAAAACATTATGACCACCCCTACATTTTGCAATGAACTCGCCTGGATGACTTGGAAGGCACGTGATCAGGTGGAAGTGGTATTTCACTGCTGCTGGAGAGTCTGAAGAATCATTCTTTTACTGATTGCTGTGTGTGATGGAAAAGGCTGCGGATCTAAGCGACTTTGATAGAGGGCAGATTGTAATGGCTCGAAGGCTCGGAACAAGTATTTCCGAAACTGCACTTATGCAAAGTGGATGAATGACGGTGAAAGCAGCAATAGACGACATGGTATTGGGCGTCCACACGCTATCAATGAAAAAGGTCGTCTGAGACTGTTTCGCATGGTGAAGCAAAACTGGAGCCAGACAGTGGCTCAGCTGACAGCCCAATACAATGCAGGGTCAAGTAGAATAGTATCGGATCACACTGTTCAGCGGATACTGTTGGATATGGGGCTACGCAGCAAACGTCCCAGTCGTGTGTCTTTGCTGACCAAGCTTTATCGCCAACTGTGCCTGAATTGGGCCCGGGAACATCGCGACTGGTCCATGGATCAGTGGGAGAGAGTTGCCTGGTCATATGAATCACGGTTTGTCATGCATCAGGCCGATGGCTGTGTAAGGATACGCCGTCTTCCAGGCGAACAGTTGCTCCCTCAATGTATAGTAGGTCATACACAAGCCGATGGTGGCGGTATTATGGTTTGAGGCACGTTCTCTTGGACGTCTCTGGGACCCGTGGTTGTGGTAGAGCATACCATGAATGCTACAGAGTATCTGAACATCATTGCTAACCCGTTGCACCCCTACATTGCCTCTGTTTTTCCAGCTGGAAATAGAATGTTCCAGCAGGTTAACGCCCCGTGTCACAAGGCTAAAATTGTGTTGGAGTTGTTCCAGGAACATGATGCTGAATTCCACTTAATGTCCTGGCCGTCAAACTCACCGGAAAATTGATCCGATATAACACCTTTGAGATGACATGGGACGGCAGCTCAGAGTTCAAAGACCACCAAATCGCAATATCTCGGATTTGCGTGACAGGTGCTTAAACATTTGGTACAATCTGTCTTCGGCCAAATACCAAGGACTTCTGGCATCCATGCCAAGGCGGGTTAAAGCTGTGCTGTGTGCCAAAGGTGGCCAACTCGTTATTGTAAGGTGGTAATAATGTTTTGGCTCTTGAGTGTAAAATCTTTATGCACCTTATAACTCAATAGATTAACATATTCCTTAAAGTTAATCTAATCAAAGCATTATTTTAATACTTTTAATATTGCATATTATTGGTGTAAGTAAATTGGATATTTTTATATGTTGAATATGTAATTATACATTATATGAATATGCAATTATATATTAATGTCATAAATGTCAGCAGGTGTTTGAAAACAATACTTATTTCATAAATTTTTATAAAACCATAGCATAATTGTTTATGTATAAACTGCTTTGAGTGATTGTTTTTCTGTTGTTGGAGATTTGAACCATTAACAATATGAAAGCATTGTTGTGCTTATTTATATCTCTTATGTCCCTATCAGCAAAAAGATGCTCAGCAATACTCAATTCGATCTGCATTGTTCTTTTATCATTCAAAATATCGAACAACAATGTAAATATCCATACAGTATGTTGTGCTAATATAAGTATTAATTTCAAATATATAAATAATGCTGAATATTTAAAATTTCATAAAAATAGAAATTGAGGAGAGATGAGTGAAATTAACCCTCCCGTCAGCGGCTTTCAGATTGCTATCCTTACCGAAACCGACACACGGGAATAACAGGTTTAACCTTAAAAATGTCACGGTTTGGTCAAAGGGATTGCTTTCCCCTTTTGCGGTCAGTTCAGTGCTGCAGGTGGGAAGTAATTAGCGAAATCATGCTGTGAGTACCAGGTGTTGCTTATCGTTGTCTTTCGATTTCTAAGAACATTTCTTTTCAGTGCTTAGGAAGAGATTGACAATAGCATCGACTAAAAATGCGAAAATGTGATTGTTTTTTAGAGGTTTTTCATTTCATTAAACACTACATAAAATTTATGTTAGGAATCAATTATTATGTTTATTTTGATTCTAGTTCAATTTTTCTAAAATGAAAGTGCTCGTCTAATATTTTTTCATTGCAATATGGTTCGCAAATTATTTTATTTTTAGTACTGTGAAATTATTTCTCAAAATTACCTATAAGTGATTTAATTTTTTCAAAAACCCTTTCAGCGCATTGTCAATTTATTTTAATATTTTAAAATGCGTGATTAAAACATTAATTGCGATATGTAATACTACGTTATAACTGCTTCTTCAGTATTCAAAATAATAATAATAATAATGATTGTGTTATAAAGGAATTTCATAATGTTTCATTTTCAAATATATCGATTTTCAGTATTTATCTGCATGATTAAAATTTTGTAATTAAATATGTTTTACAATATTTAATTGGCAACGCTAATTGGCCAGTTATTCAGTAATGCTGAAATAACTTGACTATGCCGTTGATGCGCCTTATGACTGTAACAAATAAAAACAATTGTCAAAATATTTCTTTGTAAAATTTATGATCTAAACACATTTGCTTTAGATAAATGACTCAAATAATACAGATTATTTAGACACATAATTAACCATTTGCAAGTGAAATTTTTTGAATATCTTCAAAAAATGTAGAAAGTTCCTACAGAATATTAAGTACTGTTTTAAAATAAATTACACTTTTTGAAAAATCGCAGTTTTAAGTTTTTCGGGTTAGAATCAAAGCTCTTATTAGTCTTAATTCTCACATTTAACTCACACATTCACTCACTTTCATGCGGATTAAATTACTCAGCATTAAAAGTAAAAATGTTAATATAAACCAGTTTCACATTAACAGAATCGTGCGATGTATATATAAGATTGTACAGTGAAATAATATTAATATTTCGATACAAAAAATAGAACCTATAAAAGCTGCGCTTATATTAACTTCGAAAATATTATTAAAAACGAGAGGAAAACTATAAAGACAATGATACTTATATCTCTACAATGCTTACATTTTTGTTCGAATACGTCAAGGAGTGTGAAATTCTACAAGGGTTAAAGAATGAAACAAATATTCAATTTTCATATATAGATTATTACGTTATAAAAATAAGGATTTAATGTAACGAATGCTAATCTTTCCGAAAAATCGCACTTTAATATATTGGTTCTATATATCTCCCCGTTTTTAAATACACTTATTAATGAATACTAAAAAACATATTTCATTAAAAGTTAAAAAGTTTCATTTGTTAAGTAAATTCTGTAAATAAGTTTCGTGTCTTATTTTCAAAAATAAGTTGCATAAGCAATGTCAATTCTAAAATCCTTAAATGAAAGCACGCTAAAAAAAGAAACTTGGCAAATTTTAATTATATATTTTTTATTTATTTTTTAGCTTAACTATTTTCTGAACTATTTTTCTAACTATTTAGCTTAACTATTTTTTAGATTAACTATTTTCTTATACTAGAAAGCTTTAAAATCTTATGGATCAAATTATCAATAATAATACGTATATGTATCTATTCATTCCGGGTATATATTTGCATACGTTCAATTTTATTCTCGTTATTTAAAACTCATTTTGAATATGTAATTATTTTCAAAATCTCAAAAGTAACTGCTCGAACGTAAGCGAGATTTTAAAATTCTTAAAAGGACGCGAGCAGGAAGACGTCAATCATATATTCCCCTGATAACGATTCACTTTTCCTTATCTTACATTCCCTTCTCATTATCTCACAGCTTGAGATTGGTTGAAGGGAAAAACAGGAACCCGTAAAAATACGGGCAGTGACAGTTTTAAGGGAGTTTTTGTTTCCGTCTATAGACGGGTCCGCCGTTTTGAAGGGAGAAAATATTCCGTCTTTTTCCGGGTTTACCACTTGGAGGGTTAAAATGAAAATACCATTGACACATATAATATAATTCATATGATTTCTTAAATATTTACATTATTTAATCTGCATTATATATAAAATAACCATCTTATTTTGATTGATAGTTTAAAAACCAAAATTTAATGTTTTTTAATCATTATTATATATTCATACTTGCATATTTTTTCTGGTTACCCTGTGCTTATGTTATCTTACCTTGATGATTTTTTGTGCGCTTTTTTTTGTCTCTACTTATTTTCGCTTTCATGTCTATTGTTGTTTTTAATACTTTTATAATTATTTTAGTTTCAAATTTATAAACTATACTCATGTTCATAAATTAAAAATAATTCAGAATCACACGAAAATCAAACTTTAAAGTAAACATATCACTTGTAGAATTATTACGCACATTTTCAAGAACAAATTGAAATACAGAATACCAGCAGATGACCCCGACAGTATGTCACAATGACTAGAGTGTAAAAAAGGTTCATATAAGGAACGGTGGTAAAAAAATAAAATTGTTCTCAAGCATTATGTAAGTCGCTCAGTGCCACGCATGGGGGACGCATGCGTGGCAATTTTTACGTGGTAGAATTAACGCCTAAAATGTGAGTGTATTCAGATGGAGTATCTAAGGAAATTGGAATCGGCCAAAATGTCATCTGTAGGGTCTGACAATGATTCCAAGTAGTTGGAAATGTCAGTATGCGTTGCAGTAATCCCCGATTTAAAATGCAGAATAACGGCCGGCATCTGGCACTAATTGCCAAAGGAAACAGGCAAAGTACATCATTAGACATGTCTCGTCAGCTATCTTCAGCTACCGGTATGACAGTTTCAAGGCAAACCGTGTAAAGACTTTTGGACCATATTGGCTTATATGGTCGCAGATTGCAGATTGATATGGATATGGTCGCAGATTGATATGGATATTGTTCTGCTCTCGGCAACTCACTATCGTCAGCTGTTTGCATGGAGTAGAGAGCATGCAACATGGACATCGTCACAATCGGCTTCTGTAATTTTTTCTGACGAGTCCAGATTTAGCTTTTAATCTGGTTTAATATGTAGAATGTCAGGTACCCGTTAAAACCAAGAACACACCATTGAGCAACGCCGCTACTGTGGTGCAAGATTGGTCATTTGAAATGGAATTATATTGGTCCCCAGAACAGATCTGCATGTTCAAATCGGAACTATGATACGGCAAATTTATCGAGACATCATTCTGGAACAACACGTACGTTTGTTTGGAAGTGCCATGACCACATATTTTGTGTTTATGGATGAGAATGCCCATCCTCACGGTGCAAACATCTAAACGGATATCTTCTGTCTAAGGATATCATCTGTATGGAATAACCAGAATTCTCACCTGACTTGAATCTGATAGTGCATGTGTGGGATATGTTAAGCCGACTATTACCTCCTGCAGCTCGTAAACCACGTCTTATATATGTACAGTGATTTTAGAGACCATTTATTGTTGAGTGGAGTGATCTTTTCCAAAATCAGCTCTATAATTTGATACTCAGCAAGCACAGACTATAAGAACTGCATTTCATCATTGGTGAGACACATAATGTATTAACCACATAACAGCCTTGCAAATTTAAGTTTTTGTAAGGGAGATATTTCTTGTTATTGTTCTAGGGAGCAGAAATTGGAGGAGTTTTTCTAATAATATCATACAAACATTTTAATGATATCTTTTTGGTTCTTTCTCTGTTGTTTAATGAATTTTCTTTATGAATCATTCCCTTTTGTTTTATTTCTGAACATTTATTTGTCGGGCCTGACAGTGCCACTAATTTATGAGCTTGAGATAATTTTTATAACCATGGCTTGCCTTTTGGTATTCTACTTTTTCCTTCTTTGCAAAACACCAATACAGCCTCATCTTTCTTTTGTTAATTATTATTACATTTCTAATACTTTTCAATTTTTTTATAGACATAAATCATATTTTTTTTTAACTTTTACCTTTTACATTTGCCCATTCGTATTGATTATCGGTGCTTAAAATTCCAAATGCTAGGATATGCAGTAGTGGCAAATGTGAAATTAAAGAGCTCTTTTGGAGAAGACAAGTAATCATTTCATTTCGGTAATTTAAAATATGAATCTTTCACCAGGATTATTTAATACTTTCTTTGCCATGCTCTTCGGATATATTGATTTTACAGAATTACTTAGAAAGTCCTGTGCTTTGGTATTCGGTAATTATTTTGCTCTAAGTAAATATGATATCGAAAATTTATTTATTCAGTCATTTTTTGTTATATTTATTTTAAATTAAAATATTGTATATAAATAGTTATCTAAATTCACGGTTCTATATAAATCTATAGTAAAAGGATCAGAATTTCAGAGGCTTTTATAATATATGCAAATGTATAGTGTTTTAAAATTAAATAATTATTACTGAAACTTATTAAAGACATTCATTGCCAACAATTAATGTCTCTTCATGAAACAACAAGCATTAATATAATCATCAAGAAACCATTTATTAAATGTACCAATTTATTTAAGAATCATTTTCATCATTAAATTATGGATTTATTTCTTGCTATCACTAATGACTAATCACATTGATAAAAAAAATATTTAACAAATTCTCTACTTTGAAACGAATAGAGATATAAAGCTTAGACTTAAAACAAATCTTCAAGGGAAATATTTTTTCATATTTAAAGTAGAAGGAGGAAATTAGTCCCCAACAGCAACTAAACTTATCTAATGTTTCAGTCAAAATTAGTAATGATCACGCTTCAAGAATTTATGTGATAGGGATAATTTTATGCCGTCGATTTTAAGTGATTCTGTCTGCCAAACTCACTAATGACTTTTACCCATACCCTTCTTCAAGGTCTGCCTTTCTGGAACCCACTTGTTTTTATTCAAGCAAATCAGTGCAAATGGCTCCATTTAAGCATGAAATATTTTTAGCAAACTTTGCTTCCACCCCTACGTAAATTGGCATGACAGCAAGTAGTTTCAAAAATATTGAAATCATATCCATCGTCCATGAATGAGCATAGAACAAAGAAATGGAATTTGAATTCTGAGTTCATAAACTGTTGAATCTAAATGAATAGAATAGATTGAGCGAATCTAATTAGAAATTTTGAAGATATTTTATTCTTTTACGCATTGATTTGGATATTTTATTAAAAGAAAACACTGATGTGTACTATCCATTAATGCAAACTACAGAAACATGTTATGCAGAAGCAATCCAATTAAATGAAGCAGTAATTCAACATGGTATTACATTATAAAAGCTAATGAACTATAATCCTTATTTAACTCCATGGGATGTTTCTAGTTCATAACTGATATGAATGCTTATCCAAATAAATATTAACTACTATGAGTGAGTATTTTTGAATGTCCTTATTTCTATGTTTCCTTTTATTGTCTTATTACTGCTGTTACAATACAAATATTAAAAAATAATATTAGTAATTTTTTT
>JAPMOR010040760.1:243645-381034 GCA_026543865.1 Argiope aurantia | reverse complement strand
ATACACACCAAACCAGAAGATGTATTTATTAAGTAATAGTTATTCAAAATTTTTTTAAATGGAAAATCGGTGATCAAGCAAGAGGTGACGATCATACAGGGTGTTCTAGCATAGTTCATCTGATGTACAGAGCTGAGAATGAAAGGGGGAGAACTGCGCAAAGGTTGAACAGGGATCTATTTCACAACGAAAATACACTGAAATCGTCCAACTTTCGAGCGAGTGCACAGACAACTTTGCGAAAATAGTTACATCAATGTCAACTGACATGATGTAGGCGGCAGGCCTCTCTCGGCGAATACATTGCGAATGAAAGAAAATGTCTTATGGGAGATTAAGCACAATTCTTCCACAAGCACGAGAATTGTAGTTACGAGGATTCCCGTAGACTGGGTGTGAGACAGTTACTTGCATGGAAGATTTTGCATGCCGAACGTATGCACCCGTAGCATTTATAAAGGATGCAGCTTATATTGATAAGCAGAATTTCCTCTCAGAATAAACCTCTCACGATGGTCTTGCATAAGTCCGCTGTACAGCCCGACTTCCCATCATACATGGTATTCACGGATTAAGCAAAGTTCACTCGAGATGGTGTGTATAATAGTCGCAATACTCATGTTTGAGGATATGACAATCCGCATGTGACAGGACGTCATACCAGTTAGAGATGTACTATTGGGAAGGATGTATAATGGAGGTGTTTGGTTGAAGAATACGTGACGCACGAATACGCACGTCCTAACTTGAACAGCCCGAAATATTTCATCTTCTTGCACCACGTCTTGCCCGAATTGCTAGCTGCTGTGAATCAACGCGTCCGGAGACGTATTTGGTTCCAGCACGTTAGAATTCCTCCAGACTTTAACTATGATGTTAGGAAATACCTCTATGCTACTTATCGACAGCAATGAATTGGCTGAGGTCGATCTATTCCCTACTACAGATCTGTCCTCTTGGATTTTTTTTTTCGTTTGTGCCTCTTGAAAAGCATAATTTTGTGATACCTCTGAAGGATACGATGTCGATCTCGCCGCTAGATTGGTTGGTGTTTACACAAATTTAGGCCATTTCCGTGGGGTTATGCGTAGCTTGTATTATGATTGATAGTCGCTCTTACGAGGATTTGCTGTAACTTGTTCATTCAATAAAGGGCTTTCTACATTTGTTTGGGTATCTTTCCTTTTACCTTTCCACTTTCTTTAGTTTCCAGGGATTTTACATGGCGTTTCTTGACACACATTGTACTATGAATCCTTTTATATCGGTTCTCTCTAATTCCCTTTAAATTTTAAAAAGACCTTTTCGGATCACCTTGTATATATGATGACTTTGTGAAAATTAATAGTTTTATATCTTTAATAATAATGTTAATAGTTTTATTACTAAAAATAATATAGCAAATATTTATATAAATTTATTCAGATACGATTCAAGCAGTGTTATTCGTTGACAATGCATAACTTTATAGATATGAATTAGAATTTTCTCCCTTTTTATAACTTTATTAAAATTATTTACATAAAATTTAATTTATTTCTTTAATTAAAAAAATTAATGGTTATTTTACCGAAATAATACATGGAATCATTGAAGTACAAATAGGAGTTCTTAAATAACTTTTGTCACATATTTACTAAGAAAAAGCATAAATTACTCAGCAAGTTTTACCGAAACTTCTAATGTTGAATTCCTAAAAGGATTGATCTATGTAAGGTTCAGCAAATCAGAAGTGCTGTTACTGTTTCAGAATAAAAGCCCCGTCCCAAAGAAGCGAATATAGGAAGCGAGGGGAGGAGTTTCTAAGAATGGAAACTTACCATAAAAAAAATCATTTAAAGACAACGGAGTTAAGAGTGTAGTCTTTTTTTTTAAAAAAGGCGCATTTTTATAATTTCTCTTGATATATACACTGTGTCGAGTGTAAGAATTCTCATGCTACTAATAATCTTGGTATTAAACTGGCTTTTTCAATTTTAGATAGGTATTTTAAATAATTTATGTCTATTCACAAATAAGCTCCTCTCAGAATTACTAGTTCAACATGATAGGGTAACATGCAATCAATTTTTGCACACAAGTACATCCACCTAATAATACAATTAAACATGAAATATTAGTTTATTTTTTCCTCCACAAGCTTTATAAATTACAAAAATTCCAAGTAAACGACGAAAATAATACAGCATAATTATAAAATAAGATAAATTTGAAAATAAAAATTTATTTCTCTATGAGTATCCTAGTTATGATATGTAAATAAAATGTTATTGAAAAATATTTTGAATTTTATGCAGAAATTAAATTTTAATCGTTAAGAACGATAATCTCAATGGTTAGAGTCTGATTTTACTTTGAAATGGATGTTATTTAGAAAACTAATTGGTTTAAAGATTACCAACTAGAAAATCTTCAAATTTTAATTGCATTTTATGCCATTTAAGTTTTATAAGTTTTGTTAAGTTTAAGTTATTTTTTTAAGTTTTAAGTTAAGTTTTAAAATATATTTTCATGTTTTGGAATTGCATATAAATATCCAGTTAAAAATCATCCATTTTCATTAATAGTGAATGCTGTATAAAAGTACATTCATTTCATCAAAAATAATTATCATCTCTATCTCTTAAAGAATAAGATCTCTATACAATTAACACGACTGTGTTTATTGTAAGATGCAAAAGAAAGAAATACCGTTATTTATAATTCTCGTTTCCATAATTTATTTAAACACATAACTTGTTTTTTCAAAAAAAATAATAATAAGATGTAGTAGTATTGAAAAATTGGAAATAAAATTATACTTACAAATAAAAATCACCTCCATTGAGAAAATTAGTAGCTTTAAAGACTATTTATTAGAAAAACGTCAAATTTTCATTTCATTTTATGCTACATATAATACAAATCTTTTGGAGTTTCATATAAAAAGTCAGTCAAAAATCATATTTCAATACATAGTAAATATTACATAAATATGCTGAAAGTTCATCATAAATAATAATTATCTCTACCTTTTCTAAAATCAAAACTTTTTATATAGCTAATACACGAAAGTGTTTAATATAAGATGCAAAAGACGGAAATGTTATTTATAATTCTGGACCCCATGATTTATTTAAACACATAACTTTTGCTTTTTAAAAAATAAGATGAATTAATATTAAAATATAGGAGGTAAAAAATATGCTTGTAAACAAAAATCCATCTGATCATTCTTATGTTTTCCTTTAAACAATTTTCTAAAATCATTTTCATATCCTCTGTATGAATATTTTTTTTCACCTCATAGCCTAAAATATAACGACATTTTTTTTTTCTTTATAGGGAATGAAGCAAAAATTTCTACCTACAGAATGAAGTTAAAAGAACAAAATTCACAAAACACGTGCGGAGCATTATAAAACATCAAAAGCATAAAAATGAAAGACCTGTTCTGAATTCGTAGAACCTTTGGTAATCTTAGCGAGAACTAAAAACAAAGAATATCGGCTTCAATAAATGCTTCCAACTACCTCACATCTTGCCTTCATTGTGTGATTTTATTCCCGATTTTATCTGACACGACGCTGCTAAAGGAAGTTCAAAAACTTTCCGTTTTTTTTTTTTTTTTGACAGTTTAAAAAAAGTAGATGAATAATTTATTCAAACTTTATTTAGGCTTTAAGTTCAAATACTTTATTCACGAATTTTCTCTTGCTCTTAAAAATGTCAAGTCTCAAATAGACTAAAGAAATTGAAAAATGAATTATTGGTAGAAATATTTCGGAATTTAAAATTGCATTATTATTAAAAAAAATATCTATATGAATATTTAGAGAAAAAATTATGAATAGCCGGGTTTTATTTTAAATTCCTAGAAAATTTATGAAAAATTAAAGATCATACAAGAAGAGATAGTTTATAAAATTTCCTTACAAATTTAGTTTCATCACTGTCACAGTTCTCAATTGAGGAAAAGATAGATAATCGACCTAAGAATCATTCTCTCCAGTATAATACATCAGACTGATTATTTAACAAATATTCTCAAGAGATTTGTCTCTTTAATTATTTGCGAAATTTTTCTTTACTAAAATAGGTGTCAGACCTAAAATTTGAGAAATTCTTATCACTTATTGAAATCTCCACATGAAAATATATATCATCTACACAAAATTATAAAATTATTTCATAATAATTATTATTATTGTATGATTATTGACAAAAGAAATCAAAATTTATGTTTTTGAACTTGAAGCAAGCATGTTTCATTCGACTCCCTAGATTAACCCCTTCACTGCCATTTACGAAGTATCGCGTAGGAAACAGCTATAAAATTTAGAAGGTATGAATTCTATTCTATGGTAGTGAATGGATTAAAAACATTTAAGCAGACCGACTATTAGCGGAACATGAATGTGTCTTGTTCTTAATATTCATTCGATGCTCTGTTAGATGTACAGTTAAGAGTAAGGTATGAAATTGTGCATACTACAAATTTTATTTCAACATATAATTTTTAGTAATTTATAAAAATTAAAATAGTTAAAAGGTGGAAAATCGATATTTTTAGAAATTAATGGATACATATTCTCAGATGAAAGGGGTGATCGATTTCAGGCTTCCTCGGAACAATACGAGCCAATTTTATTGATTCGTCATTAAATAGTTCAGGTTACTATAATGATATATTTTCTGAAGAATTTCATATGATATTGCAAGTAAAAGTTCATGTAACAAATATAACCTAGTTTTAGAAAGACTTATACATATTATCAGATTCCTTTTTACCTCATTTTACAGTCCATACGTACAAAATGATTATGTTATATTTTTTATATATTATATAGATTTCTTTTCCCGCATTAGACAATGGTTGTATAAGATGTTGTAAGCACGTCTATTTTAAATTAGTGTGATCATTTAAATTTTGGAGAGGGAGAAAACTGTATAAACAAGACAGGCAATATTCAATTTCATTTTTATGATTAGTCTAAAGGTTATGAACTTGGCGCATGAAACCGTTTTAAATAGGCATTTTGATACAGAAATAAATAGGTACTTTATCATTATCTAACATTTGAAGTGGATATTTTCTCCCTTTTCTAACTATGTAATTATGAATTCTTATCTTCCCTCATAAGAAATGAACTTATTCATTAAACATTTGATGGAGACGAGATTTTCTTCCCTTTTCTAACTATGTAATTATTAAATCACCAGAAACGAACCTAATCATTTTACAAGATAATGAAAGAAAATGAAAGGGCATTAAAACCTTCTACAAGAAGATTAAATAATGTTTAAATTATTGATTAGAAAAAGTAAAATCTATTAATAAATCGTTTTCCTTCACTACCTCTCATAAGCAGAGGTAAAAAGAATGAGACACAATGCAGTTTAACTCTTAGACTACGATACATATACCACGAAACAGAAGATAAATACCATTGGTATTTTACAATGCTATTTTTTTTTTACTGAATGTCTATAACTTAATAACATGTGTGATAAAATGCAAAGTATGGTTTGCAATGTGGAAATTGGCCCATGATACATAAAGCTACGATTCTTTTTACCATAACTTCTATTGAACTCTGAACCACCGGAACAATATTTGAGTGGAATGGTTTGCGGTATTCGGAGAAACTACTTCAATATTGACTCGCCTCATTGGTTCTGCTCAATGGAAGCTATGGCAGAAAGAACCAACATTTATGTACCATGAGTCAACTTCCAATTTTCAAACTATGCTTTGCACTTTTATCACACATGATATTAAATCATGGACATTCAATATAAATGGTCCTAAAATAAATGTTTGCTAGATATTTGCTGGGGTTTTTTCCTTATTTAAAGTACTGTCAGACTTGATGATCTTGATGGCAGTACTTATCTGACACATCTGCCTTACCTCTCTAAATCCGTTACCTCTCATAATATGTCTAATTAAATGTGACTAACTTCAACAGAGCTTACTTAATAATTTTTTGTTGAAAAAAAAGTGATCGGATGTAAAAAGTATTTCAAATAGAATTAAAAAAACTATAGTCTAAAAGTTAATAAATTATACATTCTTAATTTCGCTTAAGAAAACTTCAAATCCCTTTATATTAAAAATAATCATTGATTAAAATATAAGCATTTACATAGTTTGATTAACATCTTTGAAATTCCGCGTTAGAAGCGGTGAAAAAAATCGACAATAATGGGGCAAAAAATAAGTGTGAACAAAATATATGACCAACTTCAACAGAGCTTATCTAAAGCATTTTTGTAAAAAAAAATCCGCTTTAATTATACTTTTAAAATGAAATAAAAAATGGTAGTCTAAAAGTTTAGAAATTATACTTTCAGAATATTGAAAAACCCTTCAAAACCTCTTTATATTAAAAATAATTATTTCGTATTAAAAGTAATCATGGCGTAACATAAAAACAAATATATTATTTTATTTACATCTTCAAAATCCACAAATGATGAGAAAAATTGGAAATAAATTAACACAGAGCATTACAAGACTCGCGCAATATCTCTTCGTGAAACAGTGAGCGTAATGAGAAATTGAGTCGGTAACAAACCGTGGTTCTCACTTTCCTTCACCACCTGCATCTATTCATCTTAAAGCATTATGAGTTTCGAGAATTTATGATGGTGCAGCAAACTGGACATCCGGTAAATGATATCAGTCGTCACCTCTGTTCCACTTGCTTAGAGAAATGAATCATGCCCCAGGTCATTGAAGGTTCGAATTTCCTGTAATTGTCTGAATCAGTATACTTGAAGATGCTTTATTGATGAAGGCCAGTGCTGTGGCCTCTAGAAATTTTCACAAATAATTTCCAATAAAGGTCTTACCACCTACCTCCTGCATAAAATTGTGGACCTCAGATAAGGCCATGATTGACTTATATAACATTGGCGAACAATAGCTATGAAAATAGAGATTTTGGAATTGAAATCTGGGATCATTACTGAATCTATGAATAACCAGAATTTGAATTGGAACTACAGTATCTTAAAAAGAATTTTATTCATTTAAGTGACTGCGTTTATGATTTATTGCGTTTACATGCATGGGAAAGTACAGAAAGACAGATGGTCAAACATTTGACAAATATGGTTTCAAATTTGATAATAATATACAATTTGCATGCTAAAACTATGAGCTAATTTTTATCTATGTAGTTTTTTTTATTATTATTATGTTCTAAAATTCTCGCGTTCATTTGTTCTCAAAAAGCCAGATAGACTGATTTCGTTTAATGGATTTTGTTCAAAATTTAATAGATATCAATAGATTCAGTCTAAAGTCCATAATTCAGATTTCATCTTTCTGGCCCAAAGCAGTTTTCAGTTATCGTGTTCTAAGAAATACAGTCGTAGAAAGAGATAGACTTGATGCCGAAAATGTGTTTTTCGAACTCAAGTAGGTCTGAATTGTGGAAATTCCTGAAACTCAAGTTTGAATTTTTCGACGAATACAATATTTTCTTTATACTTCATATATGAGAAAGCAATAATGGGAAATAGAATCGAGTAGTTGGAAAGATTCAATAATATACTTTATTAAAATAAAGCAAATGAATAAAACATGTCCGAACATTTTTGAAATTTAAGTTCATGGCATCTTGAAACAGTAGCTGACGAAATCAGTGTACAGAGTAAAACAATGAACTTATTTAAACATAAAAAGAAAGAAAAGAAAAAAAATTCTATTAAAGAGTATCAATCAGGGTACGAAAATAGATATATCAAGTGGAAGCTGAAGAAACATAATAACATGTTGCGTTGCTAAAATGAATGTCGCTAGATATATAAATAAAAAGTACACCATCTTCTTTTAAAAAATATCCTTTCAAAATAATAAACTCTAACGTTTATTATATGTGGTGTAAGTATCTTTGAATTCTGAACATAGATTAATTTCTAATTCGACTGCTTTTTTATTTCTCTAAATATTTCGTCAGCTAAATCAATATTTTGAATCAATATATCAATTTATTGATAATTTTGTATATTTCGACTTCCTTATAAAATAGTTGCCTGTTAATCAACTCTTGGTCTCTTACAGTAAGATTTTACTTAACCCACATTAAAATTTCTGATCTTAAAGTATTAAGTTTTCAACCAAAGTAATTCTGATATTATTGATTGAATAATAAACTACCAATTTTAGATGACTTAAGCCGGTTTTATCCGGGTTCAGTACCACAGTAGTCCCAATATTCTTTCTAGAAGAAAAATTGAAATAATGGAAATGGAAATAAAGGAATGAGAGAAAGGCAAGCAATTCTACTTCAAGCTTGTTCTGAATCTAACGTGAAATTTTCTTTGCTCAAATGAGAAAATGCAAAAAAAACATGGAACATTTTCCTTAGCAATCACAGATGGAAAATGGAAGTCTATGTCATCACCCAAGAAAATAAAATCCCACAGTATTTTAAATCACTTTTGCTTCAATCAAAATCGTTTCAAGAAATGATTTCAATGAAAATAAAAATAATTTTCATTCAACGAATTGATCCAATATTTCCTTTTTGTGGCATTCCGGTCGTCTTAAGGTATTTTTATATGGAAATTTCATCAGAAATTTTGAAAAGCGACAGCCAAAATATTCATTTTTATTTTTTTTACAAAAGTATTCCAATGGCAGAAGATTTAGTTATCTGTGCTTAAGAATAATATCAGCTCTAATTTCTACTAATTAATTCTACTAAAATATAGAATTATTTCAGCTTTTCTATAATTAAAAAAATTGAAATTAATCTACATTATTTGTCGATTATCTAATGAAAATTTTGCTTAAGTATTCCTGCTGGAGCACATAAAATGACTTTCAAAGATGAAAAATTCAATTAGGAGATAAATTAAATTAACAAAGATTTATTGTTATTGAAAATAAAAAGATACAGAGGATCAGGCATTAAGAATTCAATTTATTATTTCATTAACTAAAAAAATAAAATATTATCTATTGTCTTCCTCATATATTTTCAGACAAGAAAATCAAATATGTGGTAAAAAATATTTGACAGTTTCCATGCAAAAAAATTCGGCAAAGTACAGGAAATTACATGTTTCACTATATATTTTAGATGCTTTATTTATTTATTTTTTTTAAATTTTGGTTTTGTTTTTTTTCGGTTTGGAAAATTTTATGGTTTCTAAAAGTAAATTCTGAAATTAAAACAACCTAAAAACATCCAAATTTTCCTGTGAAAAATATTTAATCAATGATATTGATTAGATAGCAAATCTATTTCTTTACTACTTGAGTTTTGAGTAACACTACTTGACACTAACACTACTTGAGATTACTACTTGAGTTTTTGTTTTAATTATAGGTGAAAAAGAATTGATAAACGAAATCCTGAAAATATTATCTTATGTGCTTGGGAAACCAGGCTTTTCCCCCCCAAATTTTCTAGAATTGAACTCTTTTTGCCACACATACCGGCATATGAATATTCCAATTTTTTTCTTTTATACTTTTTCTTTCTTTATTCTATATTAGTTTATTTTATTATTTTCTTTTTCAGAACTTTATTTTATTTAATTCAAAATTTATGGTTTTGAGTGGCATGTGTTTGTGTCTCTTTAAAGATTTTTTTTCACTTTCTATTTTCTATCTTCATGCTTTTATGTCTTTAAAGAAATTAATATTCTTTTACTCTAATTTCTAAATTTTTATTTATTGGCAAATGAGCTTATTCCGGTATAACGCCGCTGTTGGCCCACACCGTGTAATTAATGTAATAAAATGTTTTCAAGAGATCATTTTTAATTTTACGAATAGTACATGCAAGTAGATGTAAGATATTTTCATTGAATGAAATCGGATATGCGTGATTAAAGGTGATAATTCTATGTTACATTTTATTTGAATGCTAGTTAAAAACCTACTTGTGAGCATACCGAAGCTATAATTTTAAAATGTCGTGTATCTAAGACCTTAGACATAAAAAAAATACAAAACCTATATTTTATCGCTGAATACATTGCACCATATTATATTTTACGACAATATATAAGGCAATCATGTATCACATGCAACGATTTGAGAGCTGTTGTGTATAACCCAGATGCATTACAAAATGCTTTGTCATTTAATATAAATATCCACTAAAGGGTTATTTAACGACTAGATTTAAACGTTTTATTTGCATTAAAATGTTGAACATATTTACTGTTAAAATCAAGAGTCATTTAGAGCAAATAAGTTGGTGAAATCTGAAATAAAAGTAATTACACGATTATTTCATTACACAATGATGACGATAAAATAATTTGTTTGTACTCAAAATTAATAAACTACACATATTGCTCATTTTATCAAATGCCGCCTGCTTAGGCAATAAGTACCATTAAAACTGTATGCATTATTAAATTTCTACTTTCTTCCACTTATTTTATACAGACCATCATTTAATTGTTACAAAATGCAATTCGAGGACATCTCTCTTCTAATAGAATATGCAATGAAGGTACTACTTAAGTTTCTGGAAACGTTAATTCTTACAGAATTCTAAACATTTTATGTTATAAAATCCGGTCATGACAGGAGTACATTTTAATACATTATTTGGTCTGCTACAAAATTTAGCAAACCACATTCATTTCAACGTGATTTTGCATAATAATTAGTTTTAAGTTACATCGCTTACCCATACGGAAATTTTCTGTGTCAAATGCATAACCTCTCGGCTTTCAACACAGAAACTCGGATTTGTACTTGTTAATTGCCGGAAATTTCCATTTCCACAGAAACAATGGAAACGTCGCTTGGCATTATATCTCGTTGACAGCAATGAATAATTCTTGCTGTTTATGTTTGGTGCTTTGTATCTAATTGCTCTAGTGTTAGACTGCAATTAGTTTCCATCCCTAATTAGTTATTCCTGTTCTCTGCAATGGTAGAATTCTCACATCTTGCAATCCATTTATAACAATGTATTTGAGCCTACACTTTCTAGAATTTTTTAATGTAATTACTGATCTCGCACAAAGTTTCCGATAACATTAATTCAAAACCAGAAAATTAACAATGTCACCAAATAAAAGTATTCTTCTCGAGAGCTGAACATAATTAAACTGCTTTTGGTTTTTTAATAACAAATTAATTAAAACTCAAACATGCAATGAAATACTAAGAACTGCCTTCAAGTACTTCACCTAATACTAAATTCTGCTTTTGTCTAAAAGAATCTCAATAATTTATCTTAAATAATAAAGAACCACATTGTATTGCTTATTATGATAACCTCGGTTTTGTACATAATAAGATATCATCAAATTCATCTAAACTTTCGAAAATTAATTTTGACCAATTGTTGTACAAGGCAGAAAGCATTTTTACTACAATATGCAATGTAGTGATGATATTGGAAGCTATTTTTTAATGTCACAACCGATATAGTTTACGCACAATTTAATAATCAAGTGCATCACAATGCATTTTTGCACAATAATTAATTCCCGGTATGGCGAAGCTGTTGGTACTATAACGAAGCCTGTCATGGTCCTAGACTCATTTTTGAAAATCAGATGCTTCGCTTTTCTTTTTTGCATAATAATGAATTCTGAAGATGTCAAAGTTATCAGTACTATGGCAGAGACTGTCATGATCTCCATTCTGTCACCTATTGGACCTCAGATGCATCACAATGCGTTTTAGCGTAATAACGAATTCTGATGATATCGAAACTGTCAGTACTATAACTGTAATAATTACTAGACCGTCATCTATTAAATATTAATCGGATATCACTAGTATGTAATTTTATTTTCACCCCTATCTTGTTGCGGTAACTGCTGATTTCACTAAAGTTGTATAACTGTTATGGATAATAGTCTCATTCTCGACTGATTGTATATCAGATTTTATGCCTGCAATATGTAATTTTAACTAGGGTTCCTGGTACTTAATTCCGTCGCGTTCTATATGTCAGCACTGAGTGTAATATTTTCCATATATCAGTTTGAAATTATAATCATTTTCATGCTTCACGCAATAAATTTGTTTTAAAAAAATCTATTGGCACATTGGAGAGACTTTCCTTTAGGCATCATATTGGCCGTCCAAATGTTTTTAATGTTTTCTGAGAATAAACTCTGAACTGCACACTGATTGAAGCTATTGAAATGTTAATCTAGTATTAGAGACCATTGTTTTGCTTTTTTTTAAAATTTATTCTCAGAAAGAGGGAAAACACTGTATCTGAATTTTTTTACATGTTTAGAACTTTGTTTTAAATGAGCATATGGTAACAATTTCTATTTTGAAGAAAGAAATTTAAAAAAAAATTTTTTTTCTATGTATTGAAAACTAAATTTTACTTGCAGGTAAATAAAATAATTGTCGGTTTCATATGTATATTGGACAATTGACAATGTAAAAAATATATTTTTCAACCTTATAAAGAGCATCAATTTTTGAACTGAACCATTTTTACTTTCTCGTGTAAGATGTATAGAAAAAGCACAACAGTGGCTAAAAAAAATTCAAACTCAAGTTTTTGACGAATCTTTATATTTTAGGCCCCCCTGAGTTCGAAAAACAATTTTTGGAAAATGTAGCCTGTAAAAAGATAAATCAAAACGCTTTGAGCTTGATGGATGAAATTTGATACACAGGCTTAAAACCAAATTTGAATATTTTTATCAAATTTTGAACAGAGGGAGTTTGATTGTCTGGCCGTTGCATCGAATATAATTTAGTACGATAACGAAAAATGAAGAGAGCTAGCTAGATAAAATTCGGTATATATATTCAACATCTTTAGTATAGATGCCATCAAAAATTTTGAGCGAAGTCCAGCTAGAGGTTGACATTCTGTCGGTCTGTATTTTCAGAAACATGTAAATGCGATAATTCAGAAAACTCAATGACTTAAATATATCAAATTTGGACAGTGATTTTGTAATTTTAACCGTAATTTAAAATTCGATTTTTTTTTTAGCCAATTGGGAAGAATACATTTGAAACCCAAACTCAATTTTCGGATACTTTTGACCGCGTACTAGAGATTAATCACCAAAACACTCGCCAAAGATCACATAATACAGACAGTAAAAATGCTAAAATCACGCAAAAGATCATTATTTCTTAACTATTCTACGCCAATGCCATGCGGAACGTTTACTGGGATAACATCTTAATTAGAAAGCATGCGGGAAAGTTTATTATTATTATTTTTTCATAACTATATATAACTTTTTTAATAATTTTTCAAACTAGTATTTCATGATTTACTGAAAGACACTTATAACTGAAATTTTTAATCAAATGAAAATCTAAAAATATTCTTTAGTAAAATTCAATGAATAAAGCATTTTAAAACTGATCATACTTTATTGGCAAAGAATTCAAAACAAGGGACATGGACATATATTTTTTGATTAAGTATATACCACGGCTTTTGGTTCTTCTTTTGAATTAAAATACCCAGCTCAACATATTTTAAACTTTATCAGCCTGTCAAGGAACGTGAAATAAATAAAACAGATGAAAAAGGAAAACGAAGCTTTCTGTACAAAGAAGCATAAACAACGGCGGTAAAAACACGCAACATCATTGGTTTGTCGCAGTTTCTCTTGTGTTCTGCATTTTGAGATTAAAAGAGCGAAACTGACGGACAAGAATGGAAAAGCCCCATGGGAAATACTCAACTTCCGTTGCTCAAGGCTTGGTTGCAGTAATGTAAGGCAAAATATGGTTATTATTTTTTCAGAATTATTTACTTTATAGTGGAAGCATGAATGACGGCATTGTTAAGAAAAAGTACATGGCTCAATTTATGGCATTCAGTTCGAAGACTGTGGAAAAAGAATAATTCCAAGCTAAAATGCAAAGGCCATTTTTGAAGATTTTTTTTATGGCCCTAGAGAACATATTCGTGCAAATATGCCTTTTTGTAAGAAATGTGTTGTTTCTAGGAAATGTACTTTCGCTTCCATATGCCCATTTATATATATTTTTTTCTATCTATTCGTGGGATTTCAAATTTTTACCGAGAAAATTTTTTTTACTTGTTTTTCTATTTTATATACCATTTTATAAAATGATGCTATCTAAAAGGATGCTAAATTTGCTGTGTTTGGACAGAGTAAAAAAGTTATTTATTAGAAATAATACATTTAAAAAAATTGTTTATTTAATAATGAACAGTAAAATGAAATTATTTAATGTTTTTTTTTGTTTTAAATATCTTATTTTTTGATCGAATTTTGCTTCATTTATAATAATTACATCCATTCTATTGAGAAGTACTTCTAGATGACAAATGATTGTTTTATTTATATTTAGAATAAAACAATTTTAATAGAAAATTTTATTAGGTGTTAAACGTACGTAATTTAACATATTGTAATCAACTATATTTTGTATCTGCAATAAAAATAATTATCATCATTTCATTTTATATAATGAAAATTAAACATTAAATTTTGATTGTTTGTAAAATTTCGTTTAATGATAATCGGACGAAAACGTTTTACTTGCAAATTTCAAGTAAATACGCTGACCTGAAATTTTCAAATGGATCTATCATCTGAAAATGTTATAAAACAGAGTTTTTTTTATACTAATTTCAAGAGAGGTAAAATCTTTAAAATGAATAATTTTTCAGTTATATGATAAATAAAATTTAAGCGTGAAAATCTTTAGATATACAACTAATTTTACTAGAAATTTTCACCAGTGTTCTAACAATATCTTTTGATTTCACTATTTTATAAAATGAATTATCACTGCTCACTCATGCAATAGTTAGTGAACATAAACCTCGGCCTGCTACGATTTCGAAAATTATACTGTATTGTTGGTATGTTACATTATGTAGTTATGTATTTGGTAAACGTTTGGATTCTCTGTCCCAATGATTAGGATTACTGAATTCTTTCTTCTTAACAAGCTATTCATTTGATATTTTAAAGTCCATTAATATATATGATGAAAAGAATCACATCAGCGGTATTTGATTATAAAAATAAAAAGATTATTTTATCCAGCAATTTCAATTTTGTTGACCCGATGATTTTTTATATATAATATAACGTTAAACTGGCAAAAGAAGCAGATTTAAAATAATTTTTTCAATGATCAATTATAAATAGTGATATATACGATACATCACTGGATAGTGGAAATTTCAAATATTTATTATATGCTTTCAGAGTGAGTTCTTTTATGGCAAACACCTAATAGAAAGTCTATTTTTTCGCCATTTGGATAGTAACTGGTTTTTGGCTATTAAAGTCACTGCAATTCGATATTCCAAATCATGAAAAGTAACAGGCATGTATTTTAAGCTCACGCCACACACATCAAGCGAAACTCTGATTTCTCTGTTTCTGAATTTCTATGATTAAGTTCGAAAATAGTTCGATAAATTCAATATTCTGTTCCGATATCTGAATAGGATCATTGCTTTTTCCACTGCGTATGCAATCCTCTTCTCAGAATTCCATGCACCAACTGCAATTCTGTTTATGTCGAGGCAACTTTTCGTTGAACTTACAACGAAATGCAATCGGCAAATCCACAATATATTCCCTCTTTTCCTACTGTCGTACACAAACCAATTTTTCTTGAAGGATTATCATTTTTAAAAAACAATAGCTCTATTTTTAATGGGATTATCTAGATAAAATGAAGCTATCTTATTCCAACCAAGGGTGGTATTGTATGTGTCTATATGTATTGTTGTTCACGAGAAATAAATGTAAAATATTCATTTTTTATTAATCATTACACATATATTATTTGGGAAAAATACTGGTAAAAAACGTACTTTCATCTAAACAAGCATTCACAACAGCAAATGCTCATGTTGCTTAAAAAAACAGACAATATATAAAATCAAGCTTATTAAGTGACTACAAATTAAAATAGGAAAAGTGAAAGGGCTTACACCTCTACCCTTATATTTAATTCTAATACATTCAATACTATTTTATTAAATTCAGTAACGACATTGTGCAAAATATATTGATTTGGAATTGAATGCTTTTTCCAACTGAAAAATTGATTAAAATAAGGATTGTAATTATCTAAATTTTAATAACTCTTCCAATTCGGATAATTGATTGTACGGCGGAGTTAAAAAGGATTAATTAAAATAATTTAGGAATTTTTAAACTCCTTCAAAGACATTTGATTAGCAAACTGTGTTTGCAAATCAAATGTCTTTGCTTTGTCAAAGAACAAAAAAAAAGAAATAGTGAATTTAATTCAATGTTATGCTATAAAATTCTTCCATAAAATAAAAATAATAATATAAAATAATAAAAAACCATTGTTTGGATTGTTTGTATCTCCTTTTTTTGGCCTAATTATCCAACTTGAAAACTTTAGCTTAAAAAAAAAAAAAGAAAACATATTTCCCATTCATTTCTGTTGGAATAGGAACATACATATTTATATAGGAATTTGAATTGGGTAATGAAGACCTATTCTCCGTTACATCAGTCTCAGCCAGTAATTATACCATGCGTAATGATTAATGTAATATAATAAAATATGATACCTAAGTATCGTATTTTAATAAAAATTAATGGTGTCACTCCACTTGTTATATAAAAATTCCTCATAGAATTACTTATCTCTTCTAAATACAAGCTTTAAATGTGTAAAGAATATGCATGCCCTTTGAAAACAGAAAATATCATAATATACGAATACATTGGGACACTAAAGACTTGGAATGGATGGCAAATAATAATTAGGAAATATTTTAAAATTTATTTTATTTTAGTAATTGTCTTATGAATGCATTTCTTGTATACCTTTTTCATTGGTTTTAAACATAAATCTAAGCACGAATTTGATTCGAAAATCCTTTGTTTCTGCAATAGACAGCATATATATATCCAGAATTTTCTAAAATATTTTTCAAATTTTGCTTTTATTCGACAAAATATAAAACGGTTATATTTAACACTATACAGTTGTGACAAATACACGAAATATAATATAGAAACGAATAGTATAGAAAGCTCGAAATATAGTTGTGTCATAATGTTGCAGGTTTCCAGCTCCAAATAACTATTAAACCTTTTTACCCCTTATTGTATAATTTTTATTTTTTAGTATTAAGGTGTACGTACACACTAGAAGTTTTTTTTTAACTTTAAAAATCCAGTTTTTACACAGTAGGTCATAAATATATGTTTAAACTCATTTCAGTGAGAAAGAGCCATATTACACTAATTATTAATTAATTAATTAATACTTAATGAGCTAATTAGCATATTTTTGAAACATGATATCTTAAATTCTAATTTGTACAGACGCACAATTCTAGTTGGAAATTATGCCTAATATTAGTCTTCATGTTGTCTGCCTCAATCAAGTTATAAAAATATATAATTTTTTTAGAGAATTTTTTCATCAACGATGAATAGATAAAGCGAGATGTTTTTCTGTAATTTTTAACTTTTAAATAGCTATTAAAAATTTATTTCTGTAAATATAACTTTCAATGAGGCACAAAACATCCATTGTTTCATGTGGATTATTTTGATCTATAAATAATTGTATTTGGTTAATTCCTGTTGAGTTATAATTGTTTGAATGAAGAAACATAGAGGAAAAATATCATTCTTTATAAAATGAGTTTTAAAAAAATCGAAACTAGAGATTTTAGTGAAAGTACCTCAAGAAAAATAATTATAACTCGTGAAATATTCCGAATATTGTCAAAATTTTGGAATCGTTTTAATGCTAAAGAATCTATAAACATTTTGAAGCAATAAAAAAATGTTCGAATTTTTGATCGATTTTCGAAGTTTTAAGTGTGTGCGTACACGAAAGATAGAAAAGATAGATATTGGTAAAATAAAAACAATGGTATTTACAAAGAAAGCTTAACTTTAATTTGCAATATCCATTGTTCTCTAATGTTCAAAATCGCAAAGTCAAGCATTTCTACACTTGTTTGCTATAAATTCAGTCAACTAGCCAATAAAACTATTCCAAACCAGCTTGAGAAAAGTAACACAATATGTTTCTATTATGCCGAAAGTAATTGCTAACTCAGTCACTTCAGACTTATAAAATGTTCAAAAGTATGGGTATTTTCCTTGGTTAAGAATGTCAAGAATGGGATAAAATAAGGCTTTTTCGATTGCATTTATAGCCGCCTTAATTTATTTATGCGATATGTATATTTTATCGGGAAACAAAATAGAAAAATAAATGCTACCGTCAAGGTTATATCTAATATTACAACTCTGATCTTTCAGTTACTAAGTTGAATGTTGAAAGCATATCGAAAGGGGAGGATTTTCTTATCGGTATAAACAAAAGAATTGCTTTAGTTTTTCAATAAAAGTTCGCAGGCTTTTTTTTCCTTCCTTTCTTTTCTTTCTTCTTTTTTCTTTTTTTTTCCTTCTCCTCTTCAGCACAGATTCTGGTAAAATTTAATTCATCCAGATGTAGAAAGTGGCGTTGTTTTCAACAAAAGAAAGAAAAAATGTTATTGCAGGCACCTAGATAGTATCTCAAAACTTAAAAAAAAACCTCAGAAAAAAAAAAGATGATAGTATAAAAGGCGGTTATATACAGCCTTCCGATTTTGTTTATGCAAATGGAATGTTCTGAAAATGTAAATGATAGTAGAAAGAAAGGATAATAACTTAGAAGTGCGCCTTATCTTTAAAGTTATCTTTATCTTTTTCCAGACTGGAAAAACATAAACATGGTCGGAATGCTTGGTCGTTCTTCAACGAAGTAATAAAGAATTTTTCGCAGGCAGTTTCGTGGCGCGGAGACGAAACTGTACCACAGTCTTCAGATTCTAAAATTGCATGCGTCTTATACGACGATGGTGAAATAGATGTTGGAAAATGATGTTGAAACGAAATGGCAAGACAAGACTATCATAATGCATGTCTGAAACTGAAAGACAAAATAAAAAAAAAGTGGAGAAAAAGAAACGAAAAGAAAAACACCTTCTAACAGATCATTTCGTTTCTGCCTAGAAGCTTCTTTCTCCGTACCGCCTGTCATATTCGTTTATGAGTTCCATATCGAAATGTAGTTTGTTCTCCGAAAGTCAATGAAGCTTCGCGAGAAGGAATAAAATTTTACGCTTTCACCCATATCACGTGTTATGCATAAATTAGATAAAAATTCAAATTTTCAGTAGTAGCGGTATTTTATGGGGTTGGAGTGTGTTTGATGGAGGCCGTACAACAATTTATGATGCAAATGTGTTTTAAATCTACAGAAAGGCTGTATTACGTTTGCCAAAGATGTAGTGGTGTGTTTGAGAAAGTTAATTCTTCTGATTACTTCTTAGATCTGTGTATTGAGATTACTTTAAATCTGTGTATTGCTGTGGTTAATATGATAGACATTTTATGTAATTGAAATAAATGATAGTCGATGAGCATAGAATGCAATACGATGAAAATACAATTGTGATTCTATAAAGTATTACAACTCCAGAAATAATAATTGTGATAAATTGACCAATTCAAGTTTTTATAAAGATAATAATATGATTATTTTTTATTGGATTTTGAATGATTTTATTTAAAGTTTAATACCCGGAAAATCACTTCTGGTTCATCTCTCTAAAATAAATGTTAAAAGGTAGATTTTTCTATTAAAGTCAAGTTCGAAATCTTGCCTTTAAAGTATAAAATTTTTTCATTATAATGTTTCAAATAATTTAGAATAAAACTAAACGAGTCTTCTATAGCCGTGACTTATTTTATTGTGAAGAAATTTACATTTACTTTGTTAAATAATTATTATTTTCAGTTAATTAATTACTGGATTATTAACGCATAAATATAAAAAAAATTGATTCTTTTTAGAATTTTCATTTCTTGATTTGAAGTTTTTTTTATTTCCTTTGATTTTAAAATTCCTGACATTAATTCGTACTTTTCGATTCATGAAAATCATATTTAGCACTCGGGTACGATTTAGAGAATATTAGGTGAATAATAAAATATATCACATTGATTTTATTTTAGAAATTCTTATTTTAAGGAAAATTGTCTACCTATTAAGATTTTATAAAATTCCTTCGTTTTTGTAAATGAACAGGAAAAATGCTACTTGAGAATAATAAAACAGTTATAAGGTATCATGTAAATAATATTGAAAGGAATGAAAATTTATTAATATATTACGAAATTTTTCTAAAAATAGCTGATATTTCAAATTTCTTCTAGTATGCTTTATATTTGATATTTTAACAAATTTCTTCCATTTACATTTATATTTAAAAAGAGAGATATATCTCTTCCGTTGTATAAGAAAAATGCTTAGACGATTCTACATTTATGATAAAATAAGATGATCATAAATGATTGATTCATCATCATAATGATGAATGATTTTATCATATAAATAAAATTCTATATGATATAAAACATCATCATTAAAATATTATATCCATGTTCATCAAATAGTTATAGCTTATAGTTATAGTGTAATAAAATATCTTGGTGTTAATCTTTAGATGTATCAAATAAATGTAATTTAGTTAACGTTTTTTAGAGAAAAACACTGAAATAGGACAACCATCAATCAATATTGAGTTTTCCATCAATGAACCTCTTTAAGGATTATTAATGAAAAACTCAACATTTTGTTGATGGCGGAGAGACTCAGAAAAATATATGTTATTTAAATACTTCAGACATCATTGGTCCTAATATAGTCCTCAAAACTAGTTTGTAGGCAATTCTGAAGATTCGGCTTATTTAATTCAAGAAACTCTTGTTTATTCGGTAGCGCTTGTCAAAATGAAGTATTTATAACACGTGGATAACTTAATAGCTCAAAAATAAGTGACTTTTATCTTAAGATAATCCAAAATAACCACCCACGAATCTCTTTCTTTTGCTCTCTTTACTCTCTTACCCCATCTTGTCAATGCATAGCAATGACACCTGATTTCCCTTCTATTAATTAAGCCTTAAAAGCTTGTATTCATCATCTTAAATGACGCCAAGAGAGCGGAAGAATTCTTTGACTGCCAACGGAAAAATTCCTTTTCCCCTCCAGAAGAAATGGTTTACCCACCGAAGCTTGCGCAAGAGATTCTTCCTAATTCTTTTTCCAGATGGATACAAATATTCAATTAAGCCCAGATCAGAATGCGATGTAGCGAGAAACGGCAAAAAAAAGGAAATGGCGAAAAAAATTGTTGCGATTGAATGAACTCCAGCACCAACTACAAAATTAAGCCTTCCACTAATGAAAGTAATGAAAGAAAAAAAAAACTTGGCAAGTTCCAACTGGCTGCTGCGAACGAAAATGGGCTTTATCTCACCTGAGTGAATTCAAGCAAGGTCCGAAGATTAGATATTCCACTTCCGATGTTCATTCGCGTTCGTTTTTATTAGGTTAAATCGCTAGTGCAGGTGTACAGCTTTGGAGCGGGAACGTGTTGAGAGCAAAATACTCAGTTAGCTCTTAATGGCTTTCTTTCTCTAATTGAGAAAAGCAATTTTGCTTTCGTCTTTCTTTTACTAAAAATCCTTGCTAAGTCTATCAAGCAGTGATTCTTACTTCATATCATGGAAGGTGGAAATTGAGTTATGATTATTATCAATCTTTCTTCTTTGCTTTTTATTATCAGATTTACTACTTTTTTTCTGTCTTTTCATATGACACACTCCAACAAAGATCTCCGTTAAACTGCTCATCTCATCTAAGCAATAATTAAATTAAACACAATGACAATGGATTTATTGGAAATGGATTTCTGGAAAGTTTATTGCTCTTAATCAATCATAGATGCCTTAAAATCCTCATTGCATTCATTGTCAGAAATATTTATGATTAAAATGTTTATAGTGGAACAGTCTTTGGTAAAGTTTTGTGCCACACTCTGTAAAAAAAATTGTGCCATAAAATAATTTAAATTGTAGCAGTTGCATTACTCTATTTTTTTTAAATAATAGATAGCGATACCCGATTAGGAACTCATCCCATAGCGATTGCTATTATAATAAGATAATATGCTGTTCTGCCGAGATGTGCGAGTGTGAATGTCTTGTCCTTCGTGTTTGTGTTTGTTTTGTGTGAAATATGACCATTAAAGAAATTTTCCCGAAAACATACAACATCTTGCTTCCATTGCACGGATCATAATGATCTTCGTTCCACCACAAAATATTATTCTTGATTCGCTTGTACTCTGACAATCAAACAGACAGGAAAAGACTCGGCGCCAGATATTTTTTTTTTAAATTAGTGAATACTTTAAAATAGTGACTGGATTTAAAGTAGCTTATATATTCATTAATCCAGAAAAAAATACATAGCTTCCTTCAATCTGTAAACTTACTAACAATATGACTTTGAAAAGAGTGATAGTTTTCATCATCCTTTATAGTAGTCATGTTTTTGTATAAGTTTGCCTTGTGTGTAACAAATCAGTTTTACTATATCCTAAATTCATACTTCAGTTCAAAGAATAATTTCAAGTACAAAACATTAACTTATTTTTTTTAATGAAACCTATCGCTGAAAATAATAATTGCTCACAAAATAATGAATGTAAGTATTTCTAAAGTTGTATAATTTTAATGAAAATAAGAATTTAAAACTAATAAAGAGAATAAACATTTACTTTTAGTAGGTACTTTTATAAGGGTCGTTATATGATTTTATTGCTAAAATGCGTATACAATTTTGGGGCATTAAAATAATTGATAAAATAGTGATTCAATCGCCTAAAAAGGTAATACTATGCTAATGCAGAAAAGTGTTGATCATTCAATCATAAAGATTCACAGATATATTGAAATTCTGCACTACACTAAAATAAGAAAGTTTGTGATTTCCATATTTGCCTTTTTTTGTATCCGCGAGAAGTAATTATTAAAACATTTTTAGGGATGCAATGCATCTAATGTGCAGAGGCCTTTATAGCGAAAGTTTAGAACGAGCCACAGTCTAGAATTAAACATGAGTAATGAAAAAGTCCCTACTATCCTGTGTACTAGAATGAGATTAAAGCTTGCTCGAAAACAATTGCATTATTGGATTGATTAGAGAATGTTTTGTTTTTATCCAGAAAGGCATTTAAGCGCATTGTTAAGTAAATCGAAATTATCAGAGCATAAAACGTATTTATCAGTTCACAAATGATGCAGATAAAGGCGTATTATGTCAGTGGTAAAAAAGTTCTTTTAAGTCCAAACGGAATTATGGTACTCTATTATGGTACTCAAAGCAACTGCAAGTTTAAATGATTTATTGGAAATTCTGAATCCGAGACAAGAGAGATAGATTTCTTTAATTGTTTTAGAAAGGAAAAACGTTGATATAAAAGAATAATTAAAGGAATATTAAGACTATTTTTCACATTTACCATTATTGATCTACTGAATTATTCATATTAACGCCTTTAAAATGGGAAAATAAAATGAATTAATTATTTTAAACATGATATTGTTTAGTTCACCATGCAATCTGTAAACTAAAATTTCCATCATAAAAAAAAGTCGATCAAAATTCTATTCAAAGCAATTTGTTGAACAATAAGTTACCAAATTCAACACTTCAACAGTTAGTTAATTCTTGAAGAGTAAATACTCATTAAGAAAAAAAATTAATTACATTTTAATTAGAAATAATTAAAATTTTTAATGTTTACCGTAAATAAATTCGAGAAATCATTGCACAAATTATATTTTTGAAAAACTTTTAAAAAAATAATAATAAGTGTTTTAATGCAATCTAATTTATTTATGCAATATATATAATTTTAATAAATATTTAAAAAATATTATTAAATACAGGATTTCCAAGGGTATACTTTTCATTCTTTTAGGTGTTGATATATTAATTATGCAAAATATATTCTAATTAATACCTTCGCATTAAAGTCACTACTATTTTCAAAAGAAATATTATTCATATGTTCAAAAGTTAATAATCAGTATGAAAAAAGAAAATACCGAAAAAGAAGAAGATTTATTTGTTTTAAGAAATTATTGAGATAACCATCAATGAATAAGAGAAGACTTCGTGTTTTTTCCAGAAATACCTTCTCCTTCGTTACAGTCTGCTTAGAATTATTTTATTGTTTACTAATTATATAAAAGAAAAGTATTGTAATTGGGAAAGATATTCAACGAATCTCTACTTTTCAGACCTCCCTAAGTTCGAAAAAGAAATATTTTTGGAATTATGGTTCTCTACCTGTTTAACTTAACATGGTAACTCGATAGCTTCTGACATAAACAGAAGAAATTTAGACCTAATTGGTAAATGTTTCCCGAATTTTGAACGAAAACCTTTTTTGTGGCTGTTCGGCTGTTAAAGTACAAGTGAAACACTATATAGATATATTTTGGTACTTAGGTTTATTATCTAAAATGTAGGTATGTAACAAATTGTGTACAAAATCCACTAAGTCACTGCTGATCGTCTGTCAGTTATTTTTTTATGTGAGCTAATTCAGACGCTCAATAATTTAAATAAATGAAAGGGGATATATAATATTACAGATAGGCTTGACTACAGTTGCAGCCTTGCATCAAATTCTGGTTTCAATCGGTCAGAAAATTATCATCCAAACTATATATTTTCAGGTACTTGTTTATTAACCCCATGTTAGGAAGTAATCAATCAAAACTGCACAGCTAGATTCAGTAAAAATTCAAAACTCACTCTATGCTTAGGTTACTATTGTATCACCCAAAATCAAAAATTTCGTGTGCAGGATTAGAAAAACTATCATTAGGTAGTATACTTGAAAGTTTTGGGAAATCACTCCTTTTCGAGTAAAAATGAGAAGAATTTACGTTACGCTTAAACATTTAATGCCATCAAAAGCTTAAAAAGATTTAAGCTTCTTAATATTTGGGTATTATTCAGAGTAACATAATCATTAATTACTAGTGATTCTATCAGATTGTTCAGCGTCACTAAGAAAATTATGTTCAGAAACTCAAGAAAACTTAATAAAACTTGATTTAAAATCTTATATAATTTCCTTCAATTTTATTGATAACTATCTGATCATTCCTTTTCCTTTATTAATTTCCCAACTCCTTTGAAGAATTAAATTCACTCAAAATATTTTCTATTAAAATAACATAGTTAATGTAAAATTCAAAAATCCTTGTCTAAAAATTTTATTATTGAAATATAAACAACAAGTTTATTCGCTTTCGGGTTTTTATTTGATTAAGTATTTTCCTTTAATTAATCAAATAACATGTTTACAGCTGTACTGAGTCCGGATTATATCTTGAATTCAATCCCTTCATTATGGAACATAAATACATTAAACATACGCTCAGGAATAAAGCTTTACTAATTCCATTTGGAACTAGAGATTTAAGTTGTGCACTTTTGATGTCAGAATTACATTTTCGGCATTCGAAATTCACTGTTTAAGAATTCGAAAATTATTCATTTAAATTCTCCGGAGCTTTGCACAACTTCCAAAACAAACTGACCGTGCTGCGATGGTTAAAATATTTTAACAGAGGCATAAACCTTCTCTAATTTCGGCTAAAATCTGAATTCTCTGTCAAAATTACCATGAAGTTATTGAAGGAATTAACCTTTTCAAAATCTTCAGTTTATTATCTAGGCCTTAGCAAATTCAGGGATTTAATTTTATGCTTGCCCGGCGACACGTTTACCTGAGGAAAACGTAGCGGTACAACCCTTTCAGAACTGCCTCCAGAACGAGTTTTCAGGTAATAATAAAGGCATAAACATTCGCTCGGTTTTACTTAATGAACAAAAGCAGCGGTACATGGGAAGTAATTTTTAATCTGCAGCTATTCTTAGTTTAAATTACCGTTACTTAATTTTATTCTTTTAAACGTTGGGATTTCTTTGTCAAAGAAAAGGAAGTTGGAAAATAAAGCCTTCGAGGGGAAGAAAGCTATTTTAGGTTTAGCTCAAATTACCCATTAGTTGAAAATTATCATTTATTTTTCGTTGATCAAAATGAGTAACATAATTGAAAATTATTAATCAACGTGTCTCATATTCTCACTGTCTTTCACTTTCATTATACTAGCTTCCTGTTTTGAAGCATAAGAAAGTTTATTTCGTAAACTTGAGCTGGCGTTATAATTTTGAGTTGAGGTAAGATAAGGGATGAGATCCCCTTTAAATTTCCACACTACAATGGCTTGTAATTTAACTCGAATTTGCTTAAGCAGCGTTCACAAGAGACCAAGTATTGCTTGCAGTTGAAGGTGAAGCCGACCCCAGGGAACTCACGTGACCCCAATGGGACAATGGCAAATGGTTGTCTTATCGGGACAACTATTTGCCATTGTCCCATTGCAGTCAAGTCATGTTTCTGAGGTAGGCTTGACCTTCAACTGCGAGCAATAGTTGTCCTCATGTGAACGCTACTTCACAACTGATGGGTATTGTCCGTCGCAGAATCCCATGAATAACACTTTTGGATGATTCTATCCCACAGAAAGGTGATAGTGAGTGAGTAAGAAACATATTCCTTCAGAGTTCCTTTTCCGACCAATTTTTCTTTTCATATTACATTTCTGATATTTAGTTTCGCTTTGTTTTTGGAATTTTACTGTTTAAACTATATAATGTTTTCATACACTGCTTGGTAAATTATATTATATATATATATATATATCCTTCTCCTTCCATCACACCGAAATAGGTGTGATGAATTCCACTATATACCACCATTTTTCTATTTCACTTTCACTTTTCTTTTGAATTCCGTTGTTTTAATTTAAATTATATAGCTTTTGTATTGACTTCTTGATAAATATATATATTTATATTTTATTCTCTATTCGTCACACTTATTTTGGTAAAATCAAGTGAAAATGTACAGAAAGTTTCTGTATAGGTAAACAGAATGAACACATCAAATTTTTCTTGGCATTTGGTTTCAAGCTCACACATTTAATAGTCGGGTTTCAAGAGTTCAAAGAATTGCGGGTTCGAGATCTAAAACTAAAGGAAATTTCCTGTGAAAACAAGTACACGTTATATAACTAAATAGAGTGAGATTGTTTTAAAACAGGATATTAATTTCAATAAATTACACATAACGTCGTTCCATATGTTCATAAGACAATGATATATTTGTTTCCTGAAAATTATTTCGGTTTCTTCGCAAATATTAACTAAAACGATAAAAATAACTAAAGCGGTGAATTTAAATTATTAGTGACTATTTATTTGAATAAAACAGAAATCTAAACTGAACAGAAGACAAATTCTGACGAAAAAAAAATCTTTGAAATTCAAGAAAAAGAAAACATTCATCTTCTTTAAATTCAACAATTAAAAAAGATATAACGGCATGATTATATATATGTATGTATGTATTTATCTTTAAAAAATGGAAATTATTAATTATAAACACAATTAAGAAATTTTAGTAAATCAATTTAAATATATATATATATATATATATATATAGTTACATTATGAAAAAGAGAAAATTATTTCGTTACCATAAAGATGTTATTCAAACTTAGTTTTTCTCTCTTGTGCATATAATTTTGCCTTACGATAAAGAATAATCTGCTTTGCGTGTATTTAATTTCCCAAAGTAAAGGAACCATTAAAAAAACTAGAGACAAAGTAAAACGGACTTGATAAAACTCACTTTACTTTTGAAAGTTTCAGTTAATGATCAAAAAAGACTTTTAATGTAGAAATATATCGATTCACACTTTCGAAGTTGAAAGAAACATTTAACTTCTTTTTTTTCCATTAGTATAATTTTCCCTTTTCTTTTGGTCTGTCTTCGCAATTAAATTAAACTAGGTGACATTTCCCAATTCCCTTACTAAAGGTAAAATATAATTTCAGATTTTTGAGACATTTTTAACATTTAAACATTTGGAATGTTTTAATAGAATAAAAGATTAAACTTGTCCGCTTAAAAACCTTTAAGTTTATTTTAAACCTTTAATTCCAAGCAAAGTAGAATAATGATACTATAAATAGACATATTTTAGCGGCAACTTTCTGCGATCAAAATACATGATATTCAAATTATTCTTTATTATTTTCCGACTCGTATACAAATACTAAATTGACAGTTTACAATATTATTTCCTTACTGTACATTGTCATGTTCATTCATCCATTTTTTTTGTACTCCAGATATTTTTCATTCTAGCTTTTATCATTTTTTTAAAAAATTATAAGAATTCATTATTTTGCCCTTTATATGTTTCTCTTCAATTGATTACAGTGTAACTTTATTAATGCAGTGTAATTTCTTTAATTTTTTTACAGCGTAACTTTTTTAATTAATCTATATCAAAACGGAAAGGGACCACATGAGCTTTAGAAATGGAGGTGTGATATTAAGTCTTAATATCACTGCCTAAATTTCAAATAAATTATTGAAAATAAAAGGCTTGATAATTTATCTGTATATGTATGTATAAAGAGAAAAATCTGACTGATAGAGAAAAAAAATATCTTTAAATTTTAAATATGTCTGATAATTTTATTTTAAATAAAGAAATTTTACGAAGAAAAATGCTTTCATTAAATATGTATCTGAAAGCTTGGTAGTTTGATGTTTTTTGATTCATTCATTTATATTCATTTATTCAATCGAAAATCAAGATTCAATTTCCTTCCTAAATTTTTAGGGAAAATTTTCAAAACGTTTACAATTAAATTATTTGAACATTTTCAAGCAATGAAATGTTTATGAATCATGAAGTTATTTTAGCTTTTAAATATTTGTTATTAGAAACCTGAGGGTCAATTAAAATAGTTGCCTAACATTTGCAATTTAAAATATAAATAAAATCAACGTAATTGTTTTTAAAAAATATTATATATGTAATTAAATTTATATAATGATATTTATATACACATTATATATATTATAATGTGTCTGAGAGAGAGATCACGCGTGTGCATGCGTGAGTTTGGAATTGATGAAGTCACTTGCAGAAATGTAATAATGTGACCAAAACTTATCAGAAATGTCATAAAACCAAATTCAAGTTTCAATCTTAGAAATAAAAATAAATGTCACACGTGGCAATATTAGATGAAAACGTAAATCTGTCTCCACAGTTTTTAATTGTTTATTCAAAATTTATGATTAAAATTTCTGCACTATGAGAAATTCCAATACAGTTTTGAAATTTTTTTTCTTCCAATATGCCATCTCGCTGGTCATACCAATTAATTTGGCTTTTCAACGAATTCCTTGCTAAAAACTGTAAAAACACCCTGATAACTATTTTGTTACAATCTGATTTGTTTATAAAAAAGCATAATGCACAAATAACTATAATGAACGAAAAGAGGCAACATTACTTTGTATTTTGAGCGAATTTGATGTGTCTTTTTGATCTTTCTTCGACTTTGAAACACCATTCGCTTGTTTGTTGACTGTGTTTCTATAGCCAAAGCATATATCCAAGTTCTATGAAATGTTTTTTAAAAAGAAATCTCATTGAGAACTAGTCTCTTAGGACAAGCCGCTGTTTTCTGGAACAATTCTACTTGTCGCAAACATAAATAGGCTCACAAAATTTCTTGACGGGAAATAAATTTTATAGAAACATTCCAATAATGTGTTGTACTGGTTAAAGACGATCGTTAATCACCAATTATTTCATCTGTTCAATATGTTTTATGATTAAACGAAGTGGAAGATCTTCCTGAACATGAATCATGCATAATGCATTCTCTGCTATTTTTAAATATTTTATGCCATTTAAATAGTTTAGCTATTGATAAGTAATTGTCTTTAATCTTTTAACGCAGAGTGTTGCCTTTAAGTTACATACCCAATTTTTTCTTTTAAAATATTTTTCCTAAAATAAATTTGAATCTCTAATGTCTATTGTTGTAATGGTATTCACTTAGAACTTGTTTCTATAGCATGGCAATTTTAATGGGAAAAAAATTATATTTACATCCCGTGACCACATATATTTTGTATGCTCTTTGTACAATGGGGAATATTGAGTTGAAATATTGAGTTGAAAGTTGCCACTTGAAAATAAGGCATTTAAGTCTAGTTTCATAACTATTCAGAAATGCCTTACTCAAATAAAATCCAATACTGCCTAGTGGTAATAAGTCGTTTCTTAAGCAAAAAACCATACTTAAAACAATATGATAATAAAAGCAATTCCACATAAATTATTCACAAATTGAAGGCAAAATAATCTTTCTATTATAATTTTTAAGAAAAATCAGATATTTAAGTGTTAAGGGTAATATTTCAAATGTTTTCGTAGCATAAAACCTGCACTATGAAAACAAAAATCACTACATGTTTAGCACTCAGTTACTTCCACCATTTTGGAAAATTCTCAAAATTAAAACAACAACAAAAAAAATCTAATTGTTTTGAAACTGTGATATTACATAAAGAACTGAGATTTTTAGAAGTTTTAATGTTTTTCAGAAGAATCGAAAAATGATGACAAATCGAAATTGATGACGCTTACAAAAGTTTACTAATTTGTGTTACCCCTAAAACGCAGAAATCGGTTAATATGCAGATTATCTAATTTAGCTAATCTGTACACTCACTAGAATTATCCGTTAAACTGTATAAAATTGTTTCATTTCTCAAATTATCTAGATAATATACTCATTACCTCCTAGGTAGTCATTAAAGTGAAAAATAAGACATTTGATGGAATAACAGCAATATATCTGTCGTTTAAATTAAACGCTGTTCATTTATTTTTTGATATCTAAAGGACCAAGTTAGTACAGTCGAACAATTAACATATTAGTAGATATAATCAATCATTAATCAATCGAAAAAATTCAATATACAGAAACAAACGATTTAAAATGTTATTGCAATTAAGGAAATCGACATAACGTTATTTTTCAACATCAAAGGAATCGCATTAAAACAATCGAGAAACAACAGCGTTGATAGAAAAAAATCTCAATCAACTGAAAATTATTACACAGAGGCAAACGATTTAACATATTCTTACAATTAAGAAAATGAATTGACGAAACATATTATAAAATTATGCTTTCTTATTAGTGCATGCTAAAGATTGGTGAAATTTTTCGTAGCACAGCAATTGGCTTTTGAAGCAAGAACACCTATTTGAGGTACATTTCGATTTGGATTTTGCATCGCTTTTTTTAAACCCTGACCGGGGTAGGAAAAGGAAATGAGATAAACTTTTGAGCTTTGATGATACTGAAGCCGCTAATATGCACATTACTTAGTTAAAAGACGGAAAACTTAATTCTGCCCTTTAACGGACCAAATCAATTAATATGCAGATTAGATAGGTAATCTGTACATTAATGGCTTCCAAGATTTAATGGTAACATATGCATGTATTTTAGATAAAGCCGTCTTCATACTTGTTGACCAAATTATTTTATATTTGTTAGGGTATATAAATTAACATTCTGGCTTCAATTGATATATGAAGCTTAAATTCTATTCATCTGAGAAAAATTATAAATGCCTTTAAAAATATTTCCAAAATCGTATTTCAATCGTATTTATTAATTAATCTGATTTCTTATATACTTAAATAATTAATTTTTAGGAATTAATTTCCTGATCATTGACATAAAATCGATTGGCTGTATCTGACAGGATTATATTTTAAAAGGCCTTTCAGCAAATTTAAAGGGCTTAAGTTCCGATAAAAGAACTTCAATGCTTCCAATTTGCTTTTTGTTTTTAAATAAAGCAGAATATCTTAGTGCCGATTTACAAGCCTTTCCTTTAAAAACAATTTAATAGGAAAAAATAGGAATGATATATTTCCTAATTTGCCGGGGCGTTTTCTGCAGGGAAAAAATTCCTCTTCCGAATATTTATAGAACGCATTAAGTCCAAAGTAAAGCTCTTTAAGTAATCCAGTTATTTTTTCTCACTTTAGAAACAATAAGGAAACAACCAGATTAAACTGAAGGTGACGCTCCGACAAGATTTTCCTTTCTAAAGGGAAATTCGCTGCACACTTTCGCCCCAAAATCGAATTTCTATCAAATAAAAAAACAATATACCTGACAAAAGAAATCTGGTTAAATAATTGATCGAATTGCCTTGCTTCCTTTTTTTTCCCCCTGTTCTTCTGCAGCAAGCGTTACAAGCAAAACAACAGGAAGGGAAGAAAAGAAGTCAATCTCATCTCTTATCTCAGAATTGATCCGGGAAAAAAACAGTGGTTTATCTCAATTTTCGGAGGCAATGTCACAGACAATCACTGTGATATATCTAGTTGTTGAGTAAACTAGGCCATTTCTATGCTCGGAATTTCGTGTGACAAAATAAATTTGCCGAGGAATGTTTGTCGCTCTTCGCGATCGTGAATAGAAGTTAAGTATCTCTGTTTCACAATTTTAAACTGAATAATAGCAGTTATACACTATCTATAAGGAAAGAGGAAAGCAACAAAAAAAAATATTAAATAACGCACAGTGAAAATTTTCAAAAATTTATTCAGAACACACCCCAAGTTTCACCCTACAATCTAAGGAAAGTTAAATATCGATTATATTGTGATATTATCCGGTTTTCAACCATAAATGGTGATGAAGAATCTTTGTTGCAAGCTTTTAAACTGAACAATAGCAATTATATACCATCTATTAATAAAGCTGAAAGCAACTAAAAGAAGATTTAATACTGCAAAGTGACCATTTTTAAAAAGATTAGAACTCAGTCCGTATACAGAAATTCTTGCCTGAAATTAGCCTTGAACAGGCGATACATCAATCCTGAAGCTGAGATTTGGCCATAAGGACACCAAGGACTGAACCGAATCTCGTTCAGAAGTGAAGAACATATTTGACTTTTAGATAATTTAAAAGCCATCCTGAATGGTCACGAAATATGTTTATTAATATAAAATTCGTTCTCTTCTTTCTAAAATTAGATTATCAGGACTTATTTGCATTTAAAATGTTTATAGATATATAAAATTCATTGACTTTACAAAATTATTTAGGTATTTTTTTTTGTTACTCCTATATGCTATTTATAAATAAAACGAATTTTAATAATGTTTAATATCTCGTATATCTTCTGCTATATAAAATTTTATATAATATTTTTATTTTAAATTTAGAGATAAATCAACTAAGAATTGTGGATATTGACCAAAGAGAAAATTAATTTCATTTTCATAAAGAAAAAAAATATGATAATGTCAGCTTTCCCATTACTTACTAGTATGTACTATCTGTTTCAATTGAAATGAATCCATATTTATTAACTTGTATTTTAACCCGCTTTATAATATTAATTTTGAGTATATTTATGTTTTTAGAAATATTTGATTTTTATTAGTTTTTTTTTTTTAGTTTTTATTCATGATTCTTACCATGAGTCATTTTTTGTTGTTGTTTCATAGCCTTTGAGGTGACATCTTTATAAATCCCGCTAATGACTAAAATAATTATGTTTTGAAGTATAAAAAGCCAACAATATTTGTAATATAAAGGCAAAGGCAAGTAAGCAATATGTATTTTAATACGAATTGTTCTCAAATACAATTTTATATTTTCATTTAACAATTATCACTTAGTTAGGAATATAAATTCACAGAACTGCATTTGAAAGCTGATTTATTATGGTTATATTGTTTTTAAAAATAATTCAATTTTCTTATCTAGTTCAGTTAATCTATTTTACTTATATATTTTCAGTTTTCTATAGGGCTTATAATTTTCTAACGTTAAAAAAAAATTATGCTTAAAGTAAAAAGAACAATTCACACTAAAGAAAAAAAAATATTTTATATTTCTCAAATAAAAAAAAACATCCATAAATTATTTTTATGTTCTATTTTCACGAAATACGTGATACTCATTTCTTCCTTTTTTTTTCTCTCTCTTCTTCCTTACAAAAACACAGTTTTTCCTCTCCAAAAATTTAGATCTTTTGGAAAAAATAGAATAAACATGAATCCGCATGCAATAAAATCCAACTAGCAGCTTGAAATTCAAAGAAAAAGTAAGTATGACTCTGAGCATATGCAGATCGCAAACATCTTAGCAGCTCAAAACTCAAATAGTTACTGTCATAGCAAAGTAAATATATTATTCAAGAAAAGAGTTTTGAATTATTTAAAAGTTCACGCAAATGCTTCCAGAAAAAGGGGTAAAATCTTTTTTTTTTCTACCATCCACTTTATTCAAATTCTTATCACCTGAGGCTTTTGTAGCTTAATGTTTTACAAGTTTCCACTTTCGAAATTTTTTAACAAAATGTTACGAAAAAGTAACAGTAATAGATAGAATGTTACAATTCCTGAATTAGCAGTTATTGTATGAAAAATCCTGGATTTGTGCCTCCATGCCTTTAAGAATAAAAAAAATTAAATATTCGATGACATGAAAGTATAAAATAACACTAAGTGAATAATGAAACAAAACGCACGCACAAAAATGAAAATTACGAAAAATTGTGCAGTTTTTATATATTATTTATTAACTATAATGTAAAACTGTCGTGAAATTATAAAAGGTGAATGAGTATATACTATGCACTGTGGATCGAAATTCCTCACAAACATAACATGAAATTTACCAACAATTTTGTAGTTTTTGTATATTATTTATTAACTTTAATGTAAAACTTTCATGAAATAGATAAATGTACAAACAAAGAATACTGACAGTTTATTAAAATTTAATAAAATTGATTACATAAATAAATATACGAATATCAGCAGTTAATATTGCTATTATGAAAAATAAACATACCAATTAAATTTTAATTCATTTTATATTATTGCAATATTTAAAGTTTTAATACTATATATTAAAAAAACTATTTTCAGAAGGTTTTAAGTTATACAAAATAAGTTCACATAAAATTGTTTCTATCTCTTACTTTCAGATAAAAAAATCATATGACTAGCTAAATTTAAAAAATGAAAATATCGTGAATATTAAAAAATTAAAATGGTGAAAAGTTTTAAAATTACTGATCTTACTCTCAAATATGCTTAAATAGAACGTAGAGATAACATACTTAAGCACTTCGAAATCAGAATTTCAAAAATTTAATTGTAACAAAAACATTCAAGTGTTCTCTCAACTATACCTCTACAATTTCTGTAAATTCAAAAATAACATTTAACCTTCAAAAATAATAAAATATATATGAATCAAAACATCTTTGGTATTACTTTTCGAGACAAAAGATCGTGATAAATTGCCAAAAGATAACAAAATGACCTTTTAGATTCCTAATGAGAGAGACGTAAAACTTTTTGTTGAAATCCGTAATCCAAGTTAATAAATAGATAGAAAAAACTCCAAGCATTTTGTCAGTAATTTAGCAAATGCAGAGAAAATATCTCCAATTCAGAATCCCTGTCGGCCAGTGTTAGAACTGACATGGAAAATCAGAAATGAAAGAAGAGAATGTGAGAAAAAAAAGCAACTTCTTTAGTTATAATCCAATTGCGTCGTCTTCGAAAGATTTGTGTATCAGCTCTTCAGAAATTCTTTCGCATTCTTTTTATTTCTTTGGTCTTTTTTTTCCCCTCTTTGTCTAGAGTTGTTTGTTAAGTATTTGTTTATTTGGTAATGTATTAAGTGACGTAAATAATTCCGAGAAAGCTAATTTGCTCTTATGTAGTTTTTTTATGCATTTGAGCAATTACATATTCCACATTTTAACACTTCAATTTCTGAGTTTTAGACTATTTAAACAGATCAATTATCATATCAATATTAGTTTTAATGGTTTATTTATTTATTTTTTTCCTTTATCACTGAATAAAGACATTGTTACTGAAAGTAAATTACATTTTTTTCGAATCGCTTTATGTTTAGAATTTGCTATTCACCACATCGTATTTATTTTATTTATTTTGTAAAGAGAACATTAAAACTAGTCACCCTTGATGAGAAGCTTGTTCACCCAGTTTATTTAATTTTTAGATTATTATAATCATTAATATAGACTACATTATAAAACATCCACTCCTATTATTTAATACAACTGAAAATCTTCCTAAACGATTCTATCCTAAAGAATTTTATTTCGAATCTATTGTAGAAAGGAACCATTTATATATATATATATCTTAATTTTATCATTAGCAAAAACATATGATAGAATGTTTTGATGAATAAGTTCAACCTGTTAACCGAGTAATTTACTTATATTCAATTCGTTTTGCACTGGAATATTTCTACATACCCAGTTAACAGGTTAAATCACATCATAACTTAGTAATAGATTGTGTATTACATTTAAAAAAGAAATAATAATAAAGAAAATATTTTACAGAAATAAAACTGCTATCATTAAAAAGGAAATTCAAATTTTAAGATGATGCAAAAAAATGTGAATTTAATTATAAACTGGAATATATGGTGAATAATTTCCAGGGATAAGCTATAGAATTTTCCCACCTGACAACTATTACGCCTATTTTCGCTCCCGATATAATTCTATTCGATTAACACCCATTTCTTGATTTTTTTTTCATTAGAATAAATGAAGATTTTAGTGATATGGCGAGCCTTCTTCAGAGCATTTCTAATGATATTTTGTAACTCCATTGGTAAACAAAGCCGTGAATCAAGTGCAGCTGAACAAACGTTCAACGTGGCATTCTGAAATTCTCGTAGAATGATTTATTTACATTTCGTTGTGGCTATTCGACAAATAATAAGAGAGAATTCTGTTCCACTTATGTTAAAGTTATACATGATTTTATATTATATATATTATATATATATATATATATATATATATATATATATACTAATTACATTTTTTTAGGTATTTTAATCTGAATACAAAATTTTACTTGTTTGTACATTTATTTCGAACATTTTTATAACTAAAGAATATTTCAAATTATAGATATTTCTAATGCAACAGTAATACAAGGATTTGAAGGAATAGGCAAGACACCTTTTAATTTCATAGGATTTTTATTAGATCTAGTTTTATTGTACGCTTGCTACAATCTTTTGCGCAGGTGCAAGAAACATAATCACATTCATACACTTTGAAATGATTAAGTTTGTACCAATAAATATATAGCTCGCAAGTACTGGTAACACAAATTCTATATATATTATAATTGCAATGAAATAACTATGTATTCTACGCTCTGTTGAATTTTTTTTTTTTTTTTTTTTTTTGAAACTCTGAAAATGGGATAGAAAAATTTCTGCTAGTAAAAATAAGAATATTATTTCGATAATGAATGACATTGCATATTATATATATATATATATATTCAAAATTATTTTGGTAAATAAGATATTTTAGTGCATGTCTTTAGACAACAGCAAAAAATTTTATATTTCTAGTATAACTAATATTCTGCATAACTAAAATTAAAATTTATAAAATAAAGAAATTCCTTAATAAATATGATACTCAAAATTCGATGCTATATGATATTCAATATTTTCCATTTCTGTTGCCATTCTGGACAAATTAATATTTAAAAAATACACTGATAACCATACACATATAAGTGAAATATCTTAAACTGCTTGGTTGGCAGTAATTGTAATAGATTCGATGACTCATTGGCTCGCTCAACTTTTTTATTTCCCTTACAATAATACTTGCGGGGAAATGGAATTTTTTTTATATTTAATGAAATAAAACTTTTTTTTCTAGTGAAATCCTTCTTTATTAGGCAAAAAACGTAATATTTTAAACGAATTCATATAAATATTACTACGATTAGTGTTATGAAATGTCTTTATGGTAAATAGAAACAGCATTATAATATAGTTTTCATGAAAAATAGTAGTTACTGTAGAAAAATTGTAGTTACACATTTATGATCCATAATACATTTGAGAAATGTTCTTTCATTCTTATAGAATGAGAAGGATGCATTGTAATATATGGTAAGCATCGCACATAATATTTCAACCTACAGTCATATTTTACTCTGTAATGCTCAAGGATTCTGATCTTTCCTTCGTAATCAATGCTTTTTATTCAAAAAAAAATCATCAATAATATCCCTAATAATTTCTATGAAACCTTTTAAGTGAAATAAGGTATTTATATATCCTCCCGAATGAAATCTAGTTGTTATTAACAATAATATATACAAGAAAAGAACACTCGTGGTTATTTTATTTTTAAAATTTTTTGGAAGAGCTTCTCTGTTATACATAACTGTGCTTATAGAAGAAAGCCTCAACAATTTACAAAGATGTGCGTTAATGACGATATATCTAATTTGCATAATGTTCCTAAAATTAATATAATTTCTTAAATATTAAAAGTAATTTTTATTGAAAATTTTCTGAAATTAATGATTTTTATATAATGAATTTTGAATCATATATTAAAAGACAAATGCCAAAATTCACATTTATAAAATCAAAATGTTTTTAAAATTAAAAATGTTGCACGTATGAGTATCTGCATGTTTAATTAATTTCTTTTTCCAAAAAAATAATGATTAATTTTCAATATATAATTTTTAATAGAGTGATTAATTATCGTGTCTGTCAGCAAAATTATAATTTTAACTAAGTACTATATATCTAAAGATATGCTTATATTTGAAAAGATAAATATATCTTCAAATACAAAGGTAATTTAGATCTACCATTATGCAACATAGATTTATTTTAATCATGGGTGTTAGTACTGAATCTTGCATATTCCAGGAGAATCCAGAATAATAAGTTACTATATCAATCACCAGAACTGCCAATGTTTAATTTACAAAAACATTTGCATATAAATTAACTTGAAAACCCGATGAAAGTGTAACAAACTGATATCGAATCGATAATCTGAATTCGGCGCAGTATCTTCTTCCAAGGATTTATCGTCAGTCACAGACAGCTAGCAGCACCAACAGCTGAAGCTCATCTCCAGCAGCATCGGACAGTGGAGTTCCTAATACACTTCCAATCAGCAGCAGCAAATTTCGAAAGTTTATCGTCAGATCATTGGTAATGATGCATCTCGTCGGAGGACTGCAAAGCGCATTAAGTTTCGAAGAACCTGCGCTAATGGCTGATTAGCGAAGTCATTAAGTGAAACGGAAGTCTGTAGCTATTCGTCATTCATCCTATGTGTAAAATTCGATCCCTGATCTCTAGGTGGGCAGATAATTAGGTTGTTATTGCATGTCTGGCGAGATGGTTGGCGCACTGTCGCAAACCATTAATTGAAACCATCCTGTCGTTTTCTCTTGTTGAGTGGAGGCGTGGTTAAAAAAAAGTTGTCCATGCCCATTATCTTATCGATGTCTTACATCATTAAACAGAAAAGCGTAAGTACGTTATACTGATAGTTTTTAAGCGTAATTTACCAAGCATCTAAATTAGAATTAGAGGAAGACCATTAGGGGGAAAAACCTCGTGTAATTTGTAAGGGAATTTAATAATCTGAATTAAGTGCTATTCCATTCTCTCCTTAGTTATTTGATGCATTTCATTAAAATGGAAGCCAGGCATTTAGGATATGGGTTAAAATGACGTGAAAATACTTATTAGAAATAGGAACGAATATCTTATACAAGTGTTAATCATTTAAATGGAATTTCAGTAAATAGCATATTCTACTTACTCAAGTTTATTGTGCCCTATTTTTAATCATTCCTAAAGAGTAATAACATTTTTTAGTGAAAATTAGCATAAAAACTAGATTTTACTTAAGAAAATATGCCAGAATAAAATCAGTCTGAATTGTATATATTAAAATGCAAGCAGAATTTATAAAATTATTGTACAATAAATTTTTCTTATGAAAATCTATAATATTCCGCAATGATAAAAATTTATTCGTAATTTCACTGTTGTAAAAGTCATATCTTAAACATTTTGTTTATACTTAAATATATCATTCATTCATTATTACATTTTCTCATAAAATATACAGCTTTCAATAACAAATAAAATATTATGAAATAAAAAAAGAAATGTCTTATAGCCCTAAAAGCGATTGGAAATCCTAAAAGAAAAAAAAAAGATTGAAATAAAAGTAATTTAATATGAAATTGTACGATCGCAATTCAAGTCTTTTAACATCATTTTAATTTAATAAACCTTTACTTTTAACAAGAATAAATTCTTTTAAATTTTGCTAGAAATACGAAAGTTGCGATAACTATAAAAAAATCTCCAAAATATAATTTTTGTTTGAACTTTTTATTGATTTTTGTTGAAATATTTCTAAAAAAATGATTTTGAATTTTTTTTGTGGCTAAATATTGCATAGATATTTTAAATGGAAAAAAATATAAAAACTTAAAAAATTAGTGTCAGCTGTCATCCATTATTTTCAGAAAAAGAAAGAATTTTTAAGATGATATTTTGATTTCAAACTCTGTCTTTTATTTATTTAATTACGGTCAGCTACCTCGCTACCACAAAACAAAGCCATATAAACAGGGATTATTGCGATTGACTGTTATGCTCATTAACTATCCAAATTTCTGTGTTAGAAAAGAATGGCCAACAAAAGTTTAAAACAACCCTCAAACTGTTGATAAAATACTAGAAATCTTTTCCATCATTTCTTTTAATATTTTTTTTAATTCCCAAGGTATTGTAATATTGCGTCAGAATTATTATCTAGAATGAGTCTCCCTCTAATTTCTTTGAATTCGACATATTCTGTTTTGTACTGCTGGACTGAACCTATTTTCCCACATATACACATGTTGTCATGCATCCTTCCGAATCTGTAGAGTTCAGGACATGTTTCATGGGTGATATGTACCATTTTAAAATTGATTCAGGAGGTATACTTAATTCATTATAAAGCAAGAGAGAAGCATTGAGATCCACCCGTTTTAGACAGGGAAGTAAAATTTAACTGTACAGTAGATTTTGAACACTACAGAATAAATGATCCCAAAATTAGCGTACATTTAGTTTTCTAACTTTTATATCGTTTTGACAATTTTATCATCATTCCATCAAAACTATTTATAGAAAAGCTTTCAGTGTTGTTGCATTGAACGAATGATATGAAAGAAATAATATATATCATAAAATATTTCCTTGGAATTTAATTTTTCCTAAAGTATCCAACCGTAACTTTTTAGCCAATACAAACATCTAAAAATGAAACTTTTCAATAAACCATTAAAAAAAACCTTTTTCACCAGCTGTCATTTCGCAAGCAACATCATTTGTTTCGCATTTCGCTTCAGAAATGTAAAATGTAACCAAACAACATATCTGCATCTGGCAACAAAGTTTAATATTTCCTAGCTCCCTTGACGTAAGTGTAGTCTTCATATGATTTGTCTGAAAATAGAAGCACCCACCGGATAAAGGAAATAAGTTTTTAGAGCGTAAAAGTTTCTTTTTTCGGTATCTCTTTCCTGGATGAGTGACATGCATCCAATGCAAATGCTTAGACGTCGGATGACCGACTACAGGACGGCGCGCCGTTCAAAGTGAAATTGTTTTTCTAACCGTAAAATATATTTTGACAGAGTCATCCACACGTCTTTCTGCATTGGATTCAACTGCAAGAGACATGAGAAACGGCTGACGAAACCAGTAATTATTTCTCTTTCACAGACAAGGCCTTTTTATTATGCTAACTAATGCGCGTCAGATATATTTTGGGTGTCCATAACAAAGAAATATTGCGGCTTTTCTGAAAATAATGTTAGGTTCTTTGGAGTTACTTAACTCTTTCATGCATGGTCATTTATCTTCTGAACCATTTATAACAAATAATTTAACACAAGGATTTAAATTTTAAACCACTTAATTAACCCGCAACTGGGGACAGGAGTTTCCACATGCAGTCGGAGACACGGAATCAAAATGACTCTCCATTGTTATTCTTCTTTTTTGTCCTTTGTAAAACAGCACTGGAATTTATTTTGGAAACAATTCATTCTGGAAATCATGTAGGCAGCAAAAATATTAAAAATATTAATATTAAAAATGTTAAATGTTATAATACTAAATGTTGAAAGATATTATAAGAAAAATCTAAACAATCTTTTAATGAGTATTTACTTCGTTTAGATATTACAGAATCGCACTAATGTTAATAACTGTTAGAATTTAACGAGCAAAAATAAAGACTACAATATTTTAAAATATTATTTTAAGAATATTTCTTTATTCTTTTTGCAATATTGAAATTAAAAGCAGCAGCGGAATCGATGACCCCAAAAATAACAACAAACACTTTGAAAAAGAATAAAACTCGGCTATATGAACGTGTCCATACTTAGATTTTGGCCAACATACTGCTGTAAGAACAACTTAAAAATACCGAGTATTGAAGGACAAAATACCATGCGATAGTCAGAGCTAATAATTAACGCCGAGTCATTTTGATTCCTCTCTAAAGTTATGAGTTAAGAAAGTTTATTTTTAAAGGTTGATGGTTTATTCTAAGCATTATGTTATGGAGGACTTTTCAGATATTTAGAGAACCGTTTAGGGCACCTCTACCTTGAAGATAAATTAGAAAATGTACTAATTGAAATACGAAAAAAATATGCACACATGCATACCGTATCAGATATATTCAGTATATTAAGTGATTTTATGCTTAATGAAAATAAAAATAAAAATGACCAAATATTTCATTCTAAAGAATAGAGTATATTTTAATAAATTCGAAAAATAAACCTTAATTAAAACAAAACAAGTTAAAATTAAATATTATTGTTATAGTTAATTATTCTGCTCGTTATCTATTTTTCATCTAATTCTTAATTATTCGAAATTCAGCATTAAAGTTTGAAACTGATTAGTTTTATGAGATTTAAAACTTTTATATTTTTATTAGAATACTAAGAAATATATTGGTACTAAGCATTTAACATCCATTAAAAAATTTAGCAAAAATAGTATGTCCAAATTTAAAGTATTGCTATAAAGATTCCTTTAGAATTTAAAAATAATGTCACTGTCGAATTTAACGAATTTTTTATTTGTGTAAAAGAGACCATTTTTATTCATGATTTCTTAGGCATAAAACAGTTGATGAAAAGAAGATTTAAATTAATAAATGTTGTAAAGCATTAGAAAGGAGTTTTTGAATCACTAAACTGGCTGTAATATGGAAATTTTTTAAAAAGCTTTCTTTTTTCATATAAACAGTTCTTATAGTCTGTGTATTATCTGTAGGCGGTTCAAGGTCGCATGTTTCACTTCGTCATTGGTTGTCTGTTACCAGTAACGCGGTAGATCATGCGACCTTGCACCGCCTACAGAAAATACACAGTCTGTTATTGAGTTCGTTATGAGTAGAAATCAGCGTTCAAGTATCAGAAATAAATTAGGATCAACTGACAATTACATAAATAATTTTATATTAAACATTCTATATTAACATTAAATCGTTTTTTTTTATCTTTAGAGTAAAATTTTAGAATTCTTTTTTTATCAAATAGAAAAATTGTGATTTTATTTTGAATAAAAATTATATCTGGTACATTTTCTATTTTCATTAACAGTTATGTATTATATTTTTCCTTAATGGATTACTAAGGTGATACTTTCCATTTTGGAAATAATCTTACCGATACAATTAACATTCCACAGAATGCGTAAATTTTTTGTAGATTAAATGCGATTTCTGTATCATAGTATCTCTGAACAGTTTAATTTCAGTTTATAAATTTGAGAAGCTGGAATTGTTTGCCCAAATTACGTTCGGGCACAATCATTGAATGGTTAATACTGTTAACCTCTTTTAATTCCTCTATTAGGCTTGCGAATCTAAAAGATTTCTCGATAAATTTTGCAATCCAAATCGAGTCAGTTTCACTCACTTTTGATTTTCTTAATATACATTCGAGGAAAATGTGAAAAAGAGAAATTTTGAATTTAATTCTACATACAAAGGGCCGTAATCCCCAATTTCGATTTCTCAAAACGCTTCTGCCGAAATCGAAAGTTATTCCTTTCTTTTTTTCATTTACATATTTTAAGTTTATACTATTGTAATTTTTGAATATAAATTATTTTTACTGAATAAAGAAATGTCTTTCAGAAATTGAGGAAGATTGTATATAAATATTGAGAAAATAATAAGGCCTCTAAAAATTTTTTTTTACACGCATTTTGCTTTTAAACAGAGCATATTCAACATGAGTGCTAAGTAAAGAAAAGTTTCTAAGTAAAATACTTCCTTAATATTGTGAAAAAAAATGATATGAATGGAAATTAATATTTAAAATTAAATATCGAAAACGTATTTATGTATAAAATATATATAATATTTGAGAGATCATTCTCATCATAATTAATCTCTCATGGGTTAATTATCAATAAATAGATTAATTAATCAGAAATATAAAAGGGTGTTATACATTCATTAAAGTAGCTACAAAGATTCCCTTCAGCTCAGAATAAGATTTTTTATACACTTCTTAATTTCAAGAATACAGTATGCTTTTGAATTGTATATTGATCACTATACAAATATTAGAAAATATTAATATGTTCAAACTAAGCTTGTGTGTTTGATTTGTTTTAATTTAATTTATTTTTTAAATTACGTGCCATCTAAAAAAAATTATTGATTGATACTCAAAAGAATAAAAAACTTTACCCCTTTGAAAAATGTCATTCACTTCAATTAAAATTAATTATATTTCTGAATAAAGCAAATTATGAGACTGAATCTGATGTTACAGTGGTTAGTAATTAAATAAAAAAACACCAATAATCAAGTCCAACCATTTTTTGTAACTACTTCACAACTGTAAAATTATTCGATGATTGGTGTTTGATATAGTCATAGAAATGACGAATTTTTAATAACATTGTTTGCAAAACTCAAATTTCATTCAATGTTATACGATTTAATCTTTTACTAACACCTTAACAGAGTAAATAATTTGAATCTTGCACAAATAATTTAAATTTTATTTTTGTCCGTTTTATGACGAAAGCCTTGGACTATTATTTCTACACATTTTTGAAGAATAATTCTGCAAATTTCAAAGTGATTTTTTGTATATTTGTTATTTGCCCGGCACTCTTGTTGAATACAAATACGCTGCTGCGTAGAAATGCATAAAGTATTAAATTTGCAAATGGATTTAGAACAAATACTGTTTTCAACAACTTACTGAATTTCAAATTCAAAAATTGTCTAAAAAGTACAAGCTATATAAATTAACTTGCATTAAAGAAGCAATAAATTGTACACTAGAAGTCAATTCTCATTTAATATTTATAAAAAAATTCTCATCTAAAGAGATTTTCTGTAGTAATGGAATTTCAAGAAGAAACACAACTAATGAACAATATATATTATATGTATATTTTATTTCGCAGTTTTAATACGCGCAAAACAGTAATTTTCGTTAACATCGATATGAGTAAATGGTATTAAAATTAATCATTTATTATGCTTTGTTGAATTCGGAAAAATTGATATTTCGTACACATTTTGATATAAATAGGCAAACAATCCAATGAATGAAATCTCTATGCTTCTGCTTAAATAATTGGAATAAAACTCATCAGAAAAATTTAGATATATTTGTTAGATATACTTAATTTTATTTGTGCTATAAATTGATACATGGCATTGAGCATGAATTTCAAATTTACATTTATAATGGATTAACATGTGTAAGGATCAAAGTAACTACTCTTTTTACTTACGGTCGAGCTTTTATTTTTCTTATTTTTAATCCCAGGAGAAATTTTTGTCCCCTAGATGGCAGCATTTTAATGAAAAATAAATTAGTTACAAAACATAAAAAAAATTTTTCGAACTTTATTATTTGTTTGAACTTTATTATTTAAAAAAAATCCTTATTTCAATTTCCATATTTCATCGTGGTTTTTCTGTATATAAATTGATATTATTGTTCAGAAATTGAATATTTGCGCGCATTCCGAAGATTTATATTCCATAAATAAGTGTTATTTGAACTATTTGTACATGAATATAAACAGTACACTACATTAATGAGTTATTACTGTAATTAGGTCAACTCTAGTGGATACATTACAATTTCATTACGTGCTTCTGTTTTCGGGTGTTAAAACAACATTAATTTCAAGTGGTCTTCCAAAATCTATCTCAAGGCTGCGAATTTATAAAATTTGTCTAAAAAAGTGAATTTTAAAATTTCATTTTTAATTTCTGATTAAATGTCAAGAATTTGTAATTAAATAGGATTCATAGAGCCGACTGACTGTTTAAAATGTTAGATTTTATAACATTTGGTAAAATATGTTTATTGGCGCATAACATAAAATATAAATTTTCCTGTTATTCAAAGCATTCCGAATTTGGAACTACATGTTTATCGTATGGTTTAGAAATTAACTATTGACCATGACATGAACACATAAATTATATATATGTACAATGCATTCAGGATTAAAAGCATAAAACTATTAAGCTCTATGAATCATATTAAACAGAACAATTTTGGAAATACACATTCTAATATATTTAGTTATTCTGCACATATACTACTATCTTTCAAGTATCGATATACCCTATCTATTAAATATTTACATTTCCAGAAAACTATTTACACGTTTCTATACCTAGACAAAGTATTGTAATTTCATTTGTCAGAAGTGCAATCTTTCAGATTAAATTTCATGAATACATAAAAGCTTGGAGTGGGTAATGTTACTGATACAAAGAGAAATAAATCAGTATCTAATCAAAATTAGAATTATTGCATTAAGTTTTCGCACAAATGTGCATTAATTCTATGGATCTGGCATCTGTTTCCTAATGCCAGTGTAATTATTCCCATTAAAGAGTTTGTATGGTTAAGTTCATCTATTCATAATTTCAATTCATTTTCAATTTTGGTTTCATTTATTTTTATATCAAAAAGTAAAGCAACATGAGCTAATATAATGTTTCTATTTTACACGATTTTCATTGAACTGTATACTTAAATAAGATCCATGCCTTGATTGTTGAATAAAGGGTATTCTAAGCGAAAGGTACTAGGTTCAATTCGCCGACCAGTTGGTGACTGGCTATTTCTAGGAGCCTGCTACTTGTAAAGACAATCAATTCAAAGTCAAATAATGTCACCACTGTCTTTTAATGAAAATTTAGGAAGTATATAGCTTTGAAATGTGTTATGCTTATAATCAGGTAATAGATTTTATCAATTAATGTTTTTTTTCTCAAAATGGATGGATAATTTACTAAATTAATGGCCCGATTTCGATTCTTAATTAAAATAAGATATTCTTCTTGAAAATAAAAACTCTAAAGTAACTATAAACTATAACTATAAAGTCTACAGCAGATAAATATACCTTTTTATTTATAAATATATTAACAGAATACTTATAAATAAAAAAGGTACTATATGGATGCATAGCATATACGAATTTTACACTTTTTAATATTGTTGAAACGTCACTGACGAACTCTGAATTGAAACTTTCGTCTTTAAATTTTCTCACCACATTCCTGAACAAATCTTGACCCCCCCCCTTCCCCTTCAAACATTTAACGCATAACGAACATAAGTGCATATAAGATTTCAAAAAAAGCAAGGATTGGATTCTCAATAATCTGATACTGTAACAAAAGTCTTTCAACAATATATATTATTCTTTTTTCGAATCGGTACTTGGTAAAACAACAGATTTTTGTAGTTGTGTTAGACAAGAATATTCATTAACCATGAACATTAGTTTTACTGATAGATTAATAGTTTTTATTTAACATCTTCATATTAGACCTATATGCTACATTTCTTATAATAGGAATTGTAATAAGAATAATAATAAATATTGATGTTTGATTCAAACTGATTTTTGAGTTTTAAATGATATAATACTTTCACTTAATTTCACATTTAAATACAAAAATTCAATAATTCGATACACGTGCCAAGCACATCATTATAGCGCAAAAAATTAAATTCATCTAACTTGGTAAAATTATAAAACTCAATGAAGGAAAATGATCAGAAACTGACTTTAAATTCTAGAACTAATACCAGATGGGTTTATTTGGTAAAATCTTGTTTTCCGGAGAAAATGTTTAGATACGAATCACATACTGATTACATGTGGATATTTTTCAATCTTACCTATTACATATGAACTGATAATTTAAGTAAAAAAGAGCATAAATACACTTAGATTAACATGTTATTCGGAAGTCTGCTATATTACAGTATTCATTTGATAGTTTATCTATTATTACTTATATTTTTGAGCTTACACTCAGTTTTACCATAGTGAAATATGACATTGCGAGCATGAGAGCAGATAGAAAAAGGCTCTAATAGCTAGCAATAAAAAATGTTTCTTCTTCTGGGAAAAATAGCGTTTTTTCAGGAAAGAAGGCATTTACATAAACTTAAAAAACCAAATCTTATCTAAATATAAAATTTGATCCAAATCGTTAGAGCGGTTTCCTAGATACACGAAATTAACATAGACATGTACAAGAATTGATCATTTAAAGTTAAAATTCTTAATATAGTTGTTCTTAAATAGAAGTGTTTGTTTTTGCTAAATGATTATAATTAATGTCATCGAATTCCTATCCACTGTTTCAATTCTTTTTTCTTCCAACCTATCTCAATATCAGAGAAGTAAAGCATTGTTTATCCAAACTCGTAGACTTCAGCAATCTTTTCCCCAAAAGCCCGTGAGGTCCTCATTCGAGAACTATTTTCCTGATTAACGTTCGAGACGATAGATAAGCTTAATTCAAGAACCTTCGAGAATTCCGGCAGTCATATGGGATTACCGGAAAAGAGCTGACTGCTTTGAAAAGGCCTGTTGCGATACGACTAGAGCACTGCTACCGTAGGACGAAAACTTGGCGAGCCGTATATTGATAAGCGAGTTGACCTCGCAAATTGCGAATCGTTGTCGTATGAAATATGGGAATCTAGCAGACGGGGGATCCTGGATATCGGGCTGGCATCGAGTTCCAATTAGAGTTTAATTAACGTTAGATCATTATTCTAAAACAGAATAGGCCTTCGTGTTGTGTATTGGTTTCGGATTCTAGCCTCCGGGTTGGGGAAATATTTATAAGGGATAACTTTATTGGAGTTAAGAGTGGAGCTACTGAAGCTGTAATAATGGAAGCATTTATTATCACTTGCGTTTTGAAACTTCTCATCTTTCTGCCGCCGAAATTTATTGGTTATTTTGTTTCAAATAAATGTTCAGTGAAATAGTATGCTTCTCGAAATAAATAATTTGGGAGTTAAAATTACTACAAAAGAGTAAAGGCTCCATTTCTAGTAATTTACTCAAACACATTTCAAATTAAGAATAAAATTTTGTATATTTCAGCCATATTGGCTTATATGAATATCAGCAATACTTTCAACACTATAAGCAAAATATGATGAAGAAAAACAGAAATAAAAAATTTGAAGTAGCTTAAATATTAGTTAATTAATCAATCTAAGAACTTTAAACAAGAAATCTAAAACGTTTACGCCATAAGACAATTATCGAATAATTTAGAATATGCAAATGAGAAACATTAATAAGATTTTTACATAAAACCATAAATAAATTTTTTAAAGAAATATAAAGCCTCATAAGTAAATATTTTTAAAAGGACAATCATAGTGTATTTTTTAACAATATAGCAATGCTCCATTATTCACAAGACCAAAAACTAAACTACTAAATTGAATTAATTATCTCTTTGTTTAACTAATTTTAAGTTCATCAAATTAATAGTTAAACTTATCAGAATATATTTGTTTGTTTGTTTTTTCCCTTAAGACTTGTTCAATTTATTTAACTGACAATAGTTAGCATTATACTTGCAGTTCTTATTTGAGTCTTTTTGTTAAAACTTAGTCAGTTATTCTAAATTAAATTGATAAGAAATAATTGCTTTTTAGTAGTAGTTTTTAAATTTTATTTCTCAGATATTTATGTTTATATTTACTTTTTTACATATAATCACCGTTTACTATATTTTTTGTTTTTATTTACTTAATTCATACAAAATCGAAAATGTAAGTAGATTTTAGTCGAAGGATTTTATTTTTCACTTAAGTGTTAATTTTTTTTATTTCTCTAGAGATTTCTTGCAAAGAAAATTTTTGTTAATTAACCAATATCTGTGAATAACTTTTCCGTTTATTCATTAATGAATCCCAGTAATTGAAAATTCTCTTTTTTAATAAAAATTAGCCCTGTATTTGTTATGATAGAATTATGCGGGCATTTGGTTAACCAAATGTTTAACCAAATGCCCAGTTTTAGCGTATGCTTAATAATATACTTATTTTTGGTCTTAATATAATTAATCTTGATAATTAAAATGATAATAAGTAATATATTTTTTTTGAAAAAATGTTTCTTCTAAAGACTATAATATTTTATATTTTAACAGGTATTTAGTATTTAACAGTGTTCATTTAGGCTTAGTAATTTTTCAATTCAATCATAATATAAAAAATATATAAAAACACAATTGTTTTACTAAAATTTATACATAATTTGTTACTTTTTTATTATATTACAGTTAAAAAGTTTCAAGTCCCTGTATTAGTGTAACTAACTAGACAAACCGGATTAATTATCTTATTTATGTACATACTAGCTGCCTTTGGCGACCAGCCGGTTTGCCAGTATTACCGCTCACTACAATTTTCAATTAAATATTTTAAGTAACTGGTCTTGATTTTCAAAGAAAACCTTTTTAATCTTCAAATTTTGATAGTCATATCAAACTTATACTGTTGTTTAGATCGTTTCGTTCAATTTACTATATATATTTGGCTAATTTGTTGTCATTCCCGGTAAAACTTCAACTTTAATTTAAAGTGGAAATGATGAAATTGCAATTAATATAAAGATATTTTTTAATAAAACCAAGCGTTTTATTTTATTTATCATCTTTATTGTTATTCATTTATTATTATTATTATTATTGCATATGAGTATTGCAAACAGAATCGCTCGGTATTTAAGTCTTATGTGAACTGCAAAATATTTTTAATAATTTATGTAATACCTCAAACAATAATTTAACAAAAATTTCTCAGATTCAGCATAAAACACAGTTTTTAGTTTTGCTTTCAAAAGGATTGAAATGAAATCAATAATAATATTTTGTTCCGACCTATAAATATATTTCAAAAATTATGAAGTCTAAATTTAATGCAGTAAGGTATCATAATCTGAGAAATATTCTGGACACATCAAATTTTAAATAAATGAATGAATGTTTCTATTTTCGACGATCAACTAAGACTTATTTATAAAGTTTTGAATGTTAAAAATTTAGAAAAACTCAACATTTTCATAATCTTAGGCCAATTAATCTTGAGAAACCTGTGCGCTGATTGGCGTATTTTCTTTGAAACGATCGATGGAAAATCTAAAATTATCCTTTTTTTTTATTGAATAGTGATATTCAAATTTTCATAAATCAGTCAGTTTAAGTGATCGATTTAGTTGATTGGAAATTAACTCTTTTTATTTAAAATATTAGTGCTTCAAGAACATTTTGTCAATCGTGATTTCCACAGCAGAAGCTTTATGTAAAACCAAAAATTCGTTATTTATTAGAGCATTTATTGAATCAAATTACATAAAATATAATCATTTTCCATTTAGACCATTTTAGCAGATCTGTGTTTTACTAAAGGTTTACAAATTAGCTGTGTGGCCCTGATTTGAATGGATATCCTGTTCATATTAAACAAAACTTGCCTTAAAATAAAACTGATTTATTGGATTAATAATATAGTGAGTGTAAAGGATCATAAAATAATATTTCTTGAATTTATTTTTTAGAAAAAAATAATACTTCTTATTTGTTTCATTTCCTATAAACGATTTCATTTCCAAAAAGATTTAATTTATTTTTAATTGGAACTTTAATCAATGTGATGGCAACACTTTGGAAAAAGCTAATTTTTTCGGATGAATGCGAAACGTGCTTGTGCAGCTTACATTTTATTTTTATTTTGTACGAAAAAAATTGTTGAAAAATATAGTTAAAATATTTATTTAAAAATTCATTAAAAATTGAAATTTAATTTTAAGGTTAAAACATTGATATCATTTAAAAGAAATTTTTGATCTTTAACTTCATGTAAAAATCTTTTTTGTGCGGTAATATTTTCGGAAGTTATAGCAGAAACACGCCAAAATTTCGCTTATGCTTTAAATAAATAAAACTCTAGTAAAAAATTCGAAAAAATAACCCCCAGGTGCACATTTCCGATCTCCAAGGTATACACGTACCAAATTTGGTAGCTGTAAGTTAAATGGTCTGGCCTGTAGTGCGCCAACACACACACACATTGAGCTTTATTATAAGTATAGAGTATAGATGAACAATAAAATACTCTGTATATTTTATTCATGAATGAATTCATTTAATCTTACAGATATATTATCATAAAATTTTATCTTTTTAAAATTCATGGTCCGATTTTATTTGTCTTCTGCTGTACAAAATACGATGCAATTACAAATATAAAAAATATATATTACTACTAATAATAATATAATAATTTATTACTAATTAGTAATTACTAATATAATAATTAATAAAAAACCTCCAAAATGAATTAATTTACACAGGATTTCAAAGTATTAATATAAATCAATATAATATTTAAAGAATTTGTTGATATAAACTGATTTTTTTTTAAGATTTACACTGAATTATATAATTTAGGTAAATTGTTATGTTTATATTAGTACCTACACAATATTCACAATATATTAATATTATTCATTTTATCTTTATATCAAAATAAATAGACTATATATTACTGTAATTTTTGATATTTATATGCACAAAATATTTTGTAGCCTTATCAAAATTTTCTTGTCATATGCAAACTAGAAGAAATATGCAATATTTCAACTTCAATATCTGGTGTATAAGATATATTTAATTCTCATCAAAACCTTGATATTTATATTTCATTCGCCAATTTATTACACAGTAGCAAACAAAAAATAATTTTCTTGATCATTTTAGCTTAATTTATAAAAGAACAGAAGCTTTATAAATTATTTCATAAAGCAATGAAAGCTTCTAAATGTTCTTCATTCTAAACAGTCATAAATAGATGAGATTTTCAGAAGTACTGTAATTTAGTAAGTTTTTTATGCCTGGAAGAAATGGATTGACAATGGATGCATTAATTTATTATCAATACAATACAAGGCATGAAATAAATCTACTTATTTTTGTTAGACCCATCAATATTGGATTTAATTTAAAGCATTCTTTTACATAATAATATGTAGGCAATCGCGAAAATCCATTTATTATAAGGAGATAAAATAATAGTGAAACATGTTAAATATTTTGCACTTAAAATCAAGCTTGAATAAAATTATAAAAATATTTAATTACATAAAGCAAGCGATAGCATTGGCATTTTATAGGAATAAACTCCCACTCCCAGTTCCTTGAATAAATTGTGAAAAAAGTTATGAACTTATAAATATTTTTATATATATTGTTTGAACCTTTTATGAATAAGAAATATATAACTTCTGTAACTAAAATTGTTTTATGTAATTTTCGGAAAGTAAAATATTATTTTGCTTTAGTATGTAGACGAGATTATTTTAGACTTATATCGCAAAATCCTTAATTTACCCATTCATATTGTTACTTTTTAATCATAGTTCTTTTATAATTGCAGCCGATATGTTCTGTTAAAGATGAAAATTCCTTCTCCTTAACATGGAGGAAAATTCAAAAGTTCTTCGATCGATTTTAAGCAAAAGTATATTATACAAAAATGAATAAATTTTTTGCAATACTACAAAAATTCGTGAATGAAAAATATATCAAGTACAAGAGGATTTTTACCCGGAAATTCAGTAAAAGATAAAATGTATCATAAATTTAACGTGAAGAAATATAAATATAACATATTAATATAACAACTTATTGACATGAATAACACTACTTAGTTTCGTTTAGCACTACATAGTTTCGTTTCAATTCTTGTAAATAAAGAACAGGAAAAATTGCAATAAATGTTTAAAATCAAAATGACATACTTTAAAATTATATTAAAAATTTACACAAACCTGAAATTAAGCATTTATTCATTCATGCGTTGCTACGAACACTCCATAAAAGCTTCAAATAGACGAATTCTTCTATTACAAGTTAAAATAGACAAGCCAGTTTAAATTAAATCCCTATTCCAGTTTATCTCTCTAATTCAAGCCAAATTTATCTACGCGTGTTTCTCAGAATCCAGTAATAAGACGAAGAAAAATTGACACCTCCGACGCACGGTACTTTCCGAGTTAATACCGTAATATGTAAACACGGTCAGCAGAATTATATCGCCAATGCCGTTCCACTAATCTGCAAACTTTTAAACCTTGTGCATGCCGTTGTTATCCAGCTAACGGCTTGCCGTAAGCATCCCATCATCGTAGTTTAGCGCATTCGTTGGACGCGATTAGACACGGCTTTCCCAGTGCCCGTCAACGATAATAGAGCAACCTATGAATTTCTGATAAAGGCTAACTCAGTTTAGTAATTACATGCAAGGTCTATGGATTCTGATTTAGCTGCAGAAAATGGTTCAGGCGTTCGTAGTTTATTTAGATAAACAGTGAAGTGAGGTATCTGTTGTTAAATTAGGTATGAAATTGAAGTTATCAGTTCAGGTTGATTGACTTAGAATTGAAGATAGTTGTGATCATTGTTACAAAATTTGCGATTTGAAATTATTTACAATCTGGAATTTCCCGCATTTCGTTCGTTAGATAGTTAGTCCAGAATTCCTAATATGGTAAATATTTGAGTTTGTAACTGACTAAAATAATTCATCATATTTTCCGAACGTATACTTTCGTATGTGGTTAATTTAAATTGACTATGCTAGAATAGGAAATTATAATAAAAGTTTAGTATAATAAAAGGCTATCGCACACTACCGTTGAAGCAAAATTTAAATTGGACATTCTGTATCTTGGGCAATTTCATATATTATAAAAATATTAAATGGCATTCTTAATTAGGGATAAAAAATTATGACTATCATTTTTTCTTCATGATTCTAATTCATGAAAAAACATTATTATATGCTAATCAAAATACAGATAATAAGTTTATTTTTTTATAGAATTGTGACTTTTTAAAAATATGACTGGAGAATGAGAACTAAATTTTTGAAAATACAAACTAACAAAATACAATCATATATACATTCAATATTTTGAATGATATGTAAGGTTACTTCTAGAAGTAGTCATTGAGTTTCAGAAAGATTAGTGGGCTTTAAACAAACAATATTTGTCACTAAAACAATTTAGGAAGAAATGTATTCAATGGAAACTATTTAAAAACATATGTAATTTAATGATAAAATTAATAAAAAAACTGAAGAAATCTACTCACTTAATGTTATTCATATTCCGATGATTAATGATGAATCATCCACTTTTTAATGAGTTTTATCTGAATTTTCATATTAAAATACTTGAATACGTGTCTAAAGAATTTCGATAGGCCGAATATTTTAAATTGTCTTTAAATTGATAAAAAGCTTGTGTTTGGTAACAGTGAATTAAAGAAAAAGGTGAAGAATAAAAAAAATCATACTTTCAGATTTTTTAGGAGCTTTTCAAACCAATAAACCCCTACTATATTTTTATCAGTAAATGTTTTTTTTATTATAAAAAGAAACAGAAATACATATCTTATTGTAAATAAATATTCGAAATTGGTGACCACTTTTTTTAAATCATTGACTTTGCGGGTGGAATATAGTTCTTCAAATAAAAGTAAATGAAATGGGTTCTAATTAAAGTAATAAAAAAACTATTTCCAAGAGAGATGAATGTTGAGGTTATACGGGATCTAAGTTGACCACCTATCTAGGTACTTGCTATCAGAAAAATTATAATAATCATAACTTTTATATACTATTTATAAGTTTGGGGGAAGTAAAAAGCATTATATGTAAATTCTCCCTCTTACTTTCCTTTATAAGTAATATGTCAATTCTGTTCCGTGTTCTCATTAGAGTTTCAATTTGCTCTAGTACGTACTTGCCTTAAGTTAGTTGCCGATTGCATTATATTGATCTTTAACCGCTTCTTTTGCTGATTTTAATTGCAAGATTTTCGTTTGTTGAGTTTAATATTGATATTGCTTCATTGAAAATATTTTATTTACAAACCTTATTTGTTCCTTCTGAAGTCAACTTATACTCATAATCCAATTCGTTTGATCCTCCATTGGTATAGATTATATATTTAGTTTTGAATATATGCGAAAAAGCTCCAGTTTATTCGATTATAATGATATTTTACTGCTAGAAGAATCTGAACATACTTCACAGCTTATTTCGTTACAGAAGCCATTAGCCTACAAAAGAACCTCAATAAGTTTTACTAAACTCCATTTAAATAAAGCTGGTTAATCAGAATCAGCCAAGATATAAATCGATATAAAAAAGCTAATTAATTTTACATTCACTTACAGCAAATACGTAATTAAAAATTTATTTCATCCTAGTATATTCCTATATATATATATATATAACTCGGAATAAACATTAAAGTAACTTGATAAAGAATTTATTAAATGGAAAATCGTAATTGTTCTTTCACTGAAACTAAATGGTGATGCATTTATCATTTGTATACAGCTAATTTTTCTTTTATTTAAATTCTTATTAACTCTTTAAGGCGTTAACTCCAATTTCCTATGGGATGGAAGTTAGGGTTCCAATTATGTTTTGAATTTTTTATTATTATGACGTCGAATTATTCTACTCTATTATAGGGTAGAATATATATAGCTGTTCTCTACGCCTTGAAAATATTTGAAATTTATTGCAAACATTGCATCTAAAAGGATTTAAAAAATTAGCCATTTGAAGATTAAGGAAAAACTCTTTCCGAAAAAGTAACTCATGGCATTTTTCAATAAAATATATAGAAAAATATGAATTGCATAATATTATTCCAAATAAAATGAGTATAAACAACCAAATTTCAAAAACGAACTTTATTCCCAAAACTTTACCAGCTAATATATGCTAAGAATGGCTATCATATAGCACATATCCATATTAAATATTCTAATCCTTAATGGGAACGGATCTGTGATGTATCAATCTTTGCAATACAAGCAGTAAGATATTCTTGCAAACTTGACTCTAATTATAGGTTTCAGAAAAGATTTCTCTTCCTCTAAATTACTCTACCCCAGATCCCTCCGCGGCCCTTTTGAATGAGACAACACCATCCCATAAATCATGGTCTCTACAATGAAGAGAAAAGATTAATTCTCTGTGAGCCCACTGAGTAGCGATGATTATCCGGGACATTTTAAGATATCAAGCATCCATCCACCCACCCCATTGCTGTGTCACAGCGCTATCGTCCTCTCAAAACTTCCAACAGCAGCAGCTGCATATAAATCAACTTGTGGTCCCTTACTTATTTCCTTCCCCACTGCAGTAAGTTTTATTGATGCGTTTCCAAATAAGTCTTCTATATGCAATAATCGATCTTTTCATTGATGTTACTTGGATGACACTGATGGGAGATTATTTTTCATTGTTTTTGAGTAAGTCATACAATATCCTGATTGATGGGGCTTGTAGATTTAAACATGAGTTAAATTGTGCAGCTGCTCGTTGTAACGGAAATAGCATTTTCTGAATACCAACAAAGTAAGGAACTTCAGAATTCAGAGAAAATAGGGGACTGAAGGGATATATTTGCTGTATCTAGAGAATGCTTGCTATGTTACTGTGTTGAGAGTTGTGACAAATCCATTCTATTAGTAATGGATTCAAATGCGAGAATGAAATTTTGAAAATGCGAGAAATTATAAAAAAACTCTCTTATAGTATTTTCAAAGGAAATTTTCTAAAATGCACAATCCTGCTGCAACAAATAGGATGTTTCTTTATTGCTTGTTCTTTAAAAAAACATCAGAAATACTTATTACAAAAGAAATTATATTCAATTAAATTTTAATTATGTTAAATTAGAGAAATTATATTTTGAAGTTAAAAAAAATAATCGAAGTTCCTTTTGATGCTATTCAGATTAATTTCTCTGATGGAATCAATGAATTTAATAATAGCTGAATATGTTACTATAATCTATATCTTGAACTCAAAAGAGAATGTACTGAAAAATATGAAGTATGCATATAATTAGCATAATTTCTCATCAGGAAATCTTTTTTCAGATTTTTTTAAAGGCTTATAAGCATAATCAATCAAGAAAGGCAGTTTGATTTATTAAATATTACAAAATATATTTTTATTCTAATTTTATTTTGATCTATTTTTATTAATGAACTTTTTTTTTATCTATATTCCCACTCTGGAGTAGTTACAAATTTTTCTACCAGAAATATGAATCATATAAAAAAATGAGATGTCCTGTAATATAAAGTGGACCTAGACTATATATATATTTATTTTAGCTAACATACCCATTACCAATATAGATTTGTCAAGTCAACAACAGTAAAATGAAAATCCAATTGGTTTAGATTGTCAAATTTTTCAATACAACGAACAGTAAGTTTCATCTGTAGAGTTGCCTGTGAGTTAGAATAACATGCTTTTAGTTATTGATATGGTTCACAATTATTCGATATATTCTGAGCCATTTCAAAAGCTTTCTACTGTTTTCAAGCTATTGCCAATGGCAAACCAAAATGATGATATTTTAAAATTACAAGCCACGCATTACCTATGAATAACGCAACATAATTAGTCGTTTCCTAGAAACTGGAGGAAGTACATAAGTATTGAATAATTATTAATTGCGTTTAAAATTAAATTCTGTTCTATTTTATCATTCCCCTTTTAATGTCTTGAAATATGAAAGCCTTAACTATTTTAGCGTTTTAAATTCAAATTCGGCTGTAACTCGAATGCTTATTTCGTTTTTGAATGAAGTAGTTTTAAAATGTTCAAACATCATTCCTTATTCAATTATTTTGGTTAATTCAAAGCTAATATTAAAAAAAAAATTAGATATTTTAATAAATTAAATTTACTCACATCTAACATATTCAATGATTCAAGGGAATAAATTTTCAAGAATAAGTCCTTAAAGAATTTTACAGCTATTTAAAATATTCAATAAATATTTCACACTTTAGAAAAATGGAAATTCGATCAGTTTAAACGGGATTAGTAATGCTTATTTTGAAATTTTATTTTGTAATTGTTGCATTCAAAGTATTACATATTGTTTATTAATAAATATTATTTACATATTTATCGTAATTATTGCTTTTAAAATTATTAAAAATTTAATTTAATTACTTTACATATTATTTATTTATGTACTTTACATTGAAAACTCTTGAAAACTGAAACTAAATTTTTACAACCATTTTTATTTGAATTTTTCTTTATTTAAATGTACTCAGTTTTAGATGCACTTTTTCTTTATCCGAGTTTGGGGTAAATCAAATTTTTGCTGTGGTACTACTAGTTTCGAAGGGACCTGGTTTCAGCATATAACTTTTGGGACTATTTAACTACGCATAGTGAAAATATACTCCCTAACTTTCTCTGTGCTAACATTTTTAATTCAAACTAATCCCATACTTCAGTAAATCAATAAAGCCAAAAACATCTAATATTTCCGTAATAATTCCCTTCCACAGCAAAACGATTATGCCAAAGACATCTTTAGTTTACAACTAAATGTTAAAAAAGCATAAGACTCTTGGCTTCTGTATATGGCATTGAGACATATATCATTAATGTAGTTGTCTACCCAGTAGCAGATTATATTGATTATCTTTACAAAATTTAGAAAAGTTTGAAACATAAAATACTGGAAGAGCAACTTCGACTTGCATTGTAAACTAATGATTAGCATCCATCATTTTTATAGCTTAATAAATGCAGCGAATAAAACCGATAGCACTTAACAACATTTCTGGTGTTTCAGCAGCTGTATCAATTATCGATTCGAAATTTGTTTTATCGCCATTACATTTTATGTTTTATCGATTTGTCCTCAAACAAGCATTTTCCAAACCGTCTATTTATTGAAAACATTTTCCTCACTGTAATGTTACAGAAAGAAAAATGTAACCATGCTTGCGTTATTTCTTAATCTATAAGTAGTGATAAGGATATTATGGATATTTTTTGAAACCCAAAAAATGTTATAATTTCACTTCTAATTTTAATTACATATACATGTAAATAGATATATAGATATTCAAATAAGTGCCATTTCGGTTATTTTCAAAAAGTACAAGCAAGCTATTTATAAAAAAGCAATTCAATTATACTTTTTTTCAATCGAAGCATTAAATTTGCTTTTTTATTACTTTTTTAAAAAATAAATTATATTTATAAGTTTGTTTCTTTTACTATAATTATTGATTTTAAAACCTTTATTCTTCTATTCTTTTTTTTCTCTGCATAAAGATATTTAAAATTGTGATTTTTAATGCTCACCGAAAAAATTAGTGGGATTCCATATTTTACCACGTTGAATTTAAATTCCGGTTACATTAAATTAAAAATAAGTTTGTTTATTAGCTCTATTAATTATCGTCTGCTTAAAAAAATTTAGTGACAGAAATTATTTGTTAATTGGTGTTTAAATATTTACTTCATGAAAAAAATAATACGCTCATTTTCCAACAAATTGTTATTTTTAATAATTGAACCAATTATTAATTTATTTACCAATGCTTGTTAAAATATTTATAGAAGTAGATTTTTTTTATTTTTTTTATTTGTGCATTTTAAATAATTAATAAATTTCTGAAAGGAATTAATACTTGTTAGTCTGTCAAATTTCTGTTGTCGATTAATATGATATTTTCTTTTTTATTAAAACTTTGAAGTGTACTGACGTCATTAAAAGAATATAATGTCTTTGTATTCAGATAAATTTATGATGCTTACAAATATTTATATTATATTGTTATGGCAAATAAAAATGCTTATAATCGTAATACACACAAATGATTTCTATTTTAAAAAGTGCATTTTGTATCTCATTCAAATAAGAAAAATAACTCTTAGATAGAATGCCTTTTAAATGATAGATATAATTTTATAATTATGTATTCTTAACTTCAAATAAACACTTATATACAAACGCCCCAAAATATTTGATTATTTAACATAATTTATGTTGTTATCACAATAAGTTTGCAGCAGTATGATCAGATATGTCTCTTGTGCGATCACATTCTCAGCTTTTAAGTTCAGCTTTGTAAAATGAAGTTTATCTGAATATTTAAATAAAATTAGTGTAAAATGAACTTTAATAAACTGAGGGATATTGAAGTTTATAGTGCATAAATTAATAAAAAGTACTACATTAAACGAAAGAAAGTGGTACATTGATTTCTCAGTAGTACACATTAAAACATATGTTATTGAATGAAAAATTATTTCAGCATCTCAAATTAATTCTATGAAACAATTCATTTTATAAAAAAGGGCTATAAACACTACCTGGGATGATTTAATTTTTTTTTACATTAAACCGAAATTCTTTTTATTTAGTTAGATACTTTACTTCATACAAAAATCATTTTAAATCAGCTAAATTAAATATCTATATTTTTTTGCAATGGTAATCAATTAATTTCTCAATTGAATTTTTGAAAATTAAGTTTTAGTTTGAAGACCTGATTTACATGCAATACAGGCCAAAAAATTCCATTAAAAAGGCTTAATTACCAGCAAAATAATAGTATTCTAAATAGCATAAAGAGACAAATTTTGATACATTTCAACTGAAAAGGAAAAAAAAAATCCTTTTATAACGGTCGTAAAATTATTTTATGAATAATACCTCTAATATTCCTTAGAAATATTGTTCTCTAAATTAATACCCATTTCTTATTCTTACTTTATAAAGAATAAAGCGAAAAGTATTAGTAGCAAGTTATGCATCAGACAGCCTCTAGCGGATTCAATAAGATTCAGAAAGACTGTTTTATTTGTCCACAAATAACACTGATGAGTTTTGCTTCCTGTCACAGATTTCGATTAAGCCGAACAATTTTTACTCCTTCCTCTCCTGGGAATTATAGAATTGCAGGCAGAACACCAAACTCCCCAAATCCTCACCCACGCAGAAAATAAAATCCGTAACGAACATCAAAACGAGGTACAATAGTCCTCTCCTAGTCTGAATCCAGCTTACTTGGATCGAAATGCTATTTTCGATGGGAAAACCCATTGCTCTATACTTTTCTCTTTTAAAATTTTGTTACTCTTTCGTTTTTTATTTTTTTCTATCAGGAGTTACTGCAGTGTTGAAGCTGTATCTACGAATTTTCCCAATTACCGCGCTCGTCCAGCTGTGTATGTCCGTATAGCCTTGGCTTTTCGATTTTCGGATACTCATTTACGTAGCTTGGACTGTTGGAGCTTTACCCCGTTTCTTCTTGGCTGAGTTTACGCCCCGAGAACCAGATCAATTCCGGAGCGTCAGACAGTCGCCCCGTTACATTTTGAGAGCGACACTGTTTTTCTACAATAATTAAAGGAATGTTTCGTTTGACACGTCGAGAGACATGCAATCTGGGTGGTTTTTTCGAATGTTTCAGAGGGAAAATGGCACACTCATTGATGGAAGCGAACTGTTGGAAGCAACATTATTTAAGTAAATGTGGTAAAAATTACTCAAATATGCTTCTGGTTTGCTTTAAATAAGCAATTCCTAAGAAATAGAGATTAGAGAGTTATTTCTTAACATGGACTAAAAGATAAGCATTTATTTTGATTAGCGTACGAATAATTTGTCAATCGTTTCTCTTAATATCTTTCTTAGGATCTTAATATCTTTCTTAGTAAAACGCTATTAGTTTTGCACTTTTATCTCGATGAAATTAGTACTAAAAGTTAGTTATTTAAACAGTAAATTATGAATGAATAAGGCATGTCGTCATTTTAAATTAAGAATTATTTTAAGTATTGCAGACAATTTCTAAAAAGTAATTTAAAGAATTACCATTGCCGATATTTCTGCCAAATTACATCCTTCCTTTTATCTTTCAGTTGGCATAGTAATGGTTAAAATTATTATTAGTAACTAATATTTAACTACATTTCCATCCTTAAGAGAGAAATTCTGGATGGAAAACTGGTGATAAACATCAAAGTATGGGAAAAATAATTTTGTACTTGTAAAAAAGAAACTATCACTTTTAAACTAATATTGTTTCGAAGATGAAAACTTTTTAATTTGTCTAAAGAAGCATTTGCATGTAAAACTTTAAAATTTCTTCAGAAAATGTTTGAAAATTGTTTATTATTTTTACAAGGCTAAGGAAAAGGAAATAATAAAGTTTTCTTAAAGTGGATTAAATTAATGCTAAATGCAATAAGAAATTTTAGCCAATAAATATTTGAAGGAAATACTGCTGAAACCCGTTTAACGTTTTGGCAATTACTAATTAATTTTTGTAATTTTTCACATATAGAAAGAAATAAGTGTTGAAGTGCTATAATTAGTACATGCAAAAAAGAAAATAAAAAGAAAATACGAACCCCAAATATATGTGTTGGGAAAAGGAAATATTATAAATATGTGAGTCGATTTGTGTTTTATTATTTATACATGGCAGTATTAAATATCAAGAAGGTGAATCAACCGATAGTATATACTCATTAAAATACGAGATGCGAATTTCAACTGTTGGCCATTATTACCGATTTTATTACTATCTTTAAAATGAGAAGACTAAAGTAGTAATATAAAAATTGAATCAATATATTTTTAATGTTATTAATATACTTCCTGATTATCGCTTTAATATTATTACCTCAGAGGTATTCCAATGTCGAAGAAACTAATATACAGTAGCAGTACGGTTTAATTATACTGGTATGCAGAGGTATTTTAGTGTCAAGGAACTAATGTACTATAGCAATAGGATTCAATTATACTTTTAACATCAGTAAGGAGTCTCTAATCGTGTAAATTATCTGCTCTAATAAGCCTCTAAACTAATAGGAGTATTTAAAAGTAATATATATTTTGCCGTCAATTCCAATACTTCTTTCTTTCCTAAATAAATTCCGTTTTAGGCGTAAATAAATGACATCCAACAAATCGGGAAAACATAATTTACATTACAAAATAAATCGCAGATTGAGATCTACAGATCGTAAAATTCTCTGCTTGCATTCATTTTTATTCACTATAATACTGCATCCATTTAGATGCCGCACATCACTGCAAAATGCAGTATATTTAATCAACTTCCATTCAACAAAATAGAAAATATCGCTGGCATTTTTCTTCTTCAAAGGAGGATAAAAAAACACACCTTTAATTACTTTTCCCGAGTCTTCCCGTCACAACGCCACTGTCTCAGAACAAACTTTGCACCACTTTGCGTCTGTCTCACCCAGCCATTTCTCACAGTAACCATCTTGTTTCTGGAGATCCCGCGGGATTCTTCACATAGCTTTTGTTCACAAATTTGCACGCTCTCCCGGTTCATGTGAATCTGCATCATTCTTTTCCCTTGTCTTTTTTTTCTCCACCCCTTCTACCTCTTAAAGTAAGAGATCAAAGAAAGACACCCTTTAATTGTAATCTGTTGTCGAATGTCCCAGCACCGTGGATGTGTAGAGGCTGTGGTGTTCCCCCTCCCTAAGAATTGTAATAGACAGGGGTTGAATTTCCCCTTTCTCTGGAATTTTAAGCTGTATTCTTCGATAGTAATGAGAAATCAAAGCGTCGACGCGTTCTTTCCCATCTGGGAATCTCTGGAGGGGATGAATTTGGGCTGAAAGGGGGAAAAAAGAATCTTGAGCTCTAACTTCAAATTGATTTACTCTTGTGTGACGGTTCTATTCTATGGATGGAATGATAGGTATGTCTCGCAGCACCGGTGAAAGAGGAGATGTCTAGTGAATGGTATTCGAAAGAACATTTTTTTTTAAAGAAAAGTTTGGTTCGAGTACAGTTTGGTCCTTTATAGAATTTAAGGCCATTACGTTTCATGACTTTATTTAGGGCTTTATAAAGTCTGTCTAATAAATAAAGCTTTATCGCATTGCCTCTTACAATAATAGCGTAGTGCATTTTCTATAAAATATTTGCTGTAGTACTGATGGAATTTCAGTTGTTATTTAAAAAAATTCACACATGCTGCCGTCTGAAAAAATATTTATATCTCCCTGCAAGCAAATAAATAATTGGTAGTGCATTTTGAATAAAATGTTTGCTGTAATATTGATAACATTTCTATGGTTATTTTAAGAAACTCACACACACCGCAGTCTCAACAAACATTTATATCTCCCTGCAACCAAACGCATAATCGGTAGTGCATTTTCAATAAAATGTTTGTTGTATTAATGATGAAATTTCTGTGGTTGTTTTAAAAAATTCATGCACGTCGCCTTCCCAACACATGGCTTATATTTCCTAGCAAGCATAAATCACCAGTATGAGCATATAAATGATATAAAGCATAAAATATACATTTTTTTAAATTTATTTAACAATATAATAATTATATCAAGCTATTACCGATATTTGAAGTAACTATTTACATACTAAACAGATTTATTAAAATAAAAAAAAATCTTTGCTTTAAGTATATTTTAAACAAAATCAACTGATTTTTAAAAGACTTTATTGAAGAGTTAATGCAAAAATATTAAATATTTTTATGTAACAGCATTTATAAAAAAGTGATTCAAGATGATAATTTTTTAATTATCTAATAAATCTATCAAGAGGAATAATACTAATTTTTTTTTTCGGTTTCAACTGTGAAATAAAATGATAACTTTATATTATAATAACTTTACATGAACATTAATTTATGCTTATTGAACAATAAATTCGAGTAATAATTTTATCAAATCAATTCCAATGTTTGTAATAACTATTTTAGTATTTAATATATTTACGAATACCAAATCAATGCATTTTAAATGGAAACAATCTAATATTTAAAAATATTATCTAGAAAAAACGATATAAAATATTCATAGTTATGGAAAATAAATTCAAGATAATTTTTTAAAGCGTTTAACCTAATCATGGTGTAGAATGATAATTGTTTTGTCCTAATTTAAACTTTATAATAACATGATATCAAAAGAACAATACAATCAAACCAATAAAGATGATAGCATTTATTTAAAACTGTTACAGCAGTTAATCTCAAAGCGAGAAATTAGCACATAATAAATTTTAACTCATTAACAGAGCATACATTTATGTCCTACAAAACATACAATTTCAGAGTTTTTAATTGTTATTTATATAAATTTCCATATATAAAGTTATAGATTTAGAATAAATTTTAAAATAATGATTCAATGTAATGATCAATAAAAGCTTTATACTAATTGATAAATTGTATTAGTTAATAATTCCATTAATTGATAGTTTTCATGCTACCTATAAAAAATTAAAAGGATAAGCAATGATAAATATAAAATTTTGAAATAAAATGGATTTTTTTCTATCCACTTTTAAAAAGAAATTAATATAATTGATATTTATTTTAATACACATTTTGAAATTCTAGAATGAGACAAATATATAATATGTGAAAAAATAGCTCATAATTTTTTTGTATAGCAGAAAATCTGTTATATGACAATATTAAAATTAAGAAATAGTGCTATGTTATTAAGACTTCATAAAAAATTAGGAATAAAAAAAAATTCTTAAACTAATTTTTCAATTAAGCAATAAAAAAACTTTAATAAATGTTACAAAAACATTTAATTTTTATTAATATCACAAAAGCCAATCAAAATCAATAAAAAAATGCGTTATTTAAACCTACAGGCTATCATGCGTCGATATAAATAAATACTAAACTATGGCAGTAAATATGAAAAAAAAAAGGAATTAATCAGTTTAGCGATATGCAACGAAAATATATTCACTAAAAAATGATAAAACATTTCAATTTTTCAAAAAAATCCTGATTTTTTTACAAACAAATCAATAAAAAATAAAGACAGCAAAATAAAAAATAATAATAAATAAACCTTAATTTTATTGTCAAAATAAAACATTTTCTATCGAAGAGTATCGTCTTCCAGGACAAACTAAACAACAAACTACAGCACTCCAGCTACATGAACCGAGTAAATCCTCGTCCATTCATCGAATTATTTGCAGTGGCAAGCGTTGAGAGTCAATAACTCGGCTGAAAGCTTGTCTCTTCAGGGATACTTGGCGAAAACCGATACTGCAGCCATGAGCTGTAGCCAGAAACATCTATAATGAGAAAAGTAGATGCCACGGCCCAAACGTGACCACAATGCGATGAGGCAATAGCAATAGGTCTGGCCGTCAAAATGCCTGCTATTTTATAGAAGGGGCTCGTTTCTTGAGCTGAGAAAAAGAAGAGGGTCCCTAATCTTCTACTTTGGTTAGGTAAGGGGCAGTGTGCAGTGATGAGTGACCATGGCAAGGAGGTGTGGCCACTTGGACACGTGCTTCGACTTAAGCACTGTTGATAAAAAAAAGTGGTGCGATCAGTAGAGCTGGTTTCTTTTGGAAAGCATCCAGATGGACACTTGAAAGCAAAGTAATTTACTGAGTATACTAGTTATTTGTAAGATCTTTGGGATTAAAATTATTTAGTTTAGTAATACTCGGAATTTTATTGATTACAAAGTCGATAATTACCATCAATTAATAATATATTGTTTGAGAACTATTTTTACCTCAGGCCTGTAAGTTAAGTAAGGCTAACATCCCATATTAAGAACTACATTTCTAAACTTGCATAGTTGTGACTCAAGGATGCATATTGTGAATGTTTCAAATCATGAAAATAGCATCTTTTCCAATATTCAAATGTACACCAGCAAAATAATTTGATGTCTTTAAATTTAATTGAAATCATGGCCACATATCCCATAAACCTTCAATGAAATCGGGTCATTTTCTGATTTTGAAGCCGAAACCTCACAAAATGCTGCCTGGTGGCAGTTTAATTAATTAAAACAACAACAACATTGCAAAATATCTCATTCTAGTACGATTTTTCGTACCTTTTGCTTGTCAATGGCGAATAATTTCACATAACATATTTTTTTTTTTTCAGATTAGATTATTTGTTATTTGAAGCAGTGTTTTTTTTTTTTTTAATTTTGCTCTTAAGTATTTTTAAAAATTTTTAAATGAAGTATCAATAAATTAATTCCTGTATATCTCAAAAATTTCGATTTAAGGAATATCTTCTTTAGTTCTTATTCAACTAATCATTTTACGTCTTGGTCTATTTTGTATATATTGGTTATATCATCTCTGGCTATCTATATTACTACAATTTACTTAGAGATATTACTACAATTTACTTCAGGAAGAAATTAAATTTATATCGGTATGTAATTGAAAAAAAATATTAAAAATTAAGCAAATTAGGTAAATTTCTATTTCGAAATGCAAAATATTTATCATTTTCATAAATGTAAATTTAAATTCTAAAAGTGCATCATAAATCACATAAAAGACTACATTATAAAAGAAGAAAAAAGAAAAAAAATGTAAGGAGAATTTTTAATAATTTTATAAATATTTGGATTGTTTACTAAAGAAAGCTTGGAAACAAGAACAGACAACTTAAATGGCGATTTATTTCCCTTTTCTGCTACAGTTTCGATTAGCTTTGACAAACATTACATGATAATTCGTATATCGAAAAGAAACCATCAATATTATTAGAATTCTTAAGAACAAAATATGTTTGTAAACAAAAAACGATTTGTTAACAATAGAATAATCAAGCAAGATGTTGTTTACAAGTGCTTTAACTAGTCTTGAGAAATAAAAAAAGCACCTTCACAATCCATTTCAAAAGATTCATATTATTCTGAAAATTTAGGAACGTTTTTTGGAAATCCATTTCCGTAAGATAAAAAAAAAATGTGAAACTGACGTCTCACCAGACAATTATAGATTTTTTTTTTCCCGTTAAACAATGTAAAAGGAAAAAAAAAACTGATTTCGGGATGTGACTTTGAAGATAATTGGCAATGAAACGAATAAAATACTTATCCAAAAAAAAATTAACGTTAAAAAATCTACTGTGAATTTACTTAAAACACTTTTTTTTGGCTCTAAACAATTTTATTCGCTTTTTTTTTTATCACTGCTGTCTTTAGAAAAAGAGTGAGAAACCCGATATTGAACTTATTTGATTTGATTTAATCTTCTAGATCGCTCTAAATAATATTTTTTTATCATAAAACCTGATTTTAATAATATTTCAGATTTTTTTAAATACATAATAATAAATACAAGAAATTTATTTCGGAAAAATATTCTTATTTTCGTATAAAACCTCTAAATTTAATAACGATATCTTATCGAATACTTTAGTATAAAATTCAAATGTTTTTTTTTTACTTCCGTTTAGATCATTTTTAAAAAGAAAAATTTGAATTGTTCATTATCTTCTTATATAAAAATATAAATAGTCTTCAAGCATTCATTTTTCTCATTCTCTAATTTTGAAACAGTTTTGAAAAAAAAATTACTTCAATGTAAAAGAGGAAAAATGTGTATTTTGATAATCCAAATTGTTATGAATTATTTGCATAATATTCGGCTGCTAAAACATAATACCGTATAGAAACGAGCATTAAGAAGAAAAAGAAAATTATTAATTCAATCAAATTTGATTTTGGACTATCTAAAAAATGTATTTTCTAGATGAAGTAAGAAGAGTATTCTGATTTAAAAATACACAAAAGTGTTTTATCTGCTAAACATTATTTAGAAATAATTTTCTTAGAAATAGAACACCAATATAAATCAATATTTTGAATTTTCAAAAAAATTGATATTGAGATTTTCTCGAATCTCCATATTTCACATTTTCCTTAATCCCAAAAATATGTTTTCTATTTTCTATGTTTCTATTTGTTTTTGAATATGAAAATTCAAAAACAGTTTGGGCCAGAAAAATTAAATTTGATATATCATTTTACCACCAAATTTGTACCTTTCTGCTAAAATTTGGATGGAATCTATTGAAAAAAGATTTATCAGAAGCCAGAAAAATTAAATTTGATATATCATTTTACCACCAAATTTGTAGCTTTCTGCTAAGATTTGGTTGGAATCTATTGAAAAAAGATTTATCAAAAGCCAGATTGCAATGAATAAAAAAATGCAAATACATTTCTGAATGAAATTTGGTATATAGACTTATCATGAAAGCTAAAGATCTACATTAAATTTAAAAATATATTTGTCCAACGAGTGGCTGTTTAATGGCTTGACCGCACGTATGCAAATGAAATAATTGAAAAACGCAACAATTTAGATAACTGAAATTAGGATTCTTGTTAAATTTTACTGCCCCTAGGTTCATTTGGCGATCTTCAGATTACGCCAAAATCTTCAAGCTGAATTATATATAAAGTAGTGTTCACAAGTAGCGAACTATTGCACGCAATAGCAGAGCTCGTGTGAACGCTATTAACATGTCGGATTTCTCCAAAACTGCATTATATGTAATATGTCAAGATGAATGTTGACGATTTCCATTTTTTTGAAGTGGGCCATAAAAATAAACAAATACCCAAATCAAGAAGGCAGTTAGGTGGTTAAAATTATAGATTGGCGCAAGTTTTGCATCCTAATGGGGAAAATGAAAGTATCCTGATAATTCCTCAGCTTCTTTTATACTTCTTTTTACTTTTTTTCTTCATTATATTGCGTCAATACATGCAGATGTCGAAGAGAGGGAAGAAGTCGCAAAACTTCTAATAGAAGTTTTGCGACTGATGTGACACTCAAGATTTGCTATCTTCCACCTTAGATATCCCAATCTTGCTTTATGGTCAGGGAATGAAAAAGAAGATTGAAGAAGAGAAAAAAGACGATATACTGTTGGAATGCACAGGAAATCAAGGAGGGGAGGCATCGTCTCAAATTTCTTTAAAAACTAATTTTTATAAATTATAGTAATTTAACTGAAAAAATTGAAATTTAAATTTTTAACCATTGCCCATTTAGCTTATTGTACGTTTTTATTGCAGCATCAGCACGTTTATAGACAAAAATAATATCTGAAAATTTTGTGAAATTACAATTTTTCCTGGTTTGAGATTATAACATTTAGATTCTAATGTAAACAGGATATGCAAATCATCGAACTTTCTAGTTTTGCTTTCTTGCAGTGTGATTGCAATTCCTGCACGGAAAGTGAAAAACTACCTTTTATTATTATTTTTTGTTGTTGTTGGACTTAAACCAAACACTGACGCTGAGCAAACGGCTCTATAAAGCTAAAACAAACGAGAACTATTTCCAACCTTTTAAAGAGACGCTTCCCATTCTTTCGCTCTCATGTACTTGTTTATTTTAAACTTTTTCTTTTAAAATTAATCCTACATGCAAAGTACTAACATTACCAAGAAGAAAATTACTTTTGTCACGTTTCGCGGGAGAATATTCGTTTTACTATTTACTTAAAAAAAAAATAAAAGGACGAAAGACATCTTTGTTTTAAAAGTTGAATGTATGTTAATATTCCCTAATGTATTTACAGCAGGCTTCAGTTTCTGTTTTTCCTTTAAAAAAGGGATAAAACATGGTTAATGCATACATTTTTGCATTGTTAGTTTCAGAAAAAGCGTTTTATTTTTCATTGTACAGCAATGAAAATGTTCATTATCTTTATTAATCATGCCATTTTATTTAAGAAAATATTTTTTAAATAAATCATGCGGCAGAGGAAACTATTTTCTTCTATTATTTTTATTATTAGAAATAGATTCTTCCGAATACTGGTTCAACTAAGACAACAAACATTGCTAAAGTAATTAAAAATTTAAAATCATTTCTTAATGTTAAATTGAATTTTTACTTAATGGCTTTAAGATGATAATTTAGGTGATAGGATGATAAACAGTTCAGTTCTACACCTTTTTATCCACTTCTTTAAATATTGTTTTGCTGTAATTTCCTTCATATTTGTTATTATTTCCCTTACCTACTTTACACTATTTTTATTATCTTGGATACAAAGATGTAAATAGATAGAAAGAGATAGAATCAAAGGATCAATGATGTATAAGAAAGAGAAGTAATCAACAAAAAAAATTGATTCACCGAAATCACCTGATTTATCCCTTCTGGGATTTTTTCTAAGTTCCTTGAAAGTCATAATTTAAGCAATAACAGCGTGGTTTGTGAAACAAGTCCAACATGATTTTGGCTACATGAATCATTATTACTTCTATTATGATCCTCGAGATGAATATGTTGAAATGTTCAAGATCTTTGGCAGTTGTACTGACATAAATGTCCTGCGTGCATAATTGTCCATTGGCAGAATTTTCAGCAGCTCTTGTGATGTCATTATTGTAACTACATCAGTATAAATTTGTAATTGTACCATCAACATTTTTAACTACAAATTTACTCTTTTGTTGATAATACAGTTCTTTACTCTGCTTTCTATATTAAGCACTTATTTAATTTTTATGCCTTTTTTATTATTTGAGGATGGGGTTTCCAACATGCTTTCCTACGTAGCTGTGTTTTATAAGGTGCCTTGAAAGCCACCTTACACCATAATTTAAGCAATATTAGTAGATTTAACATCTTTCTTGTTGCATAAATCATCGCCATTTCTATTACGAACCACGAAATGTTTGGACTCGTTCAATACTTTTGGCAATTGATGAGATTCATGTGTGTATAAATAACCATTGCCAAAATTTTCAACATCTCTTGTGATGTAATTACAGTAACTATATATCAAAACTTTTAACTACTAACGTACTCTTTTTCTGGATAATAAAGGGTTTTACATTGCTTTCGGTATTTGTTCCTTATTTTTTATGTCTTTTTATAATATTTGTGGATGGCGTTCCCCCCAATGCTTTCCTACATAACTGTACATCCTATATTTGATATGCTATGATCTTATACGACCCCTTCAAATTTGTATTGGAATCTCGAGTTTGCTATATATTATATTACTTTTATTATTATAATTACTTTAGTTCATAAAAAATCTTTATTATTCCAAAATTACTGAACAAAAATAATGACAGAGTACAGAATATTGAAAAATTATGGTATACAAATTAAATAGAAATTTAAATATAAATAAAATAATGGTTATTTGTTTATTTCATTCATCAATTTACTATGCATAGTAGTTCAAAAGACATACTAATTCAAGACAGTATACTAATTTTTATTCTATCAGATCTCAAATAGTGAAAAATTCATATAACTAAAAAAGAAATATTAATTCAAAAATTTATACCATAAATACAGATTAAATTTTTTAATAAAATATGATTTAATACAGATAGTTTTATTTATATTTATTATTACATCTTTTACTTAAATTATTTTTGTTTTCCCGTATACAAAATATGAAAGAAATACAATGGAAAATAATTTAGTTATAAGAAATAGGTTAGATTTTTTTCGAAGTGTAATTTTTGGTTTAGTATATGAAAAAGAAGCCATTTAAATTCATTCTTATATAATACTATTTGATAAACAATTTCTCAAGGAATAACAAATTAATATGGAATATTTTAAGTCTTTTAAAAAAAGAGCAATCAAATTTAAGTATCTTTAGATTTCAACCGAAATGAAAGATAGGTCACATTAATATCAAGATAACTTTCGTAACCTTTCGTCCTAGTAAAAAAAAAAAAAAAAAAAAAAAAATCCTAATTCATAGAGATAATGATTCCACGAAAAATCCTAAACACATTTTCATTATGAAGTAATAAATGAGCGCACACCATAATAGAGAACCGTCTATAATTATTGAAAATCGTTTGCGGTTTTCTAACAAAAAAAAAAAAACTGCAACATCGGCCATAGGAAATTCTATCCTTTCTTTCTTTAATATCCATCGTTTTTCTTTCTTCTATGTCGGGATTTTTTTAGAAGCATTGATTCATTTGTGCAATCTTAATAATTGATCTTTTTAGGGGGTGATCACAAAGTGCTTTGGATTATTTCATTACTATTCTTGACGTAAGAAATGGGAAGCAATCCATTAACAACTAAAATTGAAACATTTATTCAATAGAACTTTTAATATTTCATCTTTAGAAAATAAAGAATTTAAAGCACATACATTCAGTAAAGGATTCATTCCTTCAAGAAATCAAACCAATTTCATTTTTTAAATTAGTAATACTCTAAATATTTTAGATAATAAAATTATAGCTTACGTTACATTCATATTCAGAAAAAAAAATGATTTAGAATCCATAATGTAGTTTAATTATGCTACAACAGGAACAGATGGAATGAGTACTAAATTATGGGTTTCTCTCTTTCAATGTACAAACATTTTGAATACACCAAAAATATTTTTTGGGGGGTAGGGGTCTTTTATTTTTCCGAAAAATAGATGCAGTAATATTTTGATGACTTTATTTTTCAAAAATTTGATTTAACTCAATTCTATATTATGAGAGAATGACTGAATGATCGTAAGATCGAGTTACATATTTGGGGGAAATTTGATTAATATTATATTAAAATTACTTTATTAGTTAGAAATATTCAATAAATTAGGATATGGTCTACAAAAAATAGACAATTAGAGTTCACATTATTTATTTGTTTACGTAATCTGTTCATTTCAGAAAAACGGAGTATCGCTTTGATCTAAAAAGGACGACCTTAAAGGGTTGAAGCACAGTAAGTTTGATGACAGTATTTCTAAAATTCTTATTTTACATCCAATTAATTACTTTTTTCCCTCACATGCCAGGTTGAGTAAATTTAGTTTAATTCAAAATTTGCTTATTTATTGTTTTTTTGACTTATTTAATTTTACGGATTATTAGCAGTGTCTCTTAATTTCATTGATAATGGGGCTCCTTTAATGGATATATAAGATGTAAAAGTTGCCTCTTCCATCATTCATCTCACTCCTATGTTGAGGTGCCAGTGCTTTTTGCGTACGAGGAAATATGTAAAAAGATTTAGCATCTGATAATGGAAAATATTCAGTGCTACATAAAGAAAAAATTATTGGAAATACATGATAGCAATATACGACACCTATCAGATGGAATCCGATATGATTGCTATACTGCATTTTTTGTAGATTTATGAGAAAATCTGCAGAAAGGATAATGTATTCATAATCTATTTTATCATTTTAGATCAACTTTTGAGGAATATTGTATTAACATATTATTATCACAGACAATATATATATCATATGATATTTTCTATTATCATACTAAAATTAAATTAATGATATCGTGAAAGGAATGAGAAAAATCGTTTACAGAAAATTTATAAGACACTTTTAATTATAAACGCTTCTTTTGTAATAACAATGTGTTTCAATTTTATCTTCCTTCCAAGACTATTCTTTCCTCTAACAACGAATATACTTTGTCTTCAGAAATAATTTATTATGAAATAATTATTGTTACTCTATATAAATAAAAATATAAATGTTCAAAATTGGTTATTTCAGAAAGTTCTTCACGGATTGTTTTGAAATTTTGACACAACATTGCATTCGAATATGGGAGGGTTTTTATATACTTATTGCATGGATACCAAGTCTGTAATAAGTAGTCTGTAAAAAGTAAAGGGAAAAAATAACGCCGTCTGTTGGGAGTAAAAGAACACAGAATATAAATGAATATCTAATCATGTTAGGAAAGAAAAAAGTAAGAAATGTAGTTGCATGATTACCTAAATTTTACAGAGAGGAATTTACCAAAGTAATTTCAAAAACATGAGTTAAAAATTAAGAATTGTGAAGCAAAGGAAAGGAAAAAAAAATGTTTACATAACAAACGGCAAAATCATCAAGATGAAAATGCCATGCCAAGCAGCGGTGTGAAGTAAATAGGAAAAAACAAATCAAAGAAAGAAACTGGTATGTAGATTCCATGGGCGAAACAGAACTGTCTAGGAAGTTCATATCACGATACAAGAAAGTCTTAAATAATGAGAACCAATCAGAAACAAGACAATGGATATAACTTATAAGTAGGAGAAGAGTCCAAGGTATGAAGTGGTGAAATGATACATATGACAGTCAAATTTTCTATCTTACCTTCAGAATGGAGTGGACTATGATAGAACAACAAGAAATATTGCATACTCACAAGTATTGTGAAATTAAATATATTAGAAATGTGCACTTTCCTCTTTTTTCCCTTTCAATCCCTCGCCACCCATTTAACCAGATTGAGCCACAGCGAACGCGTGGCAGGGTACAGCAATTACATAATAATAATAATAATAATAATAAAAGACAATATATATTAGGTAAAATAAAATAGGGATACTGCACATTATTTATTTTTTAAATATGAAAATCTGCGTTCTGATTATGCACCGCTTTGTAATAAATGCAATTGTGTTTTAATCGTTAAGCATATACAGTGTGAATGCCACGATTTTAGCACACAGTGACAAGTTCATTCCGGCGCGACTGTTTTTAACTTAAATGACATTGTACGTGATAACACTAATTCAAATATTTTTGCCTTTTTAAAAGATACTCAAATTTAACATCAAATTTAATTGTATCTTTTTTCAAATATGTTTTAATTTTTAACACGAAAACCATGCAAACCACACAAACAAATGTTTGGTTCAGAATGACCAAATCTGGTTCTTGTGCCATAAAATTAAACCAAACCAAATTTATAAGAAAATTTGCTAGAAAAACTTGAGACATCTATAAACACTTTCATCTTTTTAGAGCAACCTGAGAATTATTTTTATAATAACTCACAAGGAGATTATTACTCACTATATATAGGAGATTTTCGACAAGTCTAATACTTAAAATGATTCTATTTATAAGAAAAGTTCTATTAAAAATATGTTATAAAATAACTGCTATTTTAAATTTTTCTATTTATAATAACAATGAGTTTCAATCTAAACTTCTTTTCAAGCCTATTCTTTTCGCTACCAACAAATATAACTTGTCAGGCGATAGAAGAATGAAAGAATTTCAGATAAATAAAAGTATTATATGTTCCTATAAAAGCAAACCGTCCCTTTTTACAGAAAACGGATCCCCCCAACCCCCCAAAAAACCATCATTATTCCGAATACTTTACTTTAAGAACAATGCCACTCCAGTCGTCCTATCTAGAAACCTCCAATGAGAGTTATAAAACTGGCAGAAAAGGAAAAGTATACGCATTGCTATACGTATGTAGCTCTAGTGCGGTGTAAAGTATATATATTTATACATATTTTACGCTGCAAGAGGTAAAGTTTTCCATTTTTTTCTCTATCTATTGCGAAGCAAAATCCTTGTTTCCGCTCCAGCATCCGCTTGATAAAACAGCGGAAATAGCATTTTTATGAGATTTTTCTTAAAATCCTTCAAAATAAACAGACATATCTCACCCATTTGTATGAATATAATAATAAATATAGAGAAAAAAAGTTGCCTTAGAAAAATCAATATTTTTTTTCTTCTTGCTTTCCTTTTATATGTGAATGCATATGGATATCATATTTTTAGCAGCTGAAAATATATGTTCAATACTAAAAAGCATTAGTTTTGCAGAAGTTAAGATATTTTTTCTTATGGACTTTTTGTAAAGGATTCTATATCAGGAAAGTATTTATTAAAGGAAGTAGACGAAATTTAAGTCTAGAAGAGGCATTTAGAAAAGAGCTTTTTATCTTATTTCTATAAATGATCCTGGCAAAAAGAAATAATATATAAATTTTGATTTTACATTTCATACTTCACTGGATATAATAAAAAAAATATATTGGAATTTTTTTGTATGCTTGCTTCTTGGTGTGTGAACACAATTAACTCAAAACAAATATCTGGTCAGTTCAATGAAATTTGATATGAAATTGAATTCTTGCATTATTAATAAACTTGAATATTTATATTATTTTGAATGATTTATTCACAAACTAAAGTTTGTCTGCCTTTCAGTCTGTATTTGTGATTATTCAAAATGGTAAATTTACATGAAATTTACAATCGAATTCTTCAAAGAACTGACTTCTATGTACTTATGTGTATTTGAATGCAATACTCAAAATAACAAGAAGTCAGTATCTGAATATTTTTTATGCTCCTCGTAGATCGATGTTGAATTTTTGATATAATTTAAGAACACGATGATTTTTAAAATGAAAACTAAAAGCTCTTCATCATGAAAAGAAGTTAGGCTTAAAATGTACAATTTGTGTCACCATACAAGAAAACCCAAGGAAGAACGTTCTCGTTTTTTAAATTTCTATTGAAATTTATTCAATGAGAATTGTTTCTTATGTTCCTCATCCTAATCAATAAGATTCTCATTTGAAATACAAAATGATATTTGATTTTAGAATTATTTACAATTTGTCTATTTAACTGTCATTTTTATTATTTTGTCAAAAATAATTAGATTACACTGAATAAATTTATTTATAAAAGCTTACAAGATAATGATTATTAACAAAAATTTATGTAAAATATCTATGGCAAAGCTTAAAACTGTTATGAACATCATAAAGTGATAAGATAGAATCATCCTTAGCAACTTCAAAACTAGTATGGCTTTGGCTAGTCAGAATTTAAAGCTGATGAATTTAGCAAGTTTAGTATTTTTTTTTCTTTTTTATTATTATTAGAATATTTATTTTTCAGATCACAGTAATGAATTAATCAAAATTAATATTACCCTGAACATTACAATAATTTTATTAATTCTTCTTATATTTTTCTGGATTTTTATGTGCAAATAAAAATTATAAAATTTTAAAAATTCATTCTTGGAATTTCAAAATATAAATGAGTTAGCATTAGCACCCTCATTTTTGTCAGCATTTGTAATTTAACACAAACAAAACAGGCGCAGTTACCAATATAAGAGGTATTTAGAAGTCACCTAAAGAATACAAATTTCAAATAAGAAAGAAAATGTGTTTCATAAATTTATTCGCAAGCAAAGAAATTAGAGCTCACGTCAAAAAAATAATGCGAGAAAAATGTTTTGTTAAGGAACACACACAAGAAAAGTTAAAAAGGCTTAGTAATCGGAAATAGTAGATACTGTTTTACGCGCATAAAAAAGATATAAAACATAAATGAATATGAGTAAAATCTTGAAATGTGGTGATTGCATTCTCAATTCACCATAAATTAAATGTATGCTGATAGAATAAATAATCTAGAATAACAATAGAAAATGAAAGAAATGCAAATTTAGCATTTAATACAGAGACTTTTCCTTTAGCAACCGCATTTTCAATTTTGTTTCTTACTGAATTTTAATCATTAATTTTTCAAATTTTTAAAAATTGTTTCCTTTTGGCTGAAAATTAAATGCCTACAAAGTGCAAAATTTCCTCCAATTAAAAATTTTTCAGCTCATTATACCACTTTTTACATGAGTAAAAGAAGTTTAAATTTTATTAAAAATTTATTTGCAAATAATGCATGATATGGGGAGTATATTAGATTATATCATACTGGAACATTCTTTAGGTGTCTATTAAACCTTTATTTTTATTTTTTTAAATAGGTGAATGATTTCGGTTTCACCGGTTTATCATCAATCAATAAAGTTAAAACTCTCCATAATAATAGATATTAAAGAATTGAAGATAATTTAAACCTAAAGTCTTAAATAACCATAATTTATTTAAATTCCTGTTTGAAATCCTAATTATAACTGAAAAAACACAAATTCTAATCAAAAGTCACTTTATATTATTAAGATTTTTGGATTTGAAGAAATAGACACCATGTTACAATTTTTTTTAAATTCTGGTTTCAGTTTCTAAATGTGACAAAACAACACGCGCGAGCTGGCACACAAAGAAGCTATATATAATCTTAAAGCCAATTTTTACCAACATTCTTTTGTGCATGAAAAAACGAACACATATATTACTACTTTTCTGCATTCTTTTTGAGTTTTTTTTTTTCCTGACAAAATCACAAATTATGATCTTAAAGTGATATTACAAAGCAAAGATAGATATTTTTTTTATCAACAAGTCAATGTCAAAAACATATCGGTTTATTTTAAATGACATTTGAATTATTTATTATTTCTCTCTTCTATAAGAAATCTCGCATCAAACCTATAACAATACGCTAAAAGATTGAATGAAACTAATTTCACGGATGTTGGTGCTTCTCATAGATTAATACATCGTTAAAGGAATTAGTACAGATTACAAATCTTTGTAATCTGTTTTAACCTGTGCATATATCAAAAATACTTAATTTTCTATATCGAAATAAAGGAGGTATTAATTTGTTAAAGAAGACTTTTATATAATTATTATAGTCAAAACACGATGTATATTTCACAACCAAAATTCTTTTTAAAAATTTCACTTTTAATATTCACGTCAAGATTTAAGAAAATAATAATAAAAAAATAACTCCAGAAAGTATATACTTTCTACAAAGATTGATACTCCTGGTTCTAATGTTCGGGAAAATATCTGTTTAAATCTCATAAAGCTACATCGCCATCCAATAGAAATTCCAGTATGTAAATTCATTCCGCTATACAACAGAGAATATCCTTCATCAAGGATTCGATCGACCGTTTGAAATGACAACGTTCTCAAATTAACACTTCCCTTACATCACTTTAAAATCCAAAATGGATCCCTTTTGACCCATTCGTATGAGGATTATCCGAAAATAGAATTGTGAAGTCAAGACGGAAGCCTTTACGAATGTCAAGTCGAATTACGTCCCGACCTCGCAACTCATCACAACGGGGGACAACTCATTTCATCCCGTACCAATTATAGTATGGTTGATTATACCCTTAAATTTCCATTTCGGAACACATAGCTCGAGGGAAACTTCCTATTGAGCGAAACCAGAAAATTAGAACTTGAATCGCTATCCAATCACGGAAAAGAAACTTCTTTACGGGAACTATTAAGGACCAATCGCTGGGGGGCAACTCTACAACATGGACCGTCCCAATATTAATATTATTTCACCGGTAGCAACCTCTTCAAATACCAGCTAATTGCACCTACTTTTGCCATTAATGAGAACAGTATTGAATGCAATCAGTTATGCATTTGTGCTGCTGTAATGGCAGTTACATTCAATGTCGGATTTACAAGGAAGGCGAGGGGAAAATCAGAGGCAATCTTGCTTGCGGTAATTATCTGGATACCATGTTTAATACACGGGTTTGCATCGTTAGGGCGTGCGCTTGTCATTGTGTCGATACCAATATGGAGATGCAGTCGATGCGGTAATGAGATAGCATCAATTTTCTGTTAGCGTTATCTACGGCCATCTTTAATGGCTTAACTCGGCAGTGCAGAAACATGAGTTGTTATCCCAAAACCATTTAGGGTCACTATGCTAGGGTTGTGAAATTAATTTAGGGGTCAACAAAGACCGGCAAATGAAGCCTGCTGATTGCACCTAGCTCACAGGTATCCGACGTTAAGAATAAAGTGGTTACCGAAACGAAGTTAGCTTAGTTTAAGCAAATAAACTGCATTTACTTTATTATGTTCAAAATATTAAGCTACTGAATGATAGATAATCGATTTTACATCTAATTTTATATGATACTAGCCGCCTTTGGTTCGCCAATCTTAATGTTCGTTTAAATTTTAATAATTAAATATTTTACGCAATTCCAACTTTAATAGATTCTTCATCAAAATATTTTAAAATTTCAAATTTTGAGAGTCATATAATTCACTCATAATATTATAAAGGCCTTCAATCATAACGTAATATGTATCTCTAATTTTCTGTTACTTCTCGTAGAATTTATGCTTTAAATTGAAGTGGAAACAATTAATCTGCAATTAATATAATATTTTTTACTGAAACAGAGCATTTTTTTATAATATGATTACTGATAACAGAGTCACTGAGCGTTTAAACTTTATGGGCACTAAAGAATATCTTGCTTAATATATGTAATATCTCAAGAATTTATCAACAAAATTTTCTCAGATTCATCATGAACAGATCGATTAATTAACAATGTTTAATTTTAAATGCATCAAACACTAAGAAAATAAAAGGAATCGTTTAAAATAATCGATCGAAAACAGGTTTAAAAAAACTACTTAAAAAATGATGTACTTAAAACTATAAGCATATACAAAAAATATATATAACTAACATAAATACAACTTAATTACAAAAGCATGCAACTAACTTAAAAATAATTTAAATCATTGAAAACGAATTAAAAAACTATTTAAAAAACGATGTACTTAAAACTATAGGCATATACAAAAAATATATAACTAACATAAATACAATTTAATTACAAAAGCATGCAACTAACTTAAAAATAATTTAAATGATCCGTTGATAATGGTTGTCATGTCAACAATCAGAACACAATGCGCATGCGTGAATTTCCAATGCCAGTTACGGTAACGCAAATGCGTGCATTTTTCTACGCCAGTTGGGGTAACGCTATGCAGATTAGATATTTTTAATTTCCTTTATTCTATGTTATTTTAATTCAAAAGTACTTCAGAATGAATCTGAAACATGGATTAATTAACAATGTGTAATTTTAAATGCATAAAACATTAAGAAAATAAACAGAATCGTTTGAAATAATCGGCCGAAAAATGTTAACCCTAGCCTCATTACCGCTGGGAGAAAAAAAAATAAAAAATGAAGCCTTACTTATTTGGCGGTGGGGAAAATGGAAGATTTTTTTGGCAGGAAAGTTATTTTTAATTAATAATTAAAATTCTAATTAAAAATTCAAAAAAGGGACCCCAGGTGCACATTTTCGACCTCTAAGGTATACATGTACCAAATTTGGTAGCTGTAGGTCAAATGACCTAACCTGTAGAGCGCCAACACACACACACACACACATACACATTGAGCTTTATTTATATGTATGGATATAGATTAACTCACAGAATCCTTTTGCTCAAGTTATTTTTAATTAAGTTAAATAGTTTCCGTCAGTAAATGTTTCAATCAATTAACTTTCGTTAATTTACTATCAATGCATGATTTTTCATGATATTTAAGTCTAAAATATTTAATTCTTTCTTGCTATGAAAGTGATGTTTATTTATGATTAATCCAAAAAGGAATTGTATGGATTCGCAATAAATTTAGAACGGTATGGAATATTTCATTCATTGAATTGATATGAAAATATGGTGATTTTTTTCATGTATTAAAGATATATTTTACAATACTAAAATTATGTATTTGATTATTATGTATTAATGAATTTAAGAGAACAACCTAATTTAGATATACAAGATAAAAAAAAATCGGGAAGCCGAGTTTCCATTTCAAATTTTAAATAAATATATTTCTCTTAACACATTTCTATTTAAAAATAGTTAAGTATAAACAAATGATATTCTCAAATAAATATTATTGTAAAGTGGCATGCATTAATTTCGTGATTGGAAATAAAAAATAATAATAATATATTTAGGTAAAGGTTTACGAAAAATCAGTTTTCAAAAATGTTATTTTAAAGATAATAACATATAGCATTAAACTCTGATTATAAATTATTATTTTATAATGTAAAAAGTTCATTTTAAAATTTAAATTGAAAATATATTTACATGTATTTAATTATAATGAACTAATTTTACGATAGCCTAAATCATTTAACGAAATAATGAAGAATAATTTTTTCTGCTATTTTTATAACTGAAATGCTACCAGCAAAACAGTCGATTTAAAAAAATATTATGAAAGAACTAATATAAAACATTTAAATTAAATAAATTGTTCTTCTTCTTATCTGTTGCAAAATTCACATCCTTTAAAAGGATTTGAAACGTTTTTCAACTGAAATATTTCGCGTTAGTGAGCATACTTTGGTCAAAGAAAAAGTTTATATGAAGAGAAAAGAAAACGACTTTAGTCTAACTTAATTAAATATTTCAAAGTGGTTAAAATAAATTTAATTATTCAGATGAAATATGGGAAGGTTGCGAAGTTGCTATATAAACATTTTTGCTTGGTTTTACAAAGAAAAATTGAAAAACATGAACCTCGCATTTCAAAAGCTATGCATTCATTTCCTTTCGATTGTTGACATGTTCGGTAGTTATTCAAAGCACATAGTATATAGTATTTTTTTTTTTTGAAAACGCTTGTTCCCTAAAGTCTAAAGCAGATAAGCGAGAATTGTGAATACTGACACATAATTTAATTTACTTCATTTCCATTCGATATGTCAATTCTTATTTTGTAAATGCTAAGAGCGGCGACTTTGTAAAATATTGAATAAGAATTTTTGAAATTTGCATTTGTTTTATATGTTATGCTGTGTAAAATATAAAGTATTTTTAAAATATAGTGTTTCCCAAGGGTTAGCTATAAATCAAAATTGATTCCAACTGTACAGTTGTTTTCGAAAATAAGAAAATAGTATCCACGCTATGTTTATTTAAGCATATCTATTGAGCACTTTCATATAGGAATAATTCTAATATTATAAATTCTAATATGTCATATATTTATTTTACTATATATTATCTAATTTATTTATATATTATTTAATATATTTAAATTCTAATATATATTAAATTCTATTATATTCTGATATTTAAAAAAATATTTAATGATTGCAAGTTTCAGAAATGAATTAATTTTCTTGTTTTTTTTAGGAAAATAATGGAATTAAAAGTTGCATTTTCGTTACATAACGAAAATGCAACGAATTTTAAAGTTTCAAGCCCCATTTGAACCTTACTGCCATAAATTATTATAACCACCATACTCCCCATAAATTATTGCTAAAAAAGTGAATCTTAGGGTTTTCTCACATTTGGAAATGAAAAAAGTTTTGAAAATCTATTCAAATCCGAAATATTAATTACTGGTAATTAAAAATTTGCAGATTAAAAAAAAATATCTTTACTATGCGATCAAATTATATTCAGACTATTTAAGCCGCGCAATGATTTCGCGCATATTTTTTCACGAATCATTAACTAAAGTTTCTAATGTTACCTTAAATCACACTCGCAGTAATTAAAGCAATTAACAAAATAGCACTAGTGTGCTATTTAATATCATTTTAACACATCCAGATTATTTGATTTTCGGTTGTATCCAACTTCCTTTGTCATAATTCCTAATTTAAGGAGCTAAACCACTTGGACCAACAGCAAAGCTTTCAACCACATGTTTCCTCGACCTTAAAGAATTATTGTTACAGATGTTAGGGAGGAAGGAAATGAGTTGCGGACGTGGCCTTATCGAATTCTTACAATCATAACTCCTCCAAACGAGCTTCCAGACACACTCTTTTACAATAAAGAATGGACCCTGCGAGGGGGAGGGGAGAGATCATCCTTATAATAACTCATTTATGACATTCGGATATGAGTGGTATTAAATGGAAACGAGCTCTGTTGGCAGTGTGTAATCTGCCAATTTGTCGTCAGAAAACGGCAGAGCTGATTGCGCTGGAGGAGATGGAATACAACCGCAGAATTTTCCATTTTAATGAAATTCTGGAAGCTTTTCATTATTTCGAAATCCCTTTACCCCTTTTCCAGATTTGGGTTTCGCGGATTTTGTAGAAGCCAAATGAAGTCATTTAACTTCGCTTGACTGTGTGGCAGAAAATTTGCTTCCAGGCAAAAGGGATAAACGTTGATTGGGCTTAGGAAGCGAGTTACCATCCATTTGGGAGGATTATGCCCACTAAACTTTGGAAGCATTATCGAAAAATTAATATGTTTGAGGCATGTCTTTATTGGTGGCTTTTAAAAATTTTGGTATAAATAAAGTTTTATCACTTCTTCTAAGATTATTCAATTACAATATTTTATTCAGGCTTAAAATTAACTTATTGAAAAATTAATTATTAAGTTACGGTAATTGGGTTATCAAATAATTAATTAAGTTTATAAAAATGTATCATCTTGTATCAGTATCTGTGTTTAATTAAGGAAGAGAAATATGCTCTGAATTATGGCGTTCTTTGCTTAGTTATCTCTACAAAAAATAATAAATAAATGAATAAATAATTGTAGCGGTTACAATTACTGCCTTCTCCTTTCTTCATAGGTGGCGCTACTAGAGCCACCTATCAAGAGCCATGTTTTCCCATGATTCCTCATTCTTGTTTTTTGTGTTGTCCTTGCTTGCCGTGTGTATTTGTTCTATGCCTTGTTCTTCAATATGCTTGTGTTAAATGTTTGTGACGTGGAACTTAACCCGCTAATAAAAAGTAGTTCCTGAAACTGAACTCATTCTTTCATCCATGGCATAACACATAATAAAGAGTCTCGTCCCTCTACATAATAAAAAATAATAATTCTAATAAAAATAAGAAGATAATTTAATAATAATAAGTTATTAATACTATATTTGTATAAATCGGAAAGGTTGTGGACTATGCAGAACTAGACTTTTTATATGATTTTTATACCTATAACAAGTATTTGAAAAATAGGAATAACTATTTCAGGATGAATTTTAATTACTTTTGATAAACTATAATTAAATTATTTTTATAAATATTTACATTATTATAACATCGTCATCATCAATATTTATTGTCTATTTTTTTTTAAAAAAACCAATCAATCTTTTTGGCAGATCTCGTAATCAGCTTTTCCACTTTTAGAAAAAAATATCATTATTAGCGTATACGATATCGTTATGTGACAAATGATTGTGTTATTGAAATTTATGGATGAAACAGTAAACAACATTGGAATAAAATAAATGAATCTATCTCTAAAATTTAATGAAACGTTCTAAGAATTGAAAATATACATATATATTCTGCCAACTCTTGTTTAGTTGTCAATGTGTTAACCATTATGATATAATGAAATATCAAACAATTTATTTATGCATGCAGTGATTTTTAAGATTGATTTAATATCACAGATAAGAAATCTCTAAAAATTCAAATAAATGACCGAAGATAGTTATGTTAATTATTGGTAAGAGTGTATGAGGGGAAACAATAAACATTTTAAAGATTTTGCTTGATGTGCGTCAAACATTTCTAAAATTCATAATATGTGTTCAGCATTCAGTATTAGGCACCACATATATATAAGGTGTATCAGATATCTGATATACCTTACATCTGATCTGCAGCTATTTCACTTATCTAATATGCATTTTTTTTTAACAAAGCAGTTAATCTAGTAACGATGACTGTAGTTGCAGCTTTTTCATGTGTCTGCAGTTAATTTTAGATACCTACCATATCAGATCTATTTAGTTATAATGTAATTCTTAAATGCATGAATTTTTATTTTTAATAAATACAATTTGAAATCAATTGCGAAATGCGTATAGCTGATAGAAAAAAAATGCAAAAAATATAAGCATTTTTTTTAATTTTAAAAAAAATGATATTGACGTAGCTTGACATCATCATAAATAAACGCTTCTTGATTTCTACAAATATATTGCATACAATATTCTAACAATTCAATCATAAATAGTACCTCTCATTACACAACAAATTATTGAAATTCATAAAATAATTATTTTTAGCATTTAAACATAAAGGAGCATTGCGTTTGTTATATGGCCACTATGTGGTACCTTTACATAGTGGAATTTTACACCTCAATCAGTTTGAAAATATAGGCCAGTGGCCAAAGCCGTATTTTCATACATCTATAAATGGCAAAGAATGAGATGACCCTCTCGGTTTAGTGAATTTATGTCGAATCGATTTTGAATTGTGATGCATTTTTACATCACAAAAACGCTACATTTTTCTTCCAAAAATTTATCAGTATATGCAATAATATAAGTATTATTAATTATTCCTACTTTGTTTCGTTTCGAAAATGATTTTTTCTGCTCGTTTTCATTGCTTTTTAAATAAATAATTGTAATTCCTAATGCTTTCCGAAATGAAATTGTATACAGATAGTGCACCAACATTGAAAATTGCCACATATAAAGAAATAAGCTATCAAACATTCTAGTTGCGTTCGGAAATGGTAAAATAGCTTTGGTAAAATTAAAATTTAACAAAAGAGACCCTATTAAAAGGTTGCTTCATAAAGAGACATGTTTTAATTCAACAATGCAGATATACATCGCTTTGCATTTAAGAATTAAAACAGCTAACACATTTGATTATTTTACTACTAAGATTGCAGTCTTCCTCTCTCTGATTGTACATTACTGAGTTCACATTTCCATTTAGTAAAAATGTTCAAAGCTATTGTGGAAATTTTTGTAGTTTATTATCCAGTCTGAAATCATTTTAGGTTTTAAAATTGTACGATAATGATGAGTAAATGATATCCAGTAAATCTCAAATCATTTTAAGTACTAAAATTGTATGATATTGATATCTAGTAAATCTCAAATCATTTTAGGTTCTAAAATTGTATGATAATGATAAGTTTGACATGACTATTGCTTTGGTTGATAGATCTTGTTTAAAAAATAATGTCCACCACTGATAGAAATGTGATCTTTGATCAACCAGTCTAAGGATAAATCTTATAGAAGTTTTCGCATTCATTCACTAATGCCCAATTCTCTATTTGTGAATGATCAATATATGAGACGATGCACTTTTCAAAATGTATGTAAACTGCATTGCATACATACAAAATGAATTATCATTATCTGTTATTATCACCACTTATTATGTGCATTGTATTTTTATGATATCATCAGCAATTATCACTATTGAAAACAATCGGATCGATAAAATATATAACAATACAAAATATTATTATCTATCGAAATTCTATCATAAAGCTGTCAAAAATATTTCATAATTCTCTCCATGCAAACATCGAATAAATTTAGAACATTATAATTTCATGCTTCACAGTTTCTTTACCGTGATTATATCAAGAAATTTATTACTTTTTGGTATTTTTTATATCAAATTATCTCAAATATTACGACATTATTATCTCATTTAAAATTTATTTAGATGAAAGTTTATCTTACATATTTTCTACTTTTTTTATACAAAAGTATAACATTGTTTGAAATTTCTTTATTTATAAAACTAATACATTAATGGCAGAAAATGGATTTTTTTTCTATCCAATTAAGTTACAAATAATATTTTTAAATTATTATTATAGTCATAAATGGAACTAAATCACATTTTTGCAGAACTATTTTGCATCGTAAAAGGAGCTTATCTTCTAATACAGATCAAGACAAAGAAAAAAAAATATTTCAGCCCTCATATAAAAATGTATAATTAGAAATTGATTTTTTATCAGCACTTCTGAAAAGAGAACATTAAATAATTCATAATGAGCCATCAATCAAGAATTCATTAAAAATAATACCCCAATTTTATAATAAAAACGGAATACTTCCCTTACAGATAATTCTACTTTGTTACGCGATTTAATGAATACCCTTATTTATAGGGTTTTATATCAGAAGGGCGTAGATTCATTCATTATATAATACACCTTTTATTCTGTCCCCTTCTATCTAATTTTAAAATTCAAGCACGTTTACCAATGAAAATAAGGTTGTTCTCGACACATAATGAACACATTAATCAAGGATAACAATCTTCTATATCCGCTTATTTTATGAACACGTGAAATTGAAAAAGAAAATGTCGCAGACATTTTAAGCTCCTCTATGCATTGTAACATTTAAAGATTTTTTATAAAGCCATTTTCATTTTCAAATTTATAAATACCAGCTTTAGAATTTTATTGTCTTAAAATACGAAAGCTTTATTTTCGATTATCAAACTATCTTTGACTCATTGTGCTTTTAATTTTTAAGAATATATTTATGGATACAAAAAGTTATGTTGGGATTATTAATATTGCATTTTTAGCAAATGATCATCTTTTATTAAATAACTTTAAATCATAATGATGGATCACTTTATTTTAAAACCTCACTTTCTTTTTCTGACAAAGTTCATGAAAGATCGCAACAAAGCCTGTGAATTTGGTCTAAGTCTTGAATCAAATCTACGATGCCTTTAAATTTAACATTATATATATAAAAACTTTTAACTTTTATATTAAATATGAAAGCTAAAGAATTTAACTTTTATATTAAATATAAAAGCTAAAATATTTAACTTTTATATTATATATATCATATTATATATATACTATTTCTGGTCTCTATTTTTCAACTAAATATTGAAAAAAGTAAAATAAAATAATTATTGTCATAATTTTGTGAGGGGAAAAGGATGTTAGGAAAAAAAAGAAAAGGAAACGACTTTTAAACGGATTCTTTTGTAAATTCAAGGCAAGAAATAACTAAGAAAAGCAAGGAATTCCACACAATGAAATAATGAAATATAAAGTAATAAATAATTATATACATAATAATAGTTCATTAATCTGGCTTTCAGTAAATCTTAAAATATTATAGAAGAAAAGTTGAATAACAGATATAATATCATAATTTGAAAAAAAAAAGATATTTTACTTTTCAATCTAAAATTATAACTTTATTAATTATTATTGACGTTTATATACACTGAACTTCATATTCATCAATATTGCTCTGTTTTCTAAAATTAGATTCTTTATCACATTAATGGTTTTTGTAATACTTTTAGAAATTATTTGCATGTTGACTGACTCTTTTACAATAGAGAAAGGGACCATTTAATACTAATTTATTTAAACAACTGTGTGACTTTATGATAAAACAGTTTTTGAAGGAGTGTCAAACTGTCACAGAATATGGCTTTCTGTATTTGTATTATTTTCAATATATATATATTGTTGTATTTATAGTAAAATAATTATTAAACAAATTTCAATATGAAAGGTCATTTTTTAAAAGTTGGTATTTCAGATTTTTTTTTTCATTGGACATTTTATAAAAAAAACAACAAAAAAACTTACAAATCATTATGCAATATAGTCATAAAAACAAGAAGGAAATCATAAACTCCAACAATCCAAAGACAATTTAACTCCACTTAAAAACAATATATATATATATATATATATATATATATATATATGCATACAGTATTTTTCTTGATTTTTTTTTCATCTCTTATTTAGAATATTGATTCTTATTTATCAGTGCTTAAGCATTCTTTGCAAGAAAAAAACCTTAGATAAATTGTTCAATTGTTTTTCTTCATCATAATTCCATTCTTCCGCAGAGCTTCAACCGACTGTAATTTCTCAAAATACTGCGATGAATAAGTTATTTTCTTCCAAAGGATCAATAATTATGCTTTTTTATCCCTATCTAGGTAACAAAATTTTCTTTTTAGTAGAGAATCCTTTGTATTTTGGTGACCTAGGATAAAGATATATGTAATTAATTTTTCGGAAAAATAAATTAACTTTGTCCCAATTAAAGCATGCGGCTTCACATCACTTCGTTCAGCCTCATGCTCGGCTTAGAATGTCAAAGGTTGGCGATCCCGCCGTCGACAACGCCAGAGTAATTAAAGAATCCACCTCCGATGTTGCACCTAATTTACTCCGCGTTTCCTTAGCTTTCATAGAAAGGACGATTAGGATTCTTCACATTCACTATGGTGTAAAACAGTAGGAGTCCTTGTTAATTAGGTATGCTAATACCATTGAATGCCCTGTAGACTTCACCTAACTTGCTGAGAAATAAGATGGCCTCTCTAGAACATCGTTTCAAAATGCGGTACCCATCGCTCTAAGGATTTCACAAATTCACTTGCATTATTCACGTTGATGAGAAGTTCACCTGAATGCAAAACCAACCGGAGATGGCGCGGCGAGTTACCATAATGTATGCTGAGGCATACTACTGACTGATTTTTCGTCCACCTTTCAGAATAAAATGGCGGCTTCTTTTTACAAATCTACTGGAATATATGAAGAGGGTTTTAGGAAAGGAGCTAACAGCTCATTTCCAATTTCTTTCTCGTCTCTCTATCCAAAAGAGGTGTCTTTTGGCCAACTACATATATACTGTAATAACCCTTGAAACTGGAAGATAAGTTTCATCAAATCACTTAGCAACTCTAGAATTCATTGTTGGAGGCGTTTGTAATTCCGATGAGATTTCATAAGAAATGAATATTTCGAAAGGCAGCCATAATGCATGATTCAGTCAAAATATATAAAAATTGAATTAACTTTAAGGCAAATATAATTTTGTGGGAATATTTTTGGACAGAAATTGCTTTAAATCATATCAGGATTGCGTTATAATAATGATTTGTAGAAATGTTCCAAGCCTAATTGATCTATCAAAAGTATTCTCATAAGGACACTTTTATTGAAAGCTATGTCATCTGAATTGTTATAGTTAATAGGTACTTTTAATCACGATTAACCTAAAACATATAAAATAGAATTAACTTTAAGAACAAATATAGTTTTATAGGAATTTTATTCGATACAAATTGCTTTAAATTATATCAGGATTGCGTTAAAATAATAATTTGTAGAGAGGATTTAAGTCTAATTGATCTATCAAAAATTTTCACACAGGGGTTTTTTAACGAATTGAAAACTATGTCCTCTACATTGCTACATTTGGTAGACATATTTATTAATTTTAATTAAGATTATTATTAATGTAGTTTATCATTTAAAAAGTTGTTTCTATCTAAGTTATAACTTCCAGCCTTAATTTAAATCCTTCATAATTCAGTATATAATAAAGAAATTTATGAAACTGTTTTTATGAACTATTGAAAAATTATGTCAGACAAGATCAGTTCTGTTACCTAATTTCTGACGCATAGGTTTAAATTTTGGTGTATTTTAATATTTTATTTTCTTTGTAAATAACAATAATTATATTTAGCTTCGTTATTAACTTGTTTCTTTAATAAGATTTTAAAAATGTACTTTTTTCCTCAGTCAGGCTTTTGAAATAAAGGATGTTTCCACGAGGTGAGAAAAAAAAATTAGTACAATTCCATTCATGCTTAAACGGACAGATAAATAATAATAATAATAATAGCTTACATTTTTCAAGTATGTAACTTCTCAACTTCTTACAAGTATCGAATATACTAAATTTTTACAATGGTACAATTCCTAGATAGTTAGACGGAACACGAAGAAAAATTATAGGATTCAGATTAAAAATTTTACAAAAAAAAAATCAGTTGACAGCTTTATCTATTAATCATTTTACTTTGGTCTGTTTATGAATGAAAAACTTTTTGCCAGATCATCCATTCCAGTTTGTGTTGTTTTTGAGGTTGTTTCATTTATCTCCAATAAATTATTGCCCTAATGCCGTTTGTAGAATCTGCAATTTCCAAACTTCTACTTGCCTCTTATCTCTTTACTTTGACTGCTGATTGGTTATGTGTGGATGAATCAGCAGTATTTTCAGTATTTCCTTAGCATTAAGTGGGTGTGGCTTACTTCCTAATCAGCCAATAATTCCGCTGCTGTAAGAGCATATTTATTATCACCATTCACCTGATTGAAATTTTAGCGTTTATTACATGAACTTATCTAATATGCTTATTTCTTAGAGTTGATTTGGTAATTATCAGAAAGTCAGCAAAATTTAATAGCAAGGCTTTTAAAATTTTCATAATATATCAAGGCTACTTAATTAATGCTTATTTAATAACTTTACCCTTTCTAGACCACATGAAGTAAATTTACCACCAAATTCATCAATTTTTGAATGAACTGACGTAAGTTGATATAAGTTCTGACAAATGTTTCAACGAGACAAAAACTCATATGCTTCAGTTCCTTATCTTAAACAAAATGATGCGTCTTGATTTGTTAATTATTTATTAATCAAATTAATTAATCAATCTAAATAAATTTATCTTAGTAGTTAAATGAATCCCTTTTCTTAAGCCAATCTCAATTGTGAAAATATTTTAATTTACTATGAATAGAAAAAATGGCCTTTTAAAAGGTTAAGGAATGTTGCAATTAGATAAAACGATTATATAGCAACAAAAACCGACTGAAAAACTATTAATTGATTGAATACTGTAGATAAAGCATCAACTTAAAGAAATAAGTGATTTTATAACCATATCCCTCCGGGCAATTCGATATGAGGATGAGATGCTTCGGTATTGTGGTTGGATCTCGCCACCATGGAGGGTACACGACAAGATGGGGGTTTGACTCCTCCCATCGATGACGGGACTTACTTCCTTAGGGAAGGGTTGTACCATGCCAATGATGGCCCTTAGGACTTAACCACAGTTCCCACCAATGTTGCTGTTTCAGCAGTCAGGTCATTCAATATTTATTATCCGTGTGCCTTCGGGCGGATCGGAGAGTCAGTGATATGACTTACAACCATCGTTTTTTCTTTCTTTTTATTTTTCTTAATGCTTGTTTTTCTGAAGTTTTAATGTTTGTTTTTCTTCTCTATCAATACATATAGGAAGATAAGCTTTAAAATTTCAGTAGGTTTCAAATTTGTCTCAATTAAAAAATAGCTTTTAAAAAAACAAGAAAAAAAGAGTTTTTTTTTAAAAGAGTAGATCAAGCGGTTGCTTGACTAATTTTCAATTTTTTCAATTTATTCAACTTCATAAAATCTGCGAGTACAAGACTGAAATCATTATTTCGAAAATTAAAGAAATAAAAGAAGTGTCTGTGGATTTAATGTGCTTATTCCAGAACTGATTATTTGGATTGTGGCAAATCTTTCCAGTTAAGGCTTCTATAACGAGCTGAGAATAATTATCGTATATGTCTTTATTACCCGAACGATTAACACAAATCGACAGAAGTGGAAGAAAGCAGCACACACACAAAAAAAAATGTCCTCACTGATGACAACACTAAAAATGTGATAGCAAGTGTAAGTAACTATCAATAACTCCATGAAAAATAATGGAAGCTCGCTTAACGATGCAATTTAGGAGAAACATTAAATACATCTCGGTTAAATGAGCTTCAGACTGAATGGGATCACTCTCATTTAAGGTCATTTAAAAGAGAGTTCAAATTTAAGAGAGTGATCCCTACTGGGTTCTGTGAAACCTTTCAGAAACAATGAAAGAAAAAAAAGGACTAAAAAAATAGTTTTGAATTGCGGCAAAGTTTGTTTGTTTGTTTTGGAATTCTCCTGATTCCTGTCTCCTCCGGTTTTTGAATGAGCTATTAGCATAAATCACTTCTTTTCTTGTTTTTTTAACAACACTTCAAACAAAACAACAACAAAAACGGAAGTGAAATGCCAATGCGAAAAACTGAGCATCAGACATTAATGACTCGTATGATTCCCAACTAACTTAGAACGCTTCATAGCATACATACATGCTTCGATGAGTTTTTGTTGCTGAATGTAACAATTTGACGATTAATTGGAATTGGAAAGTAATTAGAAACATTAATGCTGATCCCGCAAAAATGAAAAGTATCTATTTTCATTAAATGGTTATTATTTTTATTAACGTCATGAAAAATGAAAATGGAATGATGGGAGTATCTCTTTAAGTTTCAATTTTATTTATTGCTTACTCCGAATAACTATTTATTTTATCATTCTCTTCAAATGTTTGCATATCACAACATAATCAATATTGAAACAAATGTATATAAAAATTGAGCGAATTTGAAAGTATTATGGAAGTATGTTTAATAATTTCTTAAAGGAAATTTTCTGTATTATGGACAATGCATTTTGGTCTATTAACGTGAAACGCTGGTTTTTTATTCATTTTGATTTATTTTCAAATGAATATTTTTTCTTAATGATATATTTTCATACATAATTATAATTTAAAATTAAAAGAAGTATTGCGTACAAAATGTGGAATCGTTTAATTTACAATGTATTAATAAAATGTTCAAAATTCACAAATTATTAGATATTTATGTTGATGGTTAATGTCTCATTAAAAAAAAGGATAAATATATTTCTATATATGGAATGAAAATACTATTTAGTTTGTATCCTTTGAATAATAAACACATAAAAGAAACTCAATCCCTATGTCTTAATAAACTGATATGTTAGAAGATTATACAAGTTTAATAATCACATGTAAATATTTAGCAGTATTAGGTACTTCTTGATTTTATTTCGGGCATTTCACCACCCTTATGCCACTTTTTTCCAAATTTTGATTAATCCGTTTTTTGCAAAACTTTTTTTTATTCTATCAATACTGAATGGCCACAAACGAATACCCAACGAAATTACAGAGGCGGTTGGGTATCATTGAGAAAGTCATTTTCCTTTAAAAACTGGCATTGATTGAATACGTAAGGAGCGTGATTTGTTCATGAGAAATGCTCGTTAAAATTGGTTTAGGAGAATGGAAGATTTTCTAAAAACTTTGAAAGCATGTCCAAAGATATATTTGCTTTGTTTAAAAGCCATAGGCTAAGGGGGCTATTCTTTTGAATATCCACCACTTAGGAAGACAGGCTGTCATTAAAATTTTTCGAAGTGGGTTGTTTAGGAATTACGTAGGAATTCTTTGATGGAGAAATTTGGGCAATAGTATACTCTAAAGTATTTGAATATTAAAGATCATAGGAACGAAGAAAATTTAATCGTCGTATTAATATTCCCCATTCATTCGATATATAATAAGTCGCGATTATTTACTTATTTCATTTTTCTTTATTTAATTATTTTTACTTAATTTCTGGCACACTATTATTCATTATTTTTTTAGCTTGCTATTGTTATGTATTTGTTCTCGTTTAGTAACCAAGATTTGTCATTGAGCTCTATACAGCTTCCTAATAAAGCTATGCAATTTTTCTCTCTTGTTCAAGTTTTGTAAAACTATCTCCACATTTTTTTTCTTTTGCCCCACCCAATAAACGCAATGATTGTTAGATTCTTTTTTTAAAGTTATATAATAATATTAAAAATAACCTAAACACATTTTGAACATATTATACTATGTTGCTTATTTTATTTAAAAACAGAGAGTGTTTTCTCTAAGACTTTCTCGTAACCAAGATAAATTTTTAATAAAGATTTTAACCCCTTCCGACGCATATAATTTTAAACATGGAGCAAAGCCGTTAATGCCCTCAACGCCATTACAGTACAACAGCTGTCAAATATATACCTTGCAACGTCTCACGTTTCCCACACCTGATAATTGGCATTGCCGGCCAGCTGTGTCACCAACTGTGTTAAGTGCCTCCAGACTGCCAGATGGGAGATCCTATTCCCCAGTGGGGTCATTGCATCTGATTATTAGTTGTGACCAGATAAAGAACCACACGTGCGTTTTTCGTGGGTTCGTATCTTCAAAGGACAAGGGTGTCAAACCATTCGGATGTTAAACTTTATTTTTTCATTGTGAAGGGACTGTAATCAACATGTGTTCGGGAAGGGTGAGTTACAAGGATGGATCATTAAAGGACATTCCCACGATCGACTGGAGACCATTGAGGAAACAGCTATTGGGTGACAGGGAGCTCAAGTGCACCAATGAGAAAATGAGAGGCGGAGATTTGACAGAAAATAAAATGCGGAATTTTTTGAAGAGAAAGGAGAGATAAGTGAGAGTCGTTTTGAGGAGAAATCAGAGACGTTTCGTGTGTTTCGGGCTTCTGAGATAATATCCACCTGATGAAGATCGGTGGATTCCTAGAGCTACCTCTGGAGTAGCCGGATGAGCTAACATCCTGTTAGTTTTTCTTGTAATATTACTTCCCCGAATCGATCGAGGAACTATTCATGATTAACTTTCAACAGTTGTGTAAATTTTAACAACCATATTAACCTAAATGAGAACGAGTTGTTCTTGTGTACATATAAGGCTGTAAATAAAAAAAATTATCTTCAACGCTACTCTCTTATTTTATCGGTCAGGATTAAGTCATTACAACCTCTGGCGTGAGTCCAGCATTTTTACGGAATCCAGTGTGCGAACTTTGGAGATTAATTGTACTTCAAAGATAAAACAAATATGTGTGTATAAAGAACGCAAAATCAAATATGCATTTTGGAAATATTTTTCTACAAGTGATTAAAACCGAAATTTGGCATGGAACTACAACTGTAGTCACAAGATCGTATACCAAATTTCATTTTATTAAGTAAAAATTTAAATTAAGAATATTAAAAATTAGAACATAATAAAATTTTTAAAAGATAAATCTCAATCTAGAATCATTAAAATCGGAATCTATGATAAAAATACGCTTATATAAATTAGATTTTTTGTAAAATAAAATCTTTAATTTTTACTGAATTTGCAGAAATTTTAAGTTTATAAATTTATTGTTGTTCAATTTCCTTTTAAGCATTAAATCAGTATTACAAATTTTCTAGAATAAATGTAAATATAAATATTTATTCATTAGTACAGTAAAATCGTTTTGAATTTTTAAAATATTGCTTATGCATTTAATATGGTTATCTAGAATAAAAACACATATAATTTGTTGTGATTTGTTTACTAATGACATTCCTATGCGATATGCATTTCCTATCCATTACCTCTATAAAAATAATTCTGAGCAACAACTGAAACACATTAATTCTTTAAATCCAATTTTAAAAGTAGCTGTCCTTACAAAACTTCATTTTCCAAAGCTGCTGCTCTTTAAGTCTTTGATCCATATCAAAGCTCCAATATACGTAAGGCTAGAATATTGAAAACGATGATTAATTGAATTTCCGAATAATTCGCGATCGGAGTGTTTGAAACGAAATATTAAACATTCCATTACGATGCCTTGTGTGCATGTTACGTACTTTAATCAAACTCTGGGAAATGTTACTTTAATCTATCCTAATATGAACGACTTACAAGGCCATTTACTACAGTATCCTATTCCGTAATGCCATTAATTTTTCATAGAATTCCTGGATAGCAGCTTATATGGGAGTCAAACGCCTTCAGCGAAACAGGAAAGATAAAGTTGGGAATTAATTGTCGTGGATAAATTCAGTTTCGATCAGCAGGAAATGGATACCTGCTTAACAGTTGTTCTAAACCTCAAAGCTAAAAGTGGCATTTGTGAATGCTTAACCTCACGGTGACTAGCAAAGTACCATTCAATCAATTAGTGCAGCACAAACATGCTAAAGCAGATTAAAAGTCATGTTTGGAGTGTAGTTTATTGAATTATCAGGGGAAACAGCGAAGGATAAGTATAAATTACGTAACATATAGAAGGTATTTTATTTGTCATTTTCAACATGTAATACTGCTATTAAAAGGATTGTGATCTGTAGATTGCTTACACGAGGTTAAATTATCGATGGAAGTGTCAAATTGCATATATCACTAGATGCTTTGTGAAATGGAATATGTTAATTACAGTTCCTATTGAGGCAATAAATCAATTTTAAAGCAAAGAAGTTCTGTCGAAGTAAAAATTGGCAAAGATTGTATTCGACGTTCCATTCGACGTTTACTCACTTTTATGAAATGTAACTTCTTTCACTTTTGAAAGGATGGAATTTTGTAATTAATTGCCAATCATTTTTCTTACAGAATATAAATTAGATTTGTATGATAAGTGACCTGAAAATTTCTGAAGGGGAATTGAAATAGATTTCACAATATGTAGGAACTGTGCGGAGCATTTTTAAGAAGCTTTCAATTCATGCTTCACATTTTAGTTTCTTTATAACATTTTTTTTTTATCTTGAGGCTTTTGTTTTTACGCTTTAAATATTCTTGTCGTAACTGATGTAACACATATCATCTTCTTGAGGTGAGACTATTAAAATATTACCAATAGGTTTCTGAGACTTACAGATTGTTTTGAAAACAGTTTGCAGATCATGCTGATAAATAAACAAAGTTGCTCAAAATGAATGATAAACACATATAAGCGCCAAATAAAAACAAGAAGAGACATTTAGAGGCATAATTCTGAGATTGCCACCTTACAATAGTCATCTGGCCCTGATTGGAAATGTAAAGACTTATTTTTTTGGTAAAATTAATAAGAATAAGATAAAATAAATAATAGTGATAAAAAGCATATTGCCTAAGGGCTTCTTGCTTATCAAAGAATAACCAAACATATCTTCTCTTAATCAATAAATTCATATATTGTAAACTACAAGGACATCCTAGTAAATGACTCCTTATATTAAAAATTACAAGGACACCATAGGCAATGAAATCTTATACTGAAAATTAAAACACCTTAGTTAAATTACAAGGGCACGAATACTTTAATTTTTTGGCGCGATTAATAAGTATAAGATAAAATAAATAATGGTGATGAAAAGCAGATTGCTTAAGGGCTTTTTGCATAAAAAAGTAACCAAACATATTTTCCGTTAGTCAATAAACTCTTGAAAACTACAAGGACACCATCCTATAGTCGGTGTAATTTCTGTAGGCGTTTCTAGGACACTCGTTTTTCCTACTCTTTACTCTTTCTCCTTCTCCGTTGTCATGATTTCCACAAAGCTTGTTTTTTCTCCCTGCCAGTACGTTTCGGGAATATAGTTCAGCAATGGATTGTAAAGCTTTGGCGAAAAGCCCATCCTCAGCTTTAGCGCATGCGTTAGGATGGGTTTAATTCGTCAAAATAGGGATGAAAGGAGGAAATGTTTACATTTACTAATATCTAATAGGGGAAATCCAAGGTCAAAGGGAATACCGGAAATGCACTCATCGTTTCGCGTTTCACCCCTTAATGAGATGAAATCGTCAAAATGCGGTCGTCTCAGAATCTGTTGACGAACTATACCTTACCTTCAGAACACCTTAACAGCTGTGTAAAAAAAAAAAAAAAAAGGAATGACACTGTTATCTGCCTCAGCGTTGCGACGCATACAACCAGTAACGAGGTACAAAGCGTGACCTTGAACCACCTACAGAAAATACGTTGACTATAGTAAATGAAATCTTATATTACAAACTACAAGGACACCATCATAGTCAATGTAATCTTATATTAAAAATTAAAATACCTTAGTTAAATTACAAGGGCACCACCTAACAAATAATGGAATTATGGTAGTGGTGGAATTTCCATTGTCTGGTAGTATGAAGTTCTAGAAGTATCCGTAAGATGATGAAGTCTGCGTAATATGAACACCAACTCATTATTTATTTGGACCCGCTCTTATCTGTTATTCATTTTTATATTTTCTGTATAATTTTTAAAAAAGGCATTATCTTTGTTTTAAGAAACTTTTTAAAAATTTCCATTTCAAATCACAACAATTCAAATGGATAGATGTAAATAGGATTAATCTGACTAAAGGAATAATCAAAATAGAATGTTAGAGACTTTGCAAATTAATTTAAAACTTATTTTTTTATCATATTTAATCATGATGTAATTTTTGTCAATATATATAATGTACTCTGAAAATGCAATTGAATATGATTAAAAGAATTTTCAAGAAATATATTTCAATTAAAAAAAGCTTGCTATTTTAATTCATTTGGAAAGATAAAATTATTCCTTTTTACTCTCGTATTTACGATTACGTCTCTATGCTCCATGGATCATTCTATTAATTTCAAGATATTAAAACTCATTTTTTTGTTATTAATTCTTATTAATACTCAAAGTTTATTATGTTGCTCTTTAAATCCCTATACTTTATCAAAAAGTAAGACTTTCAAGTGTGTTATATGTTATCATTCTGAAAATCTAATAAGTATGAAATAAGTCAGTAATAAATTAAAAGAAATGACTCCATAAATGATATTCTTGTAGCAAAGGTACTTTTAATTTAAAATTAACTATTTTAAGAACCGCATAAATACTTTTATTCCCAATAAATGTAATTAAATTGAGGAAATGTCCCCATTAAAACGAAATCCAACTATTGGATCAACCAAATGAACGATAAACGACTAACATAATTAGATTTTTACTTCGTGCAAGTTTTCTTTTTTTTGAAAGAAGAAATTTAGTTATTTTGTTTAATGCAGTAACAAATGATAACGGATCATTTTTTAATGCTTAAATATATTTGAATATGTCTTCGTTTTTAATAAAATACATTATTAGCTGTCTTGGATTTAATAATTCTTGTAGCTAATAAAATCGAAATATATATAATCTTAATGAATATGAAAGAATAGGCTTAAGTTCATTTTTTCCCCCTTAGCTATTGTTTTATTTTTACGAACGTCTTCAGCAAATTCCGTCTCCTATTGAAAATGCATTTTAAATGATAAAATAGTACATGGTTAATCGAAGTAACATTTCCCGCGGGTGAACTCGTTCTTTTGTAATTAATTAATAACCAAATACTATTCTTTCGACATTTAATATTTCATCTTTTATATTTATTTATCTGACATTTTCAGATGGGAAAGAATATTATAGAAATTCAATTAGTTTCATTTCAAAAATTGATTAAAATATATTTTTGTAATTGATTGAACGTCACTGATAGGTTACAAGATGCAGCTATGAGAGTAAATGGGTACGCTAAAAATAAGTAAGTAAACCATAGGATGATTTTTTACTGACGATTATATGAAAGGAATTAAGTTTACTTTTATAAAGAAAAAATAATGTATGATTCAAAACCATCTGCTAAATTAATTTGATTTAAAAAACATTTTTGATGAATTTTAAAAAACATGCATGAGAAACATTTTAAGACTTATAAATGATTCATATTTAATGAAAATTTTCAATATACAACTTCCTGGTCACAAACATATTTTATAAATTCTTATAATGTTATATTTTATTTACATGATAAATAAACTCTTAGATGATAATTTAATGATAAATAGAATAAAAGAATTTGTACATTTTTGTACATGACCTCAGATGACGAATTACTAGATCCTATTTTTAGAATATTATTTAAAATGTATTCTTCCCTTGATTGAAATTTAATGAATATTTTTAAGCTAAAAATTAAATGCATAAAATTAAGAATATTACATTAATAAAAATTAAACTAAATGAGCTAAGTTTGTATTCAATATGAAAAATGTATAGATGCTTCAATGCTGACAGTTTTAATTAATTTGATTCAGAAAAATATAGAGGCAAACAGTGAATTTACAGTCACCAATTCTTGAAATAAATGCATATGTTGAATACAAATATGTAAAATATGGAATGATTAGTTAATAAAAATAGGAATAAAGAATTCAAATTTTGTTATTTCTAATCAAATGATTAATTAAGATATGCTTTAAATCCTCGCATATAAATCAATTTAATTTAATAATCATCAAAAAATGCTTTGTTTCGGATCGAAATTTCATAATTATTTGTAACAATTTATTAAAAAAATGCAAGATCAATTAAAAATAACAAGTATATCTTAATATGGAATTATTATTTAAAATGATAGATGAATAGAATTAAATCTAAATTTTTGTTTTAAGAATATTAAAATAATTTCATTCAAAGAAAATAAAAAAAAAGTTTTTAAGGACATTCTGAAAATTTCAATCTGTTTTCAGGCATGCAACAAAAGCACATTAACTTGGCAACTAAGTGATTGTGGATTTTATATAAAATTAAAAAAAAACTCAAAATTTTTGCTTAAAAATATAATTTTATTTAATTAAATACTACCTATTTTGTCGATGACTTTTTGCCATCTTTCAGGCAATGTCATAATTCTATGTTCTCAAAACTATCGATTTTTACCAACAGAAAACCTGAATCAAATGTGATGTTACATCATCAGTGTCATTAAAAATTATACCATTTAAACAGTTCTGCATGGAACGAAATAAATGGTGATCTGAAGGCTAAAGGTCCGGGTTGTATGGTGAATGTGACAATGTGTTTCGGCTAGTGACCAAAAATGTGTGGGGCTTTGCACTATCATATTGGAAAACAATATCCTAACGATTTGCCGATTCTGCCCGCTTTTCTTGAACTATGTCGCTCAATTAGGCGAATTGTTGAACGCACATGTTTGAATTAATCGTGTGATTTCTTGGTAAGAGTCCAAAGTGCAGAATACCTTTATAATCTCACCAAAATGGCAGCATAATTTTTTTAAAAATATTAGCTTTTGGTATTGTCTGGGCTGGTTCACTTTGCATCACTCACAATTTTTTCCGATTAAAATTGTTATAAACTGCTTTTCGTTGCTACTAATTAATCTTCTCAAAAACAGATCAATTTCTTTTCGTTTCAGAAGCAAATGGCAAATGCTATTGCATTGCGTCAGATGAATTTCCTTAAGCTGATGGGGGATTCATAAATCGAATTTCTTATCATAGATAAGCTTTTTATTATTTTTTCTTTTTGAATGTGCGTATTGGATGCAATCAGCTTCTCTTCAATATCATGTGTTGTGCTATGACGATATGAATCGATAATTGCCTTGATATGGGTCTCATCAACTTCAACTGGACTTCCAGATCGTTCCTCCTTTTTCAGAGAAAAATCACCAGAACGAAATTTGAGAATTTAATTCTGACACTGCCTTTCTTTCAAGGCTTCATTCCCATATGCATCGCATGACTTCTTATGTGCTTGCGATGCGTTATTGCCTTTTCGGAAATGATATAATAAAATGTGTCTTAACTGCTAGTCTTGTTCTTCCATTTTTAATTGGGATAAAAACGAAACTAAATAATTAATCGATACAATTTTTTAGCTAAATTTAAACATGGAAGTCCAAACAACAAGAAATAAATATATCAAGCAGATGCTTTGAACATTTTCACAAAACAAAAGAACAGACCACCTACTAACAAAATCAGCAATTGCTTAGTTGCCAACTCAACACTAGAAAAAAGAAAACCATTAAGGAAGGAATCAAATTAAATATACCTAAAAAATGAAAATGTTCAAGAAATTGCTTTCAATGTATTTGAATAAATTATTTTTTGAAAGAGAGGAAAGAAAAAGAGAAATTACATCGTTGTGAAAATCGAGAAAAATGAGTAAATAAAATGGTGAATTGTAAAAATATTACCAACAAATAGAACTATATTTCCAAAACCTTTGAAATTAAGTAATTGTAACGAAATTCCATCACCTCATTAAAAAAATACAAAAAAATGAAAACATTTTTTTCTTCAAAATCCTTTTTTAATAATGAAATATTTAAAATGTTTCTTTATAGATTACAACATTGATTATTGTTCTAAAAATAATTTATAAAAGCATGAACTTCGAAAAATAGTTAATCAACATAAAACTTCTTATAAAATTGCTGCGATTACAGGAAAATTGATTTACTGAAGTTTTTACTACATAATTAAGAATTTCATATAATTCATCATGAATTTTATTTCAATTGCATTAATAACAGTCAAGATGGAATTATCTAGATATTGAGAGAATTATTCAAGTATAAATTAAATAAGAATGGAAGAGATTGTGATAAAGGTGGGAATTATCACCGTCCAGGTAAATTTTCAGGAAAGTAAAGTACATAATTCGTTACAAGTTTGAAGCTATCAGTAATTTCCAACGCAAAAATACGCGTCATTAATTTTTTCAAATGTTCTTGATGAAGAATCTTAACTAGAGCAACGCAACATATTTATATATCTGTATACGTATGATAATTCACATTTCGTGTTTATAATAAATTTAGTCGAAATTACGGAGAAAGCTGAAAAATAGCAATTATTATTATTTTTACAGTCATACTCTCTGTCATACTAGGAGTTTTGAAACAAAGATTTAAGTAATCAAATTTTAGAAGGAAAGGAACAATTTTTTTTTTAACAATTTCAGAGCTCAAATATTGAGTATTGCTTTGAAAAATCAATGGTGAGTGACATTTTGAATGACATATATTGAAGAAAAAGAAAAGGCTTCGATCAATTCCAAGGTGCCACATTTCAGTTTCTTGGAAACAAAGTATAACATAGTGAAAAATTTGAAAAGAGCGAATAAAAAATCATTTTCTAGAATTTGATGAATTTTGGCTTTTAAAACTCTTGGATTCGATACATTCATTGTTTAAACTATGTCTTATGGGCATGGAAACTGAAAAATACCACGAGCTGGATAAAAGTGACAAGTAGTTTTAAGTCAAATTTATAATTTTGCATCAGTATCTAATTTATATAAATAAATTATCAGTTTCAAATTTTACCCTAAATGCATACTAAATTTCTTTCATGTGTGATGAAGCAGGCAGTGTACAACAGTATACGAAATATTATGCCATAATTACTAAGATTTTTAAAACATGCTTGCTACCATTCATATTAAATGAAATTATTCAAAGCTTTATTGCTTTTATTTCTTTGATAATTGCCATTTTATAAAAGAAAAATACGTAGGATTTTTTTTGTTATTGTATTTAATAAATTATGCACTTTTATATTGTATAGAGGTAATACTGAATACTTTTATAAAAAGACATATTTTTAAAAAATAAATATATGCTTAAAAAGTTTTAAAATTGGAGAAAAATTCCATGGGAAAAAATTAGTATCACTTAAATATAATAATTTACATGTAAATTAACAATAATTTATTGTGATTTCCTCCGAAAATAGTTTTTGAAATTAATTCATTTTTTTTTAAATTACGAAATCAGAAAATAATATTTCAAAACCATCATTCAGTACGGTAAATTTGAATACTTTGGTTCCTATGCTTAAGTCAAAGTTTACAATGTAACAGACAGTTTTCATTCTGGCTGATGGAATACAAGGGGTATTCAAATGAAAAAGTACAAAAAGGCACTGTTTGTATAAATGAAAACTTTATTCAAAGTATAGACCATGGGCCTGAGTACAACGATCCCATTGATTAACAAGTCGAAGGATTCCTTGTTCCCAGAATTCTAGTGACCATGAAGAGGCCTAGTCCTTCGCAGCGTCCTTCAGTTCAGTATCCGAGCTGAAGCGCTTCCCTTTCAGATATTTTTTTCAGGGGACCAAACACATAAAACTCGCAGGGGGGCATGTACGTATTGTAGGACGGATGGTGTAGTTACCCCCACTTGAACTTTGCCTGTTCCGCGTGTGTGACCTTGGAGATGTGTGGACGCGCGTTGTCATGGAGCAGAACCACACCCTCCGTGAGTAGCCTTAGTCTTTTGTTCTTGATGGACCTGCGCAGTCCTCGGAATGTCTTACAGTACACATCAGAGTTAATGGTTCTTCTGCACTCGAGGAATTAAACAAGTAGCGGACCTTGGACGTCGAAGAAGGCGGTGAGCAACAGCTTGCCTGCTCACGCCACAGCTTTTAGGAGGACATGACGACGCATGCCTCCAGTGCATGCTGTCCCGCTTTGTCTCTCGCTTGTAGAAAAGGCACCAGCTTTAATCACCTTGTCGATCCGCTCCAAGAAAGCGGGGTCTTCATGATACCGAAACAGATGTTGAAGTGTTAGCCCCATACTTAGTTCCTTGTGCTGGTCGGTAAGCTGCTTCGGAACATACTGCGCGCAAACCTTCCGCTAACGCAACCTGTCTTGAACAATTGTCCACACTGTTCCAATGCTGACATCCACCTTCACCGCCAGCATTCGCAATGTGACACGCCGATCACTTCTCACTAGGTCGCCGATCGGCCATGATGACTCTGCCTGGCCTGATGACACACACACACACACACGCGCGCACGCACGCACGCACGCACGCGCGCACACACACACGCACACACACACACACACACACACACACACACACACACACACACGAGATACTTATGGTGATTTTATGGAAACGCAGAACGTTTAATGTCATGCCAACATAGAGTCAAATATATGATTTTTTTGAAGCATCGGCCTATTTTTAACAGAAGAAAAAAATATGCTAATGAAAAATATGAATACTTTTGAAGCATATAATATTTCCAATAATTAATTATTGGAAAGTAATTATGTTTTTCTTGATATAAATACATGTCTGCAAGACAAGCAAATTATATAATTAGTGATAGATCAGATTCGATTTTTCGTTTGATTCTCTTTGAACGCTTATGCTTTTCTCACTACTCAAATTGTGTTTTTCTTCATATAGGATCTATGAACTCGTAAGTTTGGCTACAAATACTGTTTTCAAATTGTTAAATGAAAGCTTTTGTACATTATTCCATTCAAAAAACTGTTACATAACTGAAAATAATATAAAATTTTCTAATTCCCATTGTTATTTAAACGATTTTTTATGAAACAGTGGTAAAACTTAGAAGTAAATTTTTTGAAAAATTTAGTTTATTAACATTAAATATTGCTACTTGCAATGCTAAATTTCTCAATAGTTCATTTTATTAAGTATTTATTATTTTAAAATGAAAGTAACGAATCTTTATTGCACTTACATTTTGTAATTTTTTAGTAATTTAAGAAGACACTTTTAGAATTTGTTAATTCGATATTTATCTTTTGTTCAAAATTCAGTACTATAATACGTATTGTACATACATATTATGATGAATGCAGTTTTTCACTTATTTTTTAAAATAAGTAAAATAATTATATATTTTAAGATACACATGAAAGAACATGAAAAAATTAGTGTCTTTCAATTTTATATTTAATAAAAAATAATTTAAAGATTATTGTTATTGCATTTAAACCAATCAAAAATAATGTTTTAATTAAATCTCAGGAAAGTTCTTAATATCATTGTTTGATAAATGTAAAAAAAAAGAAAATGGTGCTGCTCTTGGAAGTAAAGATGTAGTTAACAAATTTTAATTATTTCATTTTCTCCAGATTTTTATATTATCGTTTCTTAACAAAATCTTCTGAATTTTCCTATTTCAACGAACATATATGTTCGTTATATAAACTCAAGCCTTAAAATGAATTTAACACTTGTCATTTAGCAAATAATACTTTTTCAAGCATATAATTAAATTATTCGCGTGCATTGAAATAATTACAAACGGAACAAAGGGCAAGGGTTAATAATTTCAACTCTTATGCCTGCATATTTTTTTATTTATTGAGCCATATTAAATGAAACTAAATATTTAAGAATTGTATTGTAGCTCACACATATTTCAAAAAACTGGGAATAGTTCCAATAAGTTTATCTTTTTCTTGGATATATTTTAGTTTTAATTTTACTCTTGAAAGAATTAAATTTGGTTTCTAAAGTTAATTATTTCTTTTTTGAAATATAAATACAAATCCATCTCCTTTCCCCTCAAACTGGAAATTGTAACGAATGTTCCATATTTTCCAAACCAAAGATCCTTCTATGATTTAAAACTGGAATGTATCCAAGTTGCTAATGTATCACTTTTGGATGAAAATGAATAGTAATTTACGAATAGGTTCATTTGTTATTTTCTTTAAAGAAAAAAAACCTAATTAACGCTTACATTGAACGAAGGGAAAATAAATTACGACATTTAAAAATTACACAAGAGAAAAAAATATTCGAAAACTTCATTGTTGTCAAGTACTTTGTAAATAAATTCTCGTAGAAAATTATTCTTAGTCTCCGAGTCTTAAGAATTTTCTTCCGAAATTTCTCAAGTTGTTTCTTTTACTAATTACAGCTTTTACTCTTTTATCTCTGAACAATGTCTACTAGACTCAGACAAAGCATTTTCCGAATAGTTAATTTGCATGCTATAAAATAGAAAGTCTAAAGTAAAAATCAAAAGGGCATGCATAATTTTATATTCTCCAACTCCTTTATTTTTTCCTAACATGTTTTATCGATCTAGACTTTAACTAATGAAGAAATTGCGATTTTTCTTTTCTTTTGAGCTTCGAAAAAGAGCTATTTTTGAAAGATGTTCTTAAAAATCAACAACTGGGCGGTTAGAATTCAGATATTTCAATGAAAAAATAACACTAATATTTCTAAGAATTCAAAATCGCCGTGTCACGTCTATCAGATTTTTATGTCATTTTTTTTTCAGGACATAAAAAAATTTACGAAACAATGTTTCATATATAACATAATTCTTATTAGTAATAAATGAGGGTGTATCTTTCTCTCAGTATGCATATGTGTTGATGCTGTGCAGGTAAGATCTTGATATAAGTATTCTAAATTTGGCAGGCAAGCACGCACACTCACGCACGCGCTTGCACACACACACACACACACACGCACATCCATAAACACACACATTGCTTCATTAAATATATAAAATTTTAATTTCCCCAACAATTGAAAGCTAAAAAAATTATTCTGAATATCAGCGCAGATTGTAAAAACAGAAAGTGAAATAACATGATTATAAAAGAAAAGTTCATTTTGAAATCGGCATGACAGAAACTTAAATTTTTACTACAGCTATAATATCATGGAAGTCAAATCTATTAAAAAGGTTTAATTTTTTTAAAAAGCATTTATGAATATAATAAAAGAACACATTCTTAATAACCGGCACTATTTTATGCTTAAAAATATTTTTTTGCTGATTATATCCAAAGATAGCAAGAATACAAAAAAGATAATAATTTAACTGAGAAAAACTCTTTCAATTTGAAATGGATTTGTAAGACATTTACACAAAATAGCATGTTTGAAGGTAATAAAATTAATTAATTAACTGCCACAATTTTATGCTTAAAATGCTTTGTTGAGAAAGATATTAATATTAAATAATGCACGAGAGGTTTATTTGTAATTAAACACAACCAGTACTGATCGCCAAATGTCATAATATAAAATATAAGCCAATAATTTATCTCTAAATATAATTTATCTTTTATTGTATAAAAATTGAATCATGCGTAGGATGCATACCTACGTATTTATTGCTATTTATTATACTTTCTACAAATTCCATATATATTAATAATAACTTTAAACTTTTTTCGTTATTTGAATCTCCATGTATTAAAATGTTTTAAATAAGATTTTATGACCACTAATTTACTCCTTTGTATATATTTATATATTTATAGGTACTTGTATATTTTTATAGGTACTACCATGCTTCCCATTCTATAGTAACTATAATCTAATTATTAAAATTTAATAATTTTATTATTAAGGAAATTAAAATTATATCAGTGAAATTATAACATAATTATATTTTATATATAAATAACAACTTTCATAAGAATTCTGATGTTGAATATAAAGATACCTAGCCACATTGGTTTCAGCATTGACTGGTGAATAAAACATTGATTTTTAAACTAATGGATATTTTTTAATAGATTGTGAGTTAAAAGAAAAAAAAAGTGATGAAAGAAGAAAAGTATTTGGAAGTAATTTCTCAAACTACAGAACCAAATTTTAAAAAAAAATATGTATGATGTGATAAAAATATAAAAAAAATGAATTAAAAATCAAATAAAATATTATAAAACTATTTATATTATTTAAATTTTTGAAATTATTTGAAAGGAACATTAAGTTAATAATTGAACGACATTATCGACAAGTGTTGGACTAATAATTGAAATTTTGGTCCTGAAAAGTTACAGATGAATGAAAAGTGTCAGTTTAATTAAGAACATCATGATGATAATGAAAATGATGTTAATGATATGATTAAAAAAAATTTATAGACATTTTCAGATTTTCTTTTCTTATTGAACTTATGTACATAAATATGAGTCAGAAAAGTAAGAAGAAAATTATCCCTGTATAGAAATAGGAAACTTCAAAAGAAGAAACTTAAAGTCTTATCTTTATTTTTTGCATTTAGAATTTGTTGAATGTGTTAATATAAAATTGATTATTATTTCACTGATTATTTCAAAGGTTCACAATTATCTTTGTCAATTTTTGTAATGGTAAAGCTGGTTATAATCAGAAATTGAAGATAATATTTTTCAAATCTGATATACTGTTAATATTTTAAAATTGAAACTTGTATTGTAAATTAGTTAATAATGCCCTTGAAAGTTCCTCTATTTATTTTTTACTTATGCAATCATTCTTTATTCCCAGTAAGATTAAAATAGTTACCAATTAGTAAATTTTACCTTTACCCTTAAAATATCTTTTAAAATTTACGAATTCCATTAGTAAATTTTAAAAGGTAATGATGGTATGTTTAGAATAAATATGGTATGTTTAGAATCATAAATAAACAGAAATATTTTTTAATCATGTCATCTTAGAAAAAATATTTTGCTACTCTCTTTTCATCTGATTTTTAAAAAAATCCATTAAAAATAACTCGTTTATGTATTACAAAACATTTGATATAAAATTTATACATGAATCTTGGAAAATATTTTATATATATTAAATATGGAACTCTGATATTGAAACTCCTCACCGAACACCCCCTTCATCATCATAATTTTGTATATAGTTACTTTTTCTGTGCACCTTATGTAAATTAATTTTTTTTCTTAATAAATATTTCCACTTATATCCTTTAAACCGACAGGAAATCCTAGAGATTCCAAGTTCGGGGATATTCTGAGGCGAAAGAAAGAAAGAATAAAATTACAGTATTGACTAAATGAGAGTCATTAAAACTATTTTGAAAGGTTTACAAAAAAAAAATGGAAATTGCATGGTGTAAAATGAAAAAGTACATAATATAAATAGAATGTTTCAGAAGAAAATACAAAAAATAACGTGTTAAGAACACAAAATAAGATTTGTAAAACTTGATATCGAATAAGATAACAAAAGTTATCTCGCTTCAAAACGCATTTGGCAAGCTTAAATGTCGCTTTCATTCTTTCGTATTTTTTAGAAACCAGTTTAAAAGTAAATAATAAGTTTTCACTTCATGGAAAAGATCCAGATACCATTTAAATATGCTGGATAATAAATGCACTGGAATCCATACTGGATAAATGTATTATAATTAAAAATGACTTATAAAAGTGTTGCCAGCAGAAAACCATAATATTAGTATTGATTTCATAAGAATTTTTTTAATTTGAAAATGAAACATTGGATCACATTTAAATGTGCATGAAAAAACGATAAATCATTAAAGTGTTAAGGTATTTTATCTTTGCATATTTCAAGATTTGGTAATTAAAATGTTAGTTCTTTATACTAGTATATTAAATGTAACAAAACTTTAAATGTGGTACTATGATATTTCAGTCTTTTATACAGTATTTTAATTTTAGTCAGATTACTTCAGTCTCAGAATTTTGCCAACACAAAATTCTAAAGCTTATGTGCAATAGAAATTCGTTGTTCGAAAATTCAAAAGACGTTAGCTTACGTCAGCATAGAACTCTGAATGAAATCCTAAAAGAAGTATAAAATTCTCATAAACCTTCTCAATTATCCCATTGTGAAAGTATATCTTCCCTTTAAAGAACTGAAAACCTAGATAAGTAATTACTGCTATGATTAGACTCCACACAGCACCACAAATCAAAAATTTAATAAAACAGTGTTTTAGAACATTCATTCTCTGCTTTATTTAAATGCTATTCGTGGAGCGAATAAAACGTTTGGAAGGCACAGGTGCAGGGTGGGAAAGTACTTACGAGAATGTTGGAAACTTACTTTAACTGGGAAATGAGAAACGACTCATTTTAAAAAGTCTCGCCGCTTGGTTCTGCCTTCATTTTATAAAGGTTAGAAATGTTGAAGATTTAAATTATGCAGATTTATGCAATAGTATTGCACACGATTTTAATGATCAATCGAGTTTTATGAAAGTAGACAATGGAAGAAATGATCATACCCAGAGACGGATTACACTTTACTTAAAATATCTTTATAAAGGTAAAGCAAAGAGATTTAGCACGATATTTGTAATGGCTGCTCACCAGAATTAAAATGGAGCTTTACTAAGCTCAAATAAAATATTCTGTTTAAAAAAGAGTTGATTGAACCGATTCCGATTTTCTACTGAATTGAAGACGCACCACTTCTATTTGCTTAATAGCGTTTCGCGGTTCTCGCGATTTCTTTCTTGGCAAGTTAGTTTGAAAGTAAAGTTGCTTTGCATGCATAATCGCTCTCATTTGCGCAAACCAATTAGATTTCTTTAGAAAAAGGAATGAATATTCTAAGTCTAGTTTTAAAACGATGCATTTTCGTTGATTTTCCTTTTCCTTCTTCAACGCTTTTCAATACAGATTCATAAATTTTTCACTTAAAAAGATTCAAACTGGAGTTTGTTAAAGTAGCATGCATTTATCTGTGGTAATTCTCGCCATAAAATTAGTTTCATTATTATTTCTTGTAATAATTTCGCGGAAAGTGATTCTTGAAAGAAAGAAAAACAATGCGAAATTTTTAAAATTCCTCTTTAAGAAAATGTTTAAAACTTTAACAGAAAAAAAAAAAAATTAAAAAAATTAAAAACAAAAACTGAACAAAAAATAATAGTATTTACAAAAAATAAGACTTTTTTAATGAAAGTTTCAAAGATAATTGCCAATACACGAGAATAACATAGACCATTTAGCAGAATGGTGAAAAATGAATATATTGTGTATGCGTTTTATTGATTATTTTTTTATGCTGTTGCTGTCTGTATGGAAATTGTTATTTTGATTTTTCAAGTATTGGATGCACTTCTAAATGAAAACACAGAGTTTTTTCTCATATTACGTGGTGCGGCAGATGTAGCCGTATATTGCATGAGCTGTACTTCTAGTCGTGGATATCCTAAAATCCAATTGGGGGAGGGGGGGTGAGACCTTTCCCACTAAATATCGGCAAATTCTTGGACATAAAAAATCAGTGAAAAGATAGATCATAATACACATGAGGATGAAGATTCTCCCCAGGAAGCATCTAAGATATTATGACGAGAAGCTTCCGGTGTAGTGGGTGGATAAAGAATTAGTAGGGATCTGCTACCTCCTACAGAAGACGGGGCGTGTTTCCTACGGGAAGGGTTTTCCCTTGGCCGGCGATGGCCCTTAGGATTCAACCTTAGTTCCCACCAGTGCTGTCGTGACGGTATGGTCAATTAGATTAATCCGTGGGCCTTAATAGTGGATCGCAAGAGATAAGTTATGGTTTAAGACCTGTCGCAATTCCAGATATTATCCATCGGAGGAAGGTCTAAGAGGGCAAGAAGAAAGAGTACTCCAACTTCTGAAAGATATCAATGCTCGTATTAATATTTTATAAAGTAAAACAGGCATTTTTAGTGCTATCTACATTTTAACCGACCGTTTTATTTTATTTGTTTTAGCACACTCTCAATAAGTTGCTAGAACAAAATAGAAGAAAAATTCTGAAAGATTTAGTACATTTTATGTTTAACCACCTTTATAGCCTGCTAAATAAATTAATTTGATGAGAATTTTGAGAATTATTTAGAGAATTACAGAATTCTTCACAGTTCACAAATTTCCATTAAAATCGACGATTTAGCATGTAGTGGGTATATAGGGTATATTTAGCATGCAGTGGGCGTTTGCAATAGGCCTCAATAACAAATAACGATGTTTATTAACAGGAAGGCACAAATACACAGAAGACAAAACGCAGATGCGACATACACAAGCACTAAAGAGCAGCACATAGAACAAAAAGCAACCTACAAATATACAAATAATAATCGGTAGTTAAAAATCACAACAACATACAAAGCAGCCAGACAGAACCAGACAGGAATAAAGAGTTCACGTAACTGGCTATACACGTTTCACTAAATGAGCTCCCCACAACACTTGCGCTTAGCTGGACTGATCTAATTCGTCACTGATTCAATTCTAACTTACTCTATGAAGGTCCAGAAGAATCAACATAATTCGCCTCTTATTGTTCCTATCGCCAAAATTCCTAAAGATTCTAAAATCCTCCATTTTGTCTCCAAATGCACTAACTTCGTCAACAAGTCGCCAAATGGTAGCCAAGTTTGTCGCCAAGTCTGCATCCGGCATTGAACAAGCAACCGATCAGCACCCAATAGAGTTGTCCATAAAACTAGTTTCCTACGATGAAACTTACTGTGCTGTGATGCTACATTACAGATTCTTAATAAAAAATATTCATAACAAATAAATATTTTCAACCTTTCGGCACTGAAGCTCATTTAAAATTAATGATCAAATATCATATTTCAAAAAGCACAACGCGATTTGCAATTGACATTTCAGCAAAATGGCTATAGCCCACAATTTTTTAATTCATTCATAATAAAGCTATTATCAGTGATATAATTATGGGATGGCAGGATTAACGAAACTCTGGTGCTCCATAGCTTGAGAGAAACCGTATTTATGGTGTTACAATTATATAGGCTTTGATATTCTATTAACCTCTAATACTGAAATATAAGTTCCACACTAAACATTTATCCTTGTTTCCCTTCTACTTAATTTCGCGATTGTTTATAGTTTAAAAGAGCTAGAGGAATTCATTATCAGTTAGTATATTCTCTTATAAAAATATTTGAGCCACACTTAAGCATTTTATACACTGCTTGCATAGAAACAATTTTCAATGCTAGACGCTGATAAAATTACTAAATGTTAGATATAATTTAAGAATAATAATGAATGCAGTAGTGCTCAAATAATATCAATGTCTGTTATTAAAAACATTAGCAGAATTTTTTTTCGTATTTTTAAGACAATGCAAAATTATTTTGACACAATTATTTCAGTAATAATGGAAATATAGCAGAATTCAAATGATTTTTTTATATAATTCCCAAGAGATTCAATGCAACAATATTCATTAATTTACAATATATTTATTATTTTTTAGCATTAATTGTATTTTTATGTTTTGTATACAAGAGCTTATATTAAAACGATATGTTATTAATTTTTATATTCCATTTATTCTTTTTAAGTTAAAAATTAAAAAGCGTATTTAAAAGGAAAATAAGTTTTTAACTGTATTAGAAGAAAATCGCTTATTTTGCAGATAGAGTACATTTAAACTGAAAAAAATAACAATAAAAGAAATATGGCGTTGATTTGAAATTTGATTTAAAAATTACATGCATAAAAGATTTTTGCTATTTTTTAATGGCTACTTTAGATTAAATGAATAATAGAGAAACAATGACGCCTATCCAAAAATATCTTCTCTTTCAATACAATTTTCATTTTGCAAACATTATTTATATCATATTTTGCTTATTTTCAATTTGTTATTTTATCTCTTGTGACATTTCTAATGAATTATTTTATATTTGTATTTTCTTTACATTCATACTTTGCTAATGTAAAATTTTTATAGAATATAAATTCAGATTATATAAAAAGGATTTTTTTAGCTAAATAGATAAAGCAATTCGATTTTTCAGTTAATGTTAAAATTCAGAATATAAAATGCTTTTCATATTTTTTCATGCTTGTATTTCTTCTTCTTTTTTTTATCAATTTACTATCAACACTTAAAAGAGCAACATCATTACGATAAAGATCTTATTAATTATTATTATTATTATAAAAATCTTATCAATTGATTGATGCATTAATCTATTCATAATACTTTTCAAATTATATATGTAATTTTTTAGTTAAATGAAACATTCAAAGGCACTCAAAGGATTAAATCAGTTTAAATGGTTTTCATTAACGATATGATCAAAAATCATATATATTAATATTCATAAATATTTATCCACAGCATACACAATGCAGAAATTTGAAATAAATTAGGAATATTCACGACGGCATGCTATGAAGGAAAATTAACCCTGCTGCAGCAGTTTTCTTAATTTGGCTATAGAACTTGATTTTAAGATTATATTTAAAGTCAACTTCTTAAGTTGTTAATCAATCATTAAATGTTTCATTTACACGTTGACCATAGACAATCCAGCATCTGAAGCTTTAAAAAAATGTCCCTTATTGTAAAAAGAAATAAACAGTGATGATTTTTTTCTTCGGGGCCGGTCTTAAGACAATTTTCAAAAAACGATTTTCTATATTTCAGTCGGTTTTAAGTTATAATCGAGTAACGAGTTTATAAGTTCTATTCTTTATAGGAAAGATATGCTGTAACTATTTTCTATTTGAGACGCTTTAATCAGATTATGGATTAAAATCTTTCATGCTTCAATATCTATAAATTTATATCATTTTTCAAATGAGACGCTTTAATCAACTTATGGATTAAAATAATTCATGCTTCAGTATCTATGAATTGATATTATTTTTAACTATTCTTATAGTACTGGGAAATTATAAATATGTATTTTCAACACATTCAAAGAAAGAGTTCTAATAACAAATAATAATAATATTATAGTTCCGCAGCTTATGATTTAAAATAACATGATCCTTTTAATGGTGTCGTTTGTCTTCAGATTTTCATATTGAACTATTCTTTCAATGAAGCCATCTTAATTAATTTTTTTACAGAAATATTAATTTATTTTGCAATAATATTTATTATATATAATCATTACATATTTATTACATTTAAAAACTAACAGTTTTTAACGGCGTATGTGTTTGTATTCTAGACAACCTGTAAGAAAATCAAAAACACATTTAAAGTAACAGGGCATCTTTCATTAAAATTCACAGAAAATATCTTTATTTTATTTTCTTACATCTTCTATTTCATGTCCCAACTAGTAACTTTTCAAAGAAGGATTCAGCAGGCTTGTGAAAGCAGTCTTTAATCTACTAATTGATTTCTTTCTTTAGAATGCATGTGAAAACAAGTATTTTTAACAAGAATATTCTGTAGCTCTATTCATCTAGTAAAAAGTAACCAAACAGAATTTCACATTTCGCATTCTTAAATTTTGTAGTTATTTTTAAGGAAGAGGAAAAGCAACGATCTTATTGCTTCTTTGTAAAATCAGTATAACTACTAAAAAGTGGGAAAATGAAAGAATTTGGATTTTTAGATGTAGATATATTAATTCATAATTTATACTTGTCTTTTCTGGAATTTAATTTCAAAATGCTGCACTTCTTGGTTTATAAAAATCGAATTCCTGTAATGTTATTTCTTACTGAAAGATACATTTTTTTTTCTTCCTGTAACGTTATCTTTAATAATTGATTTCTAGCATCAAGGCACGTGCAGTTTATTTTTCTAGGAACAAGATATGTTTTTGAGGTATATATGTTAATTAATATGGAACCGATATATTTTTTAAGATATTAAGTTTAATCTCCATACATATTTTAATATCTGTATTTATCTAAATAAAAAACCTGTAGTTTCCAAGTTTTGCTTTCAGAATGTTTTGTTTCTAAACCTTATACTTGGATCGAAAAAGTTTTTACACACTCTCTCTCTCTCTCTCTCTCTCACACACACACACACACATATTTGTATATATAGTTTGTATATATGTATATATTTTATATGAAAGTTTGTACGTATTTATATATTTGTATATAAAAGTTTGCACATGCGAATATATTTGATATAAAATTTTGCACATATGTACGAATTTGTATATAAAAATTTTGACATATGTATGTATTTGTATATAAAAGTTTGTACAATGTATATATTATAATACCATTGTCGAATATCAAAGTCATAGATGTTTTGATCTTCCGATTGAATTTGTATTTCTGCCAATGAAATACATAATCTTCAGGATTATTTTTTTTCATCTATTGCCCTTCTTACTATTCTTAGCTGTAACTGCATGCTTACTTTTTTTCTTATCACTTAGAAAGGAGGAAAAAGCAAAATAAATAAATAAATAATAATAATAATAAAAACTTTTGAGTCCTTCAAGTCTTCAGATTGCCCGGCAGTATTTGGCAATGATGTTTTCTATTCGGAATTAGAAGTTCCGACAGCTCCTCAAAAATGCTTAAGGGAATGAAAAAGGCCCTCGGAATTCGAAATCAGTTCCTATGACCTAAGAGAAATCGTTATGCATTCGAAAGTATAGTGCTGTGAGAATAAGCTATAGGCGTAATGGAATATATTCTACTTTTTTAATATTTACAATACCCTCTATGTCGGAAAATAGTTCCTATGTCATTCTGTTTAAAAAAAAGTGCAGATTTATGTCTGTGTTTTTTATTTATAGGATAGTAAATTTTAATGTATTAATCACTACGTGAAACTCTTAACGCATCGTAATGTATTCGATCTGGCAATACGAATCAAGTATGCCTCTCGATATTTTTTTTTAATCCGTAGTTTATATTGGCCTTATAAATGCATAATAATTGTTAAAGGATAGTTTACCAAACAATATACACAGAATGGTGTTGGGATTACGACATTTTTTTTTGTCAAAAGCTTTACGCTAATCTTATTGCTGAATTATTTGATGACGAACTGCTGAATTTGAGCTCGTTTTCATTTGTGGAGCTTTGGAATTGACCATGCTGTTCATCTGATAGTATGTAATCATTAATTTTTTTAAATGATGCTTTTCCTCTTTTCAACCGACTATATTTCAAAATGTATGAATGAAAATTTACATATTGAGCTTACATTTGTGATAAGAAAAAATTCATACTGTATATCTTTGCACTTTACTAAGTTGAAGAGACACGTTCGTGTTTTAAATAACATACCTAATCATTTCATCTCTAAACTGTTTTGACCTAGGAAGTCTCGTGAGATACGTTTCTCGTTCATTGACATTATTTTTAACAGCTTTGCCAAAAAGAAGTTTATTAATAACTATATAGATATTTTTAAACTGCTAAAAATATATGTTATTTTTAAAGAATATTCAAATATAATAATTTTGTGATATACCATGACCATAACTTTTAAATAAACTTTTGGACTGCATCGATAAATGTCTTAATCATAAAATATTTTCTAATATAGTTTAACAACGCACAAACAGGGGATTTTAAGAATATATAGATAATTTCTTAGCGATTATCTCAAATTGATTTAGAATTTAAAGCCTGTCGTAGTAAGTAGATGATTAAAAACAAACAAATATGATATTTTTCCTTCACTTCAAATTATTACTATATCGCGTTTTGTGTTCTAACTTTTTTTCAAAACCCACCATGCTTTCAAAAACGGCATTACCCATCATTAAGTAAAAATTATTTGAGTGCCCCAAACCGATAGAACTGAGTTAGGAAGATTAAAAATAATTATCATTAAACATGTATTATTTATTTTTATCTCAAGCAAAGACTTTAAACTTGTATACCTTTTTCTTAAAATTTATTCAATGGAAAATAACCAAGTGATCAATTTTTTTTCTGTTGTAAATATAGTTGAAAGTACCGTATTTTTTACTCCTGCAAGCCTTACTTCAAAGAAGAGTACACACATTATCTATTGGACTTATGATTCTTATTTTAAAGTTTCATATTCAACCACAACGGATTTTCCCTACTGTTCATGAATATATATTGAAAAGTGTTGCTACCTTCAAATAAAATCAAGACTTATAGGAAGATGTGTGTTTTTGCTATACTAGAAACAGTAGTAAAACTAAACTTATCATTTATGGTCAAACAGCCAGTGTCCCAAGTCTGAGTTAAAAATTGCAGAAAATCTCTCTATTTTTGCTGAAAGTTGGATGCTTTTACAATCTTATTTTGCTTTGTAGGTATGCAGTATGACTTTAAGTTGTATGATTAACGAAGCATCATTTCTTACAAAAGTGGAAAGCACTTATTATAATTTAATTTCTGAGATGAATGAGATTCAAGCTTTAGCTTTCAAATGTTAGATTTTACGAGAAAAATCAGTAGAATTCTAAAAGATACACTGTTCAAAGATTCACTGTTTTTTACTGAGAGTATAACTAAACTTTTAATTTATTAAAATATTTTTAATTCTTTAAATTACTATAATTTTAATTACTATTAAATTACTATTTTTTAATTCTTTAAATTACGAAAAATAATGCGGACAATTTTCAAACCTAATAGAGTTTTAAATACAAAATTTATTATTCTTAGAAAAAAAATCTTCAGCATGGGCTTCTCTGTATAATAAGATATAAAAAGTATCCCGAAATTAACGCAAGATTTGAATTGACACACCATTCGTTTAGTAAAGTCTTGGCAACCACGTTAAAAAAACATTTGACAGCTAATATTTTAGGGTCAGTAAAAATGGAGCGTTACATTATAGAACAACGTATTTTGATTGTTGAACAATATTTTAAAAATTAAGTAAGTCTGGTAGCCCCAGTCTGAAAATTTGTGAATTGCCCCCTTAGATCTGGGATTTACACCATTGGATTTCATTTTATGGGCTTATGAAGTCAAAGTTCTATGCCAATAAGCCCACAAGCACTCGTGAATTGAAGGAGGAAACTCAACGGTGCATCAACGAAATTTAGCCACATTTATGCAAAATAATCATGATAAATAAAAAAAAAAGAGTTTATATGTGCTAGCAAAGCCATGGATGTCATTTTACTATGTGTTATTCCATACATAACTTTATCCTGTGTACTTTACGATTCAATAAAAATATATCAATTTAAAGAAGAAAAAAACCGGCGTTTCTTATTCAAATCTCGTGTTAGCACTTTGTTCCATTGTGTAAGGCTCCATTTTTCTTACCCTAAACCATCAGTCGTCAACTATTTTTAATAGGGTTGCCAAAATTTTACTACACGAATGGCTGCACATTCAAATTTTGTTAATAGAGCATAATTTGAATCTATTCTTTGTGGAAACCTCTTTTTCTTTGCAATTAACTTTATAGTCATAGTTTAATAATCTATAAAAGCCTTTCATCTTCAAAATGGCTTTCTTATTTCTTTAAAATTCTCTTAAAACAAACTCTTAATGAATCAATTATGTCTTAAAAAGAATGATTAAATTATTTTAATTATTGGAAATAAAAACGAACTGGTCAAACATTTACGATTATAACAAAAAATAATAATTGGTCTAATTATATTGTAACGCCATGCTATGATATTAAAGATATCAGAGTTAAAATTTCTTTTAATTTAGTTAGTTGCTGCAGTTAAAATATATATTAAACTCGATATAAACTTTTTCTCTCCAGAAATTATGAGGAGTCTGATTAAAGCACTTAATTATAGTATTCTCGATTGCTGTTTCGTATTAATTACTATTAATTGCATCCTGCATAGCGGTCCTTTGCTAAATAATTGCCCGTACATTCATAATTAGCGTGGGTGTATTTTTTATATTCTTAAACGTATCAATATAAAAATGATTCCTCCTCCAACACAAACAAAAAAAATGTGCTTTTTATTAGTATGTAAAAAGCATAGATTAATTTTTGTTCAATTAGACTTCATTGATATTGGTAACCTTTGGTAATTGGTCCTTTGAAAGGCTTTGATATTTGGTATAATTGGTCTATGGTAACCTTTTAATATTGGTTGTTGTTGTTGTTTCAAATGGCACCTGCCATGCTCGCTTACGAAATTAGCGATTTTAAGCCGAGAGTGCATCTCTTGTTTTTTAGTAGTGCCAACTAGGGCCAAGTGTACGTCTTAGCTACTCACGCATCACATTCGCTTGTACAACCCCTTTTTACAGGGGGGACATTCCCATATCTCATAGATATAACAGATGAAGAACAACCATGCCCGAACCGGTACTCGAACCCAGGATGCCCAGGTGAAGGGGAAGACGCGCTATCCCTATGTCAGGACACCGGCTTTAAAATGGTTAAATTCAAGATCATTGTATAGGATTTTCGCCAATAACTGCAAAGTCGATCCCAGTCGCAGAAAACTCGCCAGATATTAACTAATTAATATAGTTTGGTTGCAAAATTTGATAATCTATCGCCTTTAAAAAATTACATCTCAGCAATTGTATCGTATTCTTTAGTGCAACTTAATTTAAGAACTTAAGTAGTATTTTAGAACTTTAGTATGTAGATTTTTCATGCAAATCATGCAAGACATTAGAAAATATACCGGTAAATAAGTATTAACTAAAACAAATAATTATGTTAACATATGTGGCAATTTATTGACTTTGAAAATTGACATTACAAAAATTACATCATATTCTTTAGTTTAGCTGGACATTTAGTTCATTGGCTCGTCAGCCAAATAAATAAATAAAATAATAAAATAAGCTATTTAAAACCAGTGAGAAAAAAGCATTTTCAGTAACTTAAGATTACAAATTATTTCCTGATGAAATTAATAACCCTACACTCATTTGAAAAACACTTGAGATATTGTGGCTTTCTTATTTTAGCATTCTTTTCCATTTCATCCTCTTAACAGCTTGTGTCTGTGTCCATCAAAAGAGAAGTTACCATGATCATTTGTCTCGATTCATATAATGGAGAGAGGGGAAAATCTGCACGACGAGACAGTAGTACATGGAATGAGAGAAATGACCACTGCCTCGAGGCGGTCCGAAACAATCTATCAGTTATCGGGGTGACGTCATCCATCAGCGGAAGAACCAATGAAAATGGTAGTTTGTTACGAAGTTAGGCATGTCCCCCAGTCATACGGACTATGATAGACAATGGTATAGATCTATAGCTCTTTGTGAAGCATCCATTCTTATATATTTTGAACTAATATATTACCACATTGAATTCAAATTGTATAAGTCTATATTTACAGCCATAGTATATGCTGTCATTCGTTTGACCTCTATTGCATAGAAATTGAAATAAACATTTTTCGTTAGATTTAGTTGCAAGATAGTTGTATTGCTATATTTAAGTAATGGCCTATTATACTTGATTAACTTGATATCAAATTTATTGTTAACCATTTATTACTTGTAAAATAAAAATCTTATACAAAAGATTTTTCATTAAATTTGATTCAGGTTTTTTACCTTTGAGTACGCTAAGAATTATTAACTAAATAAGCAGGATGAAGGATAATATTTGATTATGTACACGGATTAACTTAAATTCCACATTTGCAAAATATTTTTATATGGACATTTTTGTTTCGCAAATGTGTGGTAAAAAATATGATCTATAATACATTTTCCTGAAGAGTTTGTTTCAAAAGTAATTCATAATTCGATTAATAACAAACGGATTAAACGATAATGTTTTATATTGAAAAAAAAACGTCCAAAAATCTTCTATTACAACAATATTTTTTTCATAATTTCAGACAATCTGTTATAAACGAATTATTCCAATAATTAATACTTAATTTAAATGGTATCAAAATGTTACTAACATGGAAAGAATTTGGTGGTTATCGGATGAAAAATTAGCATAACTAATTGATAATCTATATAATATTTTCTTAGAAACGAAAACAACGAATTTTTATTAAGAAGAAAATTTGTTAAAATCTCAGAAATCAAACTGAAAAAAGAAATAATATTTATTCTAAAAATTATTGAAACCTCAGAAATAAAACTGAAAAAAAATATATTCATATATGGCTATATAATTTTATTTGGGGAGGGGGTTCACTTTGACAAACTCTAAATCATAGCATTCCCAAAATTTAAATATAAATTTTTTATTGGATATCATTTTAAATAAATTTGCATCACGGAGATTGTTTTGCCTTATATTTATATATATATATATATATATATATATATATATATATATATATATATTATTCTCACCACTTTTCTGCTCTTCAATAATATGCTAACAATTATTTTAAAAATTACTGATTTTTGGTTACAAAGATGTGCAAAATTTCACTTAATTTATATTCGACTTAAAACGTACATTTCACGATAATTAAATTACGCAATAATTACCTCATAGAATAGAAATAGCATTAATTGTTAAATAATTTCGGATTTATTTATTTTTGTTTCAATGCTTTGTAGGAAAAAAAATCCCTTCTTATAAAAGAAGACTATAAAGGATAAAACACTTGTTAAAAATCAAAAATCGTCTCAAGATTATAAGCTCAATAAGATTTATTACCAAGAGCATATTATCTAGTGAATTACTTCTCCTAAAATGTCAAACAGTTTTCTTAATGCTTCATTAAGCTGCAAAATTTATCACTCCCATTGAACCTTAACACAATTATATTTATATTAATCAAGGAAGATTAAAGACAATTTGTTAAAAAAGGATTAATCTCCATTTCTTAATTAAGCAAGAAAGTATGAAATTAGGATGATGCGTTCCCCTAATCCTCATTAAGCACTCGAAGAAGCAAACTCAAAGCTTGGTCAAGAATAAATTGAGTTTCAGTACTTGTAGAAAGGAATTCTTTTGTCACACAAATTACGAGTATTAATCATCCGGAAACAAATGTTCGTCTTAACAACATGACATCAATTTCTTTACTACGTTTAGTGGTCAAGTTAATTATGTATCAGAACACTTTTTCACCAGGGTAAGAGTGATTTATAAAAATCGTGAATGGAGGAGACACCGATATTGGTGATTCTAGCAGCATCGCAAAAAACAAATAACAATATTTCATTCTTTTTGGAAGAAACTTTTCCTCCACAATGCTTAAATCCGCGTTAGATGAAAAGACGATTCAAAAGTCTAAAGGGCTGGCTATTATCTTCACATGGTTTGGAAAAGAGATAACGTCTTCAAGGGAGGGAATACAGTTTGTTCTGCCAAGATTATTGTTCTGGGGTCCTTTAGTGAAGGAGGGGGGGGGGGAGAGATGGGTTTGTATACTTTGTAGAGTGCAAACAAAAAAACAAAAAAAGAATATGGCACCGATGTTTTTGGCGGGTTGTTTGCCTTTTCCATTGTCTATGGCACAAAAGATCATCGTAAAATCCATAACCTTTTTTTCATCACTATCTCAACTAGGATCTGTGTGTGTGTGAATCTGTTGAAAACTTCTTTAGAAAATCATGTGTAGAAAAAAATAAAAGAATGCAAGTTTTTTTAGATACATATTCCGAGTGTTATTCGTTTCCAACAATTTTTCGACAACGCCTTCATGCAACCATTATTCTTCACTAGTCGACTTCATACACAGCTTTTCATGTGTTCCAGTTTTTTTTTCGCTACTTTTTTTTCCGCAGAGTTTTTTTTTTAAAGGGTGAAGGAAAAGTATTTGGCAGCAGCTGCGAATATTGGATGTTCTTCTGTAAAAGAGATGATATATAGATATATAAAAAAAACTATTTCGTTTTCCAAGAAATGTTTTTTTTTTACCTTTTTTCCACGTCTCAGCTCCTCCTCCAAGATAGTAAATTTGAGGGAGAAAGCCTGATGAAACAAAACTAGGAAAAGGAATCATTCTCGTCAGTGATTCAAGTATGATTTTCTTACCCTCCCATTTTTAAAGATTTTTCCCCCTTTCAACTATAGTTTACATACATGCATATAGATCGGGTATCCAATTTAGAATTTAAGCTGAGTGTGAAACAAACGTATTTCTTTAAAAATTTCGCTTTTGTTCTCTTCCGATTTTTTTCAGATGAAGAAACTTTGTCGAAGTTATTCCCAGCCGCCAGCATCCAGAGGATTGGCAAATGCTATAAGAATGGTTTGTATGCAGATATGTGCAGTTGAGAATCTACAGCAACCGCATACAAAAGAAAATGTTATTATTTCGTAAAGCTATCCGATGTCTGTGTTTCGTTTTACTCTACTTTTGAACTGTTTCACGAGTGAAATAGATAAAAAAAAAACACTTGCATTTTTATTTTGTGGTCTATAAATATTCATAATGTTACAATACTTTTATAAATATATTGTTGATTCCTGAAAAATAGATTTTCATGAAAATTTATCATGTATTATTTTAAAGAAGGATTATTTTAAGGATTTTAAGGATCATGTATCATTTTAAGGATTTTAAGAATCATGTGTTATTTTAAAGAAGGATTATATTAAGGATGTTAAGGATCATGTTTTATTTAAATGATTTTAAAAATCATGTGTTATTTCAAGGAGAGATTTTCTTAAGGATTTTTAGAATCGTGTATTATTTTAAGGATTTTAAGAATCATGTGTTATTTTACGGAAGGATTATTTTAAGGATCATATTTTATTTTAAGGATTTTAAGAATTGGTTTATTTGAAGAAAGGATTATTTTAACGATTTTAAGAATCATGTCTTATTTTAAGAAACGGTTAAGGATTTAAGGATCAGGTCTTATTTTAAGGAATGATTATTTTAAAGATCATGTATAATTTTAAGGAAAGATTATTTAAAAAACCACGAATTATTTTAAGGAACTTTGAGGATTATGTATAATTTTAAGTTCAATCATCTATATTTATTTATATCTATTATCTCTATATATGTATCTATATTTCTCACTCTCTCTTTCTATATATATATATATATATATACTTCTAAATGTATCTTTATATATTCTATACATTTCAAGTGTAGTAAATATGGATTTTTTGGGCTTTATTTCTTTCATCCATTATATCTAACTTTGCAACGAATTATAAAATTTTTGATATTTAAAATGCATTATTGAATTAAAATAGCAATTAACATAAAGGTATAAATCATTTGAATAAGATTAAGTCTCTCATACCTTCCTTTTCGACTTATATTGATTAGAACAAAAATAAATATCTGGAATATTATGTTGCATTTATTTAGGCGACTAAATAATCCGAAGCAAAGGCTTATTTCAAACAGATTAGATATTCTCAAAAGTTGAACCTAAAGCATACTAGAATATATTTTTTAATCAATCATCCACAAACTGAAATTGCTGCCTCTCTTAGAATTTGTGAAGTTATTTTGAGCGTTCAGTATAGTAAAGAGAAAATCAATCGGGCTGGTGATAGTATTTACTCCTTTTGTAAACTTTGAAGTAATATAATCGATTCTTGCATTATTTAGAATCGCTATTTGGAAAGCAGTTCTTTTTTAGAATGCAAAATAAATTTGCAACTTTGCAACTTGTGTGTGTGCACACACACACACACACACACGCAGTCTAGAAAGAATTTTGAAGGTAGATGCTAAAATAATTGTAATTTTTCTGATAAAATTTTTCACACACACACACACACACACACACACACACACACACACACACACACACACACACACACAATTATTCGATTAAATTTCTTAAATATTGAACATATTATATATAAATAAATAGTGCTATATTAGTTTTAACGATTATAATAAGTGTATATAACATTAGTTACCAATAATTAATGTGAACACATTGCCTTTAAGATTTGTTTAAACTTACAACAAAAATTAATGTCCTTATTTCTAACGACATACATATATGACTGCGATCGTGTCAGATTTTAAACTAATCAACGATCTGACGATCAACACTTTAGAGAGTCTTGATCGTTTTGTTTATTATGTATGTCACCGGATTCTTATTGCAATTTATAGTTAATATATTAAATTATTTTATGCCAATAATTTAAAGGGATTTTTAAATTGAATTGATTGTTGATTGGAGTGAATGTTAAAAACCAAATTATGTTATCATAATAATCTATTTTATCGATTCTAAAATAATTTGGGCATAGTAGTTTTGTCAGAGATGATAAAATATTCTGTTACAGACATTTAAAAATTTGATATCACAACGCCTTAGGAAGGGTTCAGTCTGTCTCCATGGGATATATCTTTTTCGATTATTATTTTTTTTTTTTTTTTCGTTTTCAGTAGTAAGTGTTTCTTTATTTTTCTTTTCTTTCGTATTGTTTATTACATCCGTAAATACTCTTCTCATCAAAACCTGACATTTTTAAAATTGCATTCTTTATTTTTGTAGTTTGTAAATCATCATCAATAGTAAAGCCTCATTCTACAGGTCACTCCCTTAAATCTCCCTTTTTTTCATTTAGAAAGATACATCATTTTAAAAATGCCATGAAGTTCGATTCAAATGTGTACCATACACACAGAATTCGATAAAATTAAAGAACATGTTAATGATCATTAGCTAGTCTTTGCCAAATTGTACTAATCAGCAGAAGAATTGCCAAAAATACATAGCGCATATCTGAACATTTCAGCTATTTAAAATAGTTGCTAGATGCTTTAAGATATTCAAACACAAACATCAAAACGGAAATATCAAAGCAACAAGATCACGAAATAAATATCTGAATATAAGTAAAACTGAAAAAAAATATAAATTATGCTTAGAGCATTTCTCATTTTTTGAAAGTTATTTATTAATGGACATATTCTAATTTTTAAATAAATTACAAAGGGAGTCTTTCAAAATAATAATATGAAAAAGAATTTTAAGTTTAAAGAGAAGTCCCAAAATAAATTTTGATAGCATGTTTGAATTTTGGTACAAATATTAAATTGAGCGTCGGAAGTTTGACTTTTTTCTTGGGAAAAAATAATATCATTTTTCAATGTATAATGCCAGTTATGATGTCGGACTCGTCAATTAAATAGTTTAATTTTAAGAAATTTGTTTTTATAGTGCCTTTTCCGTTTTGTATTATGGAGGAAACAAAAATTTATAAATATACAGTCAAAACTACATAAAAATGACTATGCCAGTTTAAGTTTTCTTAGAATTAAGGAAAAAATATTAAAATCAAAAGACAAACGAAACTCAAAATGCGTCGCCATAGTAACAATATATCCAAGTCTATAAATTGCTATTATTGAAACCATAACTCTTTTTCTGTTTCCTACAAAGAGAACTTTTATTTTAAAAACATCCACAAGTATTTTCTACCAAAATATAACAGAAAAGAAAGCAAATAAAACTTATAGAAATATCTAGATATGTCTTTTTTTATGTTTTCACCTTCCACCGAGAATGCTTTCCCACAGAATAGAAGAAAAATTGAAACAAAAACAACAACACTAGAACGATCTTTTCCATAAATTCCTCTCGAAATATGGTTTACTCCGGTGCTCAGATAACATCTGGTACTGAAGAAATAACATTTCCATCTTCAGCTTACGTTAGTTGCCATTGCTGGGCCGTAAAATGCACTCCATGATTTTCCTTTTCTAAGCCCGGAAAGTTGTTTTTCCTGCTTTACGCTATTGTCTGAAGCAAGTTAACTGTGGAAGCAAACCATGATTTAAATCTCGAGAGAAAGTAAGCCCAAAGGGAAACACCTTTTTTTTTTCGCAGGTTGCTGCTAGATCGTTAGCCTTATGTTGTAGCAACTGGGCCTTTCACATATAGATATATAAACACATTTATTTAACTAGGGGAATGACTCAGGTTCTTAAAATGTTTCTTCTAAGAATGGAATCGTTAAACTAGTTAAAAAAACGTAGGAGAGATGTTATCCTAAGTTTTCTGACGTGAAAAGCATGACTGAACAGCAGAAACAAATAAATGTCCGTCTTTTTTTTTTTATTATTATCCTTTCTTTTTAGAAAGACTGATGCGTTTCTTTGCGTTTCCTATCTCGTAACTTCGAATTGATTCCTTGATCTTTTTCTTTTCAATATAACTGAATAGATAAGTAACTGAAATAATTTTTTGGTTTTTCTTTTTCTTTTAAGTGTTTTGAGTAAGATATAAGGATACTTTGCAAATAAAAAAAAAGAACCCTTTAAAATAGCAATTTGGTTTATTAAATAGTTAAATAAACATTATTTCAAATACTCTTGCCTCTGAGACAACACCTGAAAAAGAAGATATAAGTATAATTTCAGTGCTTTCGTTGACATATTACGTTATCTTATATTTTATTCTAAAGCAAAAGTTGCATCTTAAATATTACAACAATTTTATTCATTTTTTTTCAAAAAGGAAATTAATTAGCCTCCATTGGTACCTTGCTAGATATAAATATTAACTTTTTTTAGATATTAAACTATTAATATAGAATACATTTATTTAAAATTTCAATTTTTTTTTGTTAGGATTGGAAAATATGAATGTTAAGAAATCATTCTACTACGCCTTAGAGCGCTTTAAATTAAAAGTAAAAGATTATTCAATATTCACATGAATTAACTCTATCAATACTGAGAGGCCCCAAACGCCCGTTGAACGAAATTACGGAGGATTCCCCAAACCCATGAATATCACTGCTATTTTTTTTTCCTTTTGCACCAAATTTGATGGATTGAATACCTGAAGTCCGGGATTTGTTCACTAGATACTCTCGCCCATGTGGTTTAGGACACAGAAGAGGTTTCTGAGAACAGTCAAAAAATGTCCGAGAATACATTTACTTAAAAGAAGATCTTCTTTTGTATATCAAACTCTTAAAAATGTGGGCTCTGTGATTTTTAAGGGTAAGGAATTCTACCTATATGTAAGTTAGAAACCCGAGCTTTCCAGTATTCTGTGATGTCTGAACCAGAAAGAACTTAGCTATAAAAGGTTTAATGTATAAAAAAAAAGTTTTCTTAAATTAAAATATTAGCAAAATCACATAATTGATTGGTTTAATAGACTAGTAAAACTAGCTGGTATGTCATCATAAAAAATAAAAGCATTGTTAAGGATTGTATATCTAATTAAATTAAAAATATGTAATGAAATGAAATTAAAATTACATATAAAAGAAATTGGCTTCAGCAAAATTTAGTTTTTCTTTTTCAGATTTAAGGTAATATTAAGATTATTTTTGGTAGTAAAAAAATATGAGAACATTTCTTAATCATTAATTATATATTTAAAATTTACTTTAAAACTTTTAATAGTTAACGGTGATCTTCTTTTTGTTTTGAAAAGTATGTGTTCGAAATTTTATCAAGATCGTACACAATCTATCACTTTTTTACAGATGACTTAAACTAATTCGTCTTTATATATATTAATATAGATAGAATTTGTCTTCGATAAATGATGCCGATAAAATTTAAATTCTTATACATAATAAAAAAATATTTTGTATTACAAATACTATCGAGTTCATTTTTTCAATGAATGAGCAGATACAAAGATCAAAATTACTAATGGATTTTGACTGCTTTTACTACCATGACTTGCTTTAATTTAGAACTGAACTTGCATGTAGTCTGATAATTATCATCCGTTCACGATTAAACATTTTATGCTCCCACAACACAAACTACCTCGTACCAAAAATTAGTGCACATTTATACTCACAGATAGGGTTACAGAGATAATCGAGCCGGCAGAAGTGGAATTGCCATTGAAGACAAATTGTTCCCAGGACGATTCACCTCGAAATGAATCTAACGCTAATTGCAGATATAATTGTCAGAATTCAGCAATTAGTGTCCCATGTTTCATGAGCTGATAAAGGAGAACTATTATCTTATTTATCATTTCATTAATAGTCAGTCATTTTTAGTTATCCCCGAATAATATTGATGATTAATATATTTTCTATTATGTCTTTCTTCTTACAATACTTCTCTCTTTTTTCTACTAAAATTCGTTAAACTGCAATTTTGAAAATTAATTTTGAAGTTCTAAAAAGAGTTATTTCTTTCTCGAATAAATATTGGAATTATTCAATTTATTGATCAATTGCAAGGTCAATGGTGGTCAATTTATCAGGTTTATGTGAGTTTGTTCCTTATCATCCAAATCACTTCACGACTTCACGACAACTACCAGATGTAGAGTAGCCGTTTTATTGTGTAGCTGGTAAAGGTCTCTTTAATAGGACTTTAATTCTGAAGATACTAACCATCGATAATAGACTTATATTCTTCATATAATTGTAAGATTTATACTTCTTTGAAAAAATCTTGCAATTAAATTCTAGAATCAATTTATCATATCGTGTTTGTACTTTATCATCCAACACACTTCAAGCCAATATCCTACCATCAGATTCAGAATAATTGATTTAATGCACATTTGGCAAAATGACTCTTTAATGGACTTTAATTCAGAAAATACTAACCTTCATTTCTAAAGCCAAGATTTATTTCCATAAACTAAGCCACTTCACACCAATATGAGGCTATGAAGCATAGAACAACAAATTTAATGCACGATAGGTTCAATTGCAAAATGGGTTTCGTTGGACTTTCATTCTGAACAGGCTAACCATCAATTCTAAAGCCAAGATTTTTCTATTAAGAATTCTCTAAACTAAAATTCTCTAATCATTTTTCATAAAAATCTAGTGTACCGCTTCCATTAAAATTAAAATTCGACACCCATTTTTTTTTGTTTCTAATTCTGGCAAGTTATTAATATCCGGAACTTGATGAGTAACTCTTGAGTAAGATTTGATTTTTGATATTTATAACAAAAGCGTTGATGAAGAGTAATTTTCTATAAAAATAACATTATCGAAACTGAACATCTGATATACTGCTTATGAAAAGCAAAAATGAGATTTAATTTCTAAATCGAAGAGTTGTAACTTTATTATAAAATGTTTCACACAAAGTGCACATCTAAATAATACGAAAAAATAATAAAAATGTTCTCATTTCTTATTTTTCGTCACAAAAGTGTACTTTATTTACAAATTACGTTTATTCTAAAAGGGCCATTCATTTTAATAAAATTACTAAATACATTCTGAGCTATAAATGTGGTGCTAAAATTCACTCCTTCATACTTATCAATAAGTAATTTTCCTTAAATCTAGTCGTAACAATTGCATTACTCAACTGAAAATGGTAGAAGGGATAGTTCAATAAATATTTTGAAATCAATTAAGTTCCAAACGCAAGCTTAAAGTGACATTAAAATTCTATTTTGATAAAATGACTGAAAGCATTGGCATTATAAGCTCATTCTATCTGAGAAAATTTAAATAATTCTTACTCCAGCAGAATCTTAAAATGTTAAGTGCTAAATTGTAATTCAAAACTGCTCATTAGAGAAGTGAATTTGGTATTTTCCTTGTTCTTATATTTTCATAATGGATCTTGGAAGAATATGAAATATTGAATGTTGAGTAATAAAACACTTTGTCGATGAAAGGCGTTAATGTTGAATTGCATATAGCTTGCGGAATCAGTTATGGAATTATATTCTAGAAAATAATGCTTTTATATCCTGGAAAAATCTTTCTTTTTTGGAAATTGTATTTATAATTCAAAAATTGAGAGAATAATTATTCATTAGAAGCTACTGCAGGCATCATTCTTCTTTAATTATTATGCATGCTATTGTCTGTTTCTATGAAACATGGGTATTCGTTTTGAATACGATTAAATGATAATAATTTTGAATATGATGAAAAAAAATGTAATTTTAAACTATTTAAAATTTGGAAAATGAATCACATTCAGTTTAAATATAAAATTGTTTAGAGGATTTTGATGTATTTTAAATAATCAATGTAATTTTAAACAGTTTCTTCAGACGAAACAAACTTTCATTACATAATAAGGAAATAAAATTTTCTTTTATATACGAACGATTCACTATGGTATATATTTTAAAGATTATATAATCCTCTTGACAATTTAATCTTCTTTTTTTTGGATTTTGTAAATATGGTTCTTATGCTTCTCTTTGAAGAATGTAATAAAGAATGATTTTTTCGCATTTGTATTGATTTGATTCAAATTAACTAATGAGAATGTACTTTAATTAACGTTTACTAAAAAATAAAATTTGCTCCGAAATTCTAAACCACATTTAATACATGTTTTTCCGCGTGGGCCCATTCATGATTTCAGTTATTATATTAAAAAATCAGATTATTAAATTTCAATTTAGATTATTAAAGTTATAGATATCGAACATGGGCCTTTATTCTTTAATTATTTAATAGATTCTGCAGATTCATGATGACAAGAGAATTTCATTTTTCTTGTAACATTGACTACCATAATTATCCGCGTGTCCAATAATCATCTCATTTATTATGTTAAAAAACATGAGAAGCGGTTTATATTCTCGTAGAACTCTAAATACATTCTTCTAATTTTTTTCTTCTATTATATATATATAATAATAATTGTAATACAGTATCAATATTGATTATAAAATTATTCGAATTTTAAAAAGATACTAAATTGATAATTTGCTTCAAATAATTACAAAATAAATTGATAAATTTTGAATGTCTGCTCAGAATCGGTATTATTAGATGGTTGATTTGCCTTTTAAATTTTTAAAGAAGATTGGCATTTCTTTGAGTGATTTTTACATTATATTCTTTTCCTTGCATTGTAAAAAAAATGGCACGTTTATTTCAAGTCGGTTAAATTAAATATTCATTTAAAAACTTGCTTTGTTTCCGTACTTTTTTAAAATTTATTTATTTTTTGTAAAAGCTAATTTCAAACAATTTTTTCACAAAGAAATTTGAAACTTTTTCATTTATTTTTCTAGAGTGCATTAGAAACCGATTGTTCTCTCCAACAGCTGCTCACAAATATCACCATCCGATTCAATTCATGAAAATTAATTGAATTTCTGTGTGCAGTTTTAAATCCAGAATATGACACAGCACGTGCAAAGAATTTGTTTTGAAGTTCACTTTCCCAAATCAGGTTGACTTGTGACTTTAAGGCTGGAAAATCATGAAATCAAATATTTATTGAAAATACTTCAATAACAAAGATATGAAGCATAAAATATAGAATTATCAACCCAAAAAAAAGCCTTCTAGTAATTTTATTTGTTTCTCCTAAAATTATGAATTGAAGCAATTTGTAGATTCTTCGCATCAAGATATCAATGACATCGTTAATTCTCATGGCAATTTAAGTAATGGTCTGCAGTTAGGTTAAATAATTATTTCTCCTAGATAGGCAATTTTCCGAGAGCATTTTCTTGATTAAACCGACAAAAACGTTTAAGGAAATGATTAAGAAACAATTCATTTCGAAACTAATGAGACATTTATTTCATAGTATTGGTATCATACGGAATATCATTTTACACTATTAATATTTATGTTATTATCCTCTTTGTCTCTGTTTGATAGGGCATTCAATCAGATCAGAAATTTTGATAGTACAAACAAATCATCACTCAGAGTACCTAAATTGTTTTCATCTGAAATTAAAATAAATCCCAATTAATTATTTTTAATATTTTGCTTTTGTTTATTCTGATTTTCTGTGGAGTTCAATACATGTAAAAGTAACAATCGGTATAGTGATGATAAAAATTGCAAGGTCCAAATAATTGAAATTAAACTCGACGGATCATTGTAGAAATTCCATTTTATTTCTTTAATAAAAAAGAAAATCCTTTCATAATATTTTATTTAAAAAATGTTTTTTATTATATGATAAACTTAAAAAATGAGTCCTTCAGAATAACTAAAAGTTTATATCTGAGATTCAAATAAATTCCATGACATTTACCCCATTTTCTTCATGTTTTGTTTTATCTTTTTATGGATTGCTAAATATGGAAAAGTAATCATCAATAACGATGCCAAAATTTATAAGTTCAGCATTATTCTAAAAATAATATAATAATTGTAGATATTTAAAAATGTTTACAATATTTTAAAATAATGAAATCACCTTCATAAAAATATTACCACTTTAAAACAAATATTAACAATTTCTGTAAAAAATATATTTTTTGCAAAAAGTATGAAAAAAAGTCAAAACAGATTTTTTTTAAAGCGCTCTAATTATACTCTTCCATTGAAACGATAAGAAAGAAAAAAAGTTCAACATAAATCATTAAATCAAGAATTGCATATTTTCAAAATTTGTGATACCTTGATTTATAACATTACCATGCGCAATCTGTTTAAAAGCAACCTGGAATAGTTATCTTCTTATTCATTCATATATTTATAATGTTACACAACTAAGGAAACTAAAAAGTTATATATAATTTGAAAAATTTAAAATATAAGAATAAACATAAAAAGAAAATTTTTATTTCATATTTTATGGCTAAACGGACCAATATGAAGTTCATTTATTTAATAAAATATCAGATACAACCAAAAATTACTGAAACTAAATCATTTAACTGGAATTTAGCATATATTAAAAAAAAACTGGACATTTCTGGTTTTACCAAATAAGAAAAGGAAATAAAAGGAAGAATACTGATAAAAAATTCATAAAAATATATAAAATTGATTCCCATTATATATCTTTAAACATTTGTGAAGTAGCAGGTCAGAGTCCATGAAATATTTAATGCATTTTCTTATTTTATAAGAATAGTCAAAAATAGAATGTAATAATAGAATATTTAAATAGAATATTTAATAGAATATTTAAACTTTTGCTAAAATATTGCAGACGATTCTCTCTGTTCAAGAAAATATATTTGAAATACAACATACTTTTTCAGAGGGAAAAACGACATCATACTTTACATAATCCCCGAGAATTCTTTGCATTAAAACATTTAAATACTCTCTGTGTTTGCAAA
>JAPMOR010040760.1:200552-243545 GCA_026543865.1 Argiope aurantia | reverse complement strand
TTTTTTTTATAATTGTTTTAATATTAAAAAGGAATTACTCAGAGTTTTTAGCAGAAAAGACCAATTATGAATAAATATCTTGCAAATGAAATATGTTTGACTATAATATTATATTTCAAAATATAGCTTTAAGATTTTAAAAGCATATAAGAATATAAAATAAGCTTCTATGACGACCAACTTGTTTATACTAGCTTTTATCGTTAAACAATCTAACAAATAATATAGAAAATATTTATTTAAACTGTTATTTGATAGATTAGAGAAATACGTAATTTTATGTAATCAATTCACTAAAACATGCTGGCTTGACTTCAATTTATTATAAAATAAAAATGAAAGTAAAGGATATTACTTCGGAATTCTAAAGTTAGCAGTTTCTCTGTCGAAATTTTAAAATATAGCTTTGGTACCAAAAGTATAATGTTGAAAAGTTTGTGCAGTCAGAAAAATTAATCTGAATTCTATCATAATAGTGAAAAAAATTATTTCAAATATGTATGAAAATCAATTTTAAAAATTTAATAGAGTTAGAAAAAAACTTCTCTAAATTGAAATTAGTATATTCGAAAATAATTTTTAATATTTTAGTGATTATAAAAATCATTTTGGTGAGATAATATTTTTGGAAAATATAATGGTTAAGCCCCAAAAGGTAAATTAATTTTAAACTAGCTCATATTTCAATGAAATTTTAGTCTTTTAAATTTAGCAATGGTATTCCTTTTTTCTGAAAAGCAAGCTATGAGAATTTACTACAAGAATGAATAAAAATTTGCTTTATAAAACATAACGAAAAATTCCATTATTCGAAGTGTTCAAAAAGAGTCATTTTTATTTATGCAATTGAAAGATGTCAAAAAGCATTTTTCCAGAATCTGTCATCTGCACATTTTAAAAATCATAAATAATTTTTATTTTGACATCTGGCACGTTTTCAAGTCTGTCTTTGTTACAATTTAGAAAAGCAGCAAAAATATTTAAATTTAAAAACTATCTTTGCTTCTACATATTTTTCCAAAACGACTTCTTTAAAATATAACTTTGAAAGTAACACATATTACTATTATTTGTTTCATTTACAAATTTTGGTATTCGAATTCGTCTGTTTCCTTTTATATCAGTTTCATATTATACGGTAAGCCTTAAGGAAACCGCAAAGGAGCAATAAGTCCATAAAACTCTTCATGTAGAAAAACTGTTCGCAAATATGAAATTCTCAACGAAACACAATCCAAAGTCTCTCAGCTCTAAATTCCCAACCAACAAAACTATTGGTTTATTTTCTTAAACCAACTGAAGGCAACTCTCTTTTTGAACCACATTTGTTTAAAAACATATGCCTGTTTACTCTAAAGGGACGAAGGGGGAACATATTTCCTTTGTCGGATCGAACAACAAACATTATGTGCCTTTCTGCCGCTTAGGTAAAGAGCTACCTATATCTCAAAGATCAAGCCACTCTTCTCGTGATGTTGTTGCCGGCAAGAATCAATAAAGAAATGAGAAAATGATCTTGCTAAATCCACAAAGATACTGATCTACTTCTAGAGGGAGGATAAACAGGAGATTGTTATTTGTTGCAGAGAGACCATTGTCTCCTTACGATATCGAGCTACTGAAACAGAATATCTTTTCGGCCCATTGACCTCTATCCTCACTATTGGAGGACATATTATACTGCTATGCTATGTAATAGGCGAGATAGTCTGTGAATATCTGTATAGAATATTGCAGTCTATGTCTCTTCATATTGATTTGTCGGTTATATTTTTCTTTTTATCTGACGTCTGATGGGTGTGTGGAAACTATGAATGAAGTTAGTTGATTTATAATATACTCAGGAGATAAAATTGAATGTAAGAGAAAATAGAATAGAAATTGGTATCTAACTGATTTATTTAAAGATGTGTTGTACTATCGGATAATCTAATAAGTAATTAAATAAAATTCATATGGAAATAAGAAAGGTTTTATAACATTATGTTAAGTTTAAATAGAGTTTTAATTCTTCATTTTTTGCTTCAACTAAACCTCTACTCACTGGTGTCTTGTAAAATTTAAAAGTGTATGGATGTATATTTTCTCAATCATTTGATCCGTATTAGATATTATGGGATTCGTTCCAAATTCGTCCTCCTGCAACTTCAAACATCAAAAATAATTTAACAGAAGGTTTCTTGGCTTAGGTACAAAGCCATTTATAAGGTCATTCCTTTTATAAACACCAGCTGATCAAGCAATAATATATCAAGCAATTTCTCAATTTTTTCTAAATTAAAACTATAGGTATTTCGGATGAATGTCAAATTTTTAAATCTAATATTATTAAAAGGTAATATGATTGCATATAATAAAGTAATGTGATAAAATATTTAATGTTATTAATGACTTAATAAATATAGCTATTACGTTATTCACCAACATAATTTTTTTAGGAAACAAGCAAACTGCCCATGTGGTTTGGCAAGATGATGAAACTGTTCCATTCTTTGTATGGATATCCAACTTTCACAAATAATAGAAAATACTTTTTTTCCTTAAAATTTTCTCATCGGGTTTTATGAACATGATAAAAGAACTTGAAAACAAATATTGGAACTTGGAACAAATATTGAAAAATGTAAATTCTGTCCTTTCTAATTTCTTGATCAATTTCATTATTTCAGCACCTTATTTTCTACTATAACTTTGTCATTTATTGCTGCTTTTCTAATTTTTAGTTTTACCTTTTTTTGTGAAGTTTTTGAGTTTCTTTTTTATGTATTATTCGTATAATAAATAAATATTACAATTTTATATTATGTAAAGCTTTATCTCATTAAATTTATTATTTTTATTTCATATTTTGTATCATTTCTTATATTCGTATTTCCCATTTATTTTATATGTTACTAAAGTATTTATCTCGTAATTCAATATTGGCTCGTTATTATTATTTAATGTTTCCTTTACTTATATTTTGCAATAATTTTTAAAGCTAAAAGACTTTTATCTGATTATCCAACCATTTGTTCTCATCAGGGCTCTGCTTATGCTTTGGTAAGACTGAGTAAGTGAACTAGTAAGTTAGCATATATGCAGGAGTTTCCTTTCTATTCTTAAAAACATCCATTATAATGACATATTTTTTTCTTTGAACTGTGAAAATAAATAAATTCATGAAAAAAGTTTCTTTGCACATGAATTTGATGACAATTTGAAACAGTATAATAACAAGATTTTGAAAATAAGCTTATATTTCTAAGTAAAAGACTAAATATACTTTTAATGTTAAACTAATTAATAATAACTTAATTAATTTAAACTTTTAATTATTTAAATATTTAATTCTTTTGTCTAATAAATGATTATTTAATAACTTTTGAAAAGTAATGTTCGCTTTAATTATTATGATTCATGTAGTATTAATTCATTCCTAAAATTTTAAGGAAAGCAGAGAAAAAAATAGAAATTTGATAAAAAGTTTGCAATATAAGAAAAGGTGAAAGTAAATTACTTTATTTTATAATCAAAAGACTATGTTTACTCAATTTAAATTTTCTTAGTATTACAACATTTAAAATGGAAACTACTAAATGAAGTAAAAAAAAATCTTACAAAATATTCATCATTGTTTCTGAAAAATATAAAATTCCCGAAAGCTAATTTACGATAGTTGTATGAAAACCAGCGTTCCCAAGTCAGGTTACTTCAAAAGTAATTTAAAAACTTTTACAATACAAGGGACAATTGCTAATTCAGAGAATAAATACTTTATAACAGTTTTTAGCGAAAGTTTGTTTTGACATTTTACTGCACCTGAAGGAAATTTAATTTTCTACAAAGGAACCTGATCCTGCTGAAGATTAATAACTTCCTCTTTTATGTGCAGAATAGGATAAAGTGAAACAAGGGGATTTCTCCTTTTTAATGAAAAAAAATAACTTTTAGGAAATTTAATGCTCAAATTCAGACAGCTGCTATAAAGTCGGCATTGGATGGGAAACAAAATAAAAGACTAAAGACAAAGAAGCAATGAGTTCTTGAACTCTTGCTCTGAGACAAGTCTTTAAAGCATGAAACAAAAATAAGTACCAAAAAGTAAATTATCTTTATCTTTAAGAAGAGCAGTGTAGTACTTGTTTAACTCGAAAATAATTCTGAACTGAATGAGCAAATTCAGTACTTAAAGAGAATTTTTATGTACATTTTTGGTTACTTTTTTAAATACTTATTTATAAGATAATTGGATTTCTATATTTAACTACTTAACGAAAAATTATGGAAATCTAATTTCTTTTCATATATTTTTCAATTACATGATATTTGAAGAAACCAGATTCTAGTTTTATTTGTTTTGTAAAAATTTCAAGTTCTATCGGGAAATTTGATGAAAACATTGAAACAAAAATGTTGATATACTTTCAGTGCACCAAATATTTAGTGATGAAATAGCTTTTTTTTATTTTAATGTAAAGAATCATAATCATAAAAATTTGCTGCCTTAAAAATAAATTTATGGAAATTAATTACATTAAATTTTAATTTGAACTCACTAATATTAATGCCTATATTTTAAAACCCAAATATATAAAATACTTTTCTCAATCCATTGTTTACCAATTTATCTTAATTAAAAAATCGTAAAGCAGTTGCAAAGTTTGGGAAACTCTTTTAAACTATATATATATATATATATATATATATATATATATATAATTAAATATATTTAAATGACATTTATTGCATGATATAAATTAAAATTAAAATATAATAAATTTTCTATTTCTTACTTTTGTAGTATCTGTTTGATAGTTTGATATCATTCTGAGTCTTAAAAAGAAATTGCTAACTTTCAAAATATTTCCCTATTTTTTTAAATGACTGAACCGTTCCAATAAAAAGCTGACAGGTTGATTTTATATATATAAAATGCCTCTTATGTGGTCAAATAGGGTTATTTTGAAATTATTTTTTTTAACATTCTTCATGTTTTTCAACATGTCATGTAAGTATTTTACTTTATGTTGAATAAAATTTAATTTGCCAGATTTTTCCTTACTCCAGCAGTATAATTAGGGATTTTTTATATTAAAATCCTACAGAGTTATTATACAAAAATAAATAACAAGAAATGTCCAATAAAAACAAGATGGTAGATTAATTCTATATATGAAATCCCTCTTGTGTGGCTTAAAAGAAATATTGTAAAAACTAATAAATTTGTAAAATAAAGTAAATTTTTACTTTATTTTTTAAAATATAGTTTATGTTGTTTTTTTTCAAAATATCATGCAAGTTTTTACTCTATGTTGAATACAATTTAATTTCATAGTTTTTCCCTTACTCATGCCTTATAATTGGTGCATTTTTTTATATTAAGATCCCATAAAGATATTATACCAAAATAATAAATAACACAAGAATTCCGATAAAGACAAGAAGATAGTTTGATATTATATATAAAATGCTTCCTTTGTAGTTAAAAGAGATATTTGAAGTTCTCTGTTATTTTTTTTTTTGAAACACAGTGTATATTTTTTGAAAAAAATCATGCAAGTTTTCTACTTTTTGCTGAATAAAATTTAATTTAACAGCTTTTTTCCGTTCTCCGGTATTATAACTGGGACATTTTTTAAAATTAAAATCCTATGATTATATTATATCAGAATATAATTCATCATTCAGAAATAAGAAAGTTTTTATCGATTTAAGAGTTGCATTGCAAAAGGAGAATTTTCAAAAAAAAAAAATAGATATAAATTTTCCTAGAAATTATTGCCAATATATAAAATATATGGAAAATTTCAAAGAAAAATTTTGAAATGATGTATTCAGAAATATAAATGGCAAATAAATGTGCTTTATTTTTTACTTCTATGAAGAAAATTTGCTGGTAAAATTTCGAAATTCGAAGAAACAAGTAACTTTCAAAATTCCCTGTATATTGAAAGATATGCATTTCGTTGGGAGAACTATGTCTATTTTTTGCACTTTCAGCAAAACTGAAGAAAGTACAAATAAATGAACTGATAACACATTCAAGGAATGGAAAACATTTAAAAGAATTCAAATCGTCAATAAAAAAATTCTTGAAATTTCAAATGTATATAATTTAATAAAAATTAGTTTCTAAGGGGAAATTGAATATATACTGTGTTGCGATAATCTTCAGCTTCAAAATCACAAATTGGTATACACTCAGGAAAAATAATATTGAGTACAATCTCCCTAAGTTCAATATAATATCTCAGTACAGGCTCAATAATTGTAGTGCAATACTTTCTTTTTCATATATTTAGAATAAAAAATAATAAATTCGTTATAATTTGTAAAATTAAAAAAAAGCATTTATATATTTTATTAAAAATAGGAATCATTCTTATATGAAATTAAAATTGGCAAATCGATTTTTTTAAAGATATTTTCAATTCTGTTAAATATTTTTTTCCATCAAGATAAGAAAAAAAAAGGTTTAATTCTTGGTATATTAAGAAAGTTCTGGAAAATTTTATGTCATATTTCAATATATATATATATATATATATATATATATATTGTTGGAAGTTGTTCTTTGGCGAATTTTTCCAAGAATGAAAACGTATAGTTTTCTTTATTACCTATGCAGAGAATACGACAGACAGAAGATCATTTTTTTTTATAATTTACGATATACATGGGTGAAAAGAGACAATAACTCAAATGTGAAAATTCGTTTTCTGATCACAAACTTAAAACAAAATAACATTTTATATAATTGATATAATATGAATGTGAAAAATGAAAGCGCTTCGATAATATTAAAGTGAAAGCTTTGTTGTTTTCCGATTTATTCATTTCGTCCTTCTTCAGTTTTCAATTGCACAAGAGAATAGACTCTCCATGTGATTTCGGAACATTAAATGTCTGTCTGAAAACCATAAAAAGGCATTAAAATAAATACAGTTCAAAATTGCTTGTTTCTTTTTTATGAATTGCTTATGTATATAAATTGTATTTGAATTATATATAAGTTATAATTTGTAAGATTGCATTGGTAGATAGATAAATTTGATAATGTAATATTTTTATATGTTTATTAAATTTTATGATAGTTATTTCTCTATAAAACATAACTAAATAAATATTTAATTGCTTCATTTAACCGCCAGAAGTTGTTATTTAACAAGTTGATATTGATGTTAGGTGATTCCATAAATATGAACCAGAATCATGTAATGATATTAAATTAAAAAAATGATGTAATATTGAACATCGTATAATATGGTCTCATAGAATTACATTTGATCAGTTAAACAGTGATTAATTTTTTGCCTTGTCTTCGGGGTCTCCTGATATAAGATGCAATAATGTAGGACTTTGTGTACAAGCAGCATAAATTGATTTTAGAAAACTTTCTTACGTACTCCATAATAAATGATATATCATTAATCCTCAACATGAAAATATTGGATCTTAATCAAGTCATGAAAGTCTTGAATGCTTATTTATTAATTACACTAAGAATTAGAGATCTAAACAGGTTCAATGCGTAATAATGCAAACGGAGATTATCTCCATCCACGTCTGATCTTGAAGTACAAATCCATAGTACGAACGCGCATGAATATTTAGTGTCTCATAATTCAGTGAAGGAAACTAAGTGTTATTTTTGAATGCATTTTTTTTTCAGTTGATAAAATGCAAAATTGAAAAAAAACTATATTTTTAATAAAAATTATGCCAAATTTCATTTATTTTTGAATTTGTGAGTTATAGTGTTTAAATACTGTCTAAAATTTAAATGATAAAAATTTGAATCAAACATTCTTTATCTATATATTTCGAATTTTTAGTTATCATGTTTAGTTGCATTTTGGACATCAAATAGACAGATTTCCGTAAATGGATATCTCCCCGAATTTTACAAAATATGTACATATAAAATGTACAAATATAATTTAAAGACCACACAATGCATTTTATCTAAATTAGTTTTTTTTTTTTTTAGCTATTGTGTTGAGAGACAGACAAGCATACTTAATCATAAAAAATGTGTTTTTTCTTTAAGAGTAAAGTTATAATTGTGAAGATTCTTCTTCGAAATCTGGAGGACGAATTTTTGACAATTTCCATACTTTCACTTTATATGCTTCGTATATTCGAAAGTAAAAATGATATTAATGTATATAATATGGATAGAGAAAATATAATATGGATAGAAAGTTTTCTCAATAAGTGATATCTTTAGCAATTTATCCATAAATTAGAAGATCCATTTCCTGTGATGATGTCAACAAAATTCTTCCATGAGATTATTTTTAATGATATGAGATATAAGCTGGATATGCTTCTGACTTATGAAGTTGTATAAAGAAAAGTTTCATAGTGTTCATTGACAAAGGAAACCATCGGCAAACAGTTATCGATTCTCATTGGTTAATTAAATTCCGTCTCAACGACTTATTTTATTAGGAAGAAACCCAGCGGAAGTAATCAAGTCTAAAAAGAACGAAATTTAGTCATCTTGGCCAGAAGCTGTCGAAGTGAATTTCTCCATCCAGAACAATTTCTTGTACAAAGAAGTGAAAATGATTAAAACACAACTATCCATCATTCTGATTCGAAATGGAAACGTTTCTAAATCCAGCTTAAGAGGAATAAAACTGATGAAACTGAAGTGAAGTGAGAAATGATGAAAAGGGGAGGGAAGGGAGGGAAAAAAACTTTTGAAAGATGGTTCCCCAAACGAAGCTTGTCAAAAAATCGGCGAGTAACTCATTGAAGGTGATATTTCTGGAAGAAGAAGGCAAAGTTTTCCATTTCAAGTTGGCAACATTTTATGCATAGCCGATTAAGTTGTTGGCGTAGCTTATGACCGATGGGTTGGGTGTCAGCGAGTCCAGGCATTTACTTAAAGGACGTAATGAATCACCCACCGTTTCAAAAATTTCGACTGGTGCAATTTATTTCTGCTGGCCCTTTTAGGAATAACATATTATATATATACGGTGAATTTTCTTTTTCGGCGAAAGGTATGTCAGCCATTGCCAATTTATTATATCTTTTTGACATTAAATCCATTTCTGATTCAAATGTTGAATATTTCATTGAGTTTCTAATGAAAAGAAAAAAAAAAGAAATGGTACACGAAACTTATTTTGGATTCTGAGTAACTTGAGAAATGAAATAAATTTATACTGCAGAACAGTACCAGGGAGTGCCTCTGAAGGTTGAAAGAATATTTTTTTACGTAAGCGCTGACGAAGGTAATTTTTTTAAAATTTCGAATCATTTTAGTCTCGAAGGTATTTCATATTTAAAATTTAGGAATAATTGTAATTTAAATTTCCAGGGAATGAAATATACAAAAATAATTTAAAACATTTTTAATACTGATAAATGACTAAAAGCACTGCGTGTATCATATTTAATTGAAAATAATTTTCCTTGTTGAAAATATTGAAAAAAACTTATTTTCCTCCGCGGAAGGATAAAATGTTTTGAATTCATCATTTTAATTAAATGTAATCCATTTCAACGTAAAGTCTGAATATTAATCTTTAACTTAAAACATGCACTTTATCTATTATAATATAGATATTATGATAACTCAAGCTAATCTTCAAATCAATTTTTTTAACTATAAATCATTAATTTATTTATTTTCTTATAAGATTTATTTATTTTCTTTCCATAAGAGTGGTGATTAACATCTATTTTGCTAAAGATTTAGCAAACATTTAGCAGATTAAGCTGCAATTTAAAATAACTCGTAAAACTTTTTAAAAACAATATTACAAACTGCAAAATAATGTGCAGAATAATTTTGTAATCCAATGCTCTTTAAATTTATTTTTTAAAAATGTTTTTAAATTAACGAATAGAATGTATTCAATTCTTATTTTGTAAATTTTTAAATAATGAATATCAGAAATCTAATTTATTTTATACAACCTTTCACCTTATTGTAAATTTTTGCATTATAAATTTTAAAAATAATTATAGAATTTAGATGCTATTGTTTAACATTTCGTATAGGACAAACTTAATATGCTCTTAAAAACATTAAGTAAAATTATTTATGAATTTCAATTATTTTTGAATTTACAATTTCCTTATTTTTAAATAGAAACAATTTATTATGTACTAAAATAAAACAGGCTTGAAATCAATAAAAAAATCTTCAATTTGAATCAAGAAGTTAAAAAAAAGCATTAAAATTAATAGATTTTTTAATGTCTTTGATATAATATATAACTGACTCCTTGCCTTAAGAATATAAATCCCTTCAAGTTGGGATATAATTCCATTAATAATTTCTTTGTGATTTTTTTTATAAAAATAAATAACCATATGCATTCAATATTTCCTACCACACATATATAGCATATGCTATTACTTAGATCAGAAACACACACATAAATGGAAATAATTTTAATTATGTGAGAATACAACAAAAATCAAAAATGGATCATACACCATTTCAAAATTCAAAGACGTTTTTATCCAGTTGGAACAACTCTTCAAAGAATATAGATATTCTAAACATTGAATACTATGCATTATTTTTTTGAAATCTTATACCATACATTTACCCAAAGAAACATGTGTATTGCATACTATTATATAAATACAAAAAAAAATCAGTACTTTAAAAGTTGATTTCTTATTTTTTTAAATTAATTTTTTATTACTTCTGTTCAATATGAATTCATTTAAAAAAGAATAAAATTTATTTTATATCAATTTTTAAAAAATTCTAGATTTCTATATTGTGCATGATTAAAATTTCTAGAGGAAAAGTACCGAATCATTTACCTAGAAAAGTTTGTCATTCATAAAGGCTTGGCTACAGATTGGCTTATGTAATAAAATTGATATAAATTCTAAAAATAATGAAAAAAAATCGAATACTTTTTAAGCATGTTTATGGAATTTTATATAAAAGCCGGAAAAAAATTTGAAAACTCACAAGGCATCATAAATGTATCAAATTCATGCAATAACAGAGTATCGCTGAATTTCTTTTATTTGAAATTTTGTTATTCCAAAGAAAAATAATTAAAAAAATTATATACGAGAAACTGAAAATACAACAATAAGAAAAAGTTCCATATTTCCAAAAAAGTTTGAATTATTACTTCAATTGGCAATAAAATTTTTAGAATAGACTTTTAATAAAATTTTTTGATATAACATAAATCCAAACAAAATTAACTGAAATCTTTGTGATAAATAAGCAACTCGAAAAATAACGTTATCTTGATATATTTTAAATACATTGAAGATAAATGGAATGGAAAGTTACGGAGCATTCAATAACATTTTATATGTCATTTGATTCATGCTCTAATTTGAGAGGAAATTATTACTTTGAAATATTTTTAATTTGTTTTTTAATTGTTTATTAAAATTATGAATTATTTGTGAGAAGTTACTTCAATCAATTGTGCTTCATCAATATAATCAAATACACTTTCATAAGTAATGAACTAAAGAATGATGTCGATAAACAATGGATTCTCCAAATGAAAGACTCGATAGAATTTTACTGATTGATGACCTTCAAAAGTATTTTCTCCCGAATATTAAAGCCTTTGTTCCGTTCTTCAAATTTCAGTAATTACCACATTCTTTGTCTTAAAATTTTAATGAAGTGTTGTCTATAATTAAGGTTTGGTTAAACTAACAATTATAATTGTACAAGTTTAGAAAAGTTATTCGTTAATTTATATTTAGCAACCATTTTAAATACCAATACCGAAGTTGAGAACACGCAATGTTGCCTGTTATGCTTTCATCATAAAATTGCTAATAGCATTTAGGAAGTGGGGGATATATCACGTCAGATTCAAGCTCTTTTAAGAAATTACATATTGACTAAAATATTCTAATTTCCATTTAGAAAGCTATCACAAAATAAGAATTTAAATGATCAGCTGATTGTATGCATAAAACGTTTTAGATATTTATATTCTGCTTGAAAATTGCAAATAAAAGATGAAAACAATGGCATCTTATACTTATTTGGTGGTCGTATTATTCTCATTCCTTGCTGCATATCCAGCCATGTACTTGAATCATGAACTTAAAAGGACTTTCTGAATATCTTTTGTTGAATGTCTCCTAAGTATTACTTGAATTAGAAATATAAGTTATATTGTAGATTGTCTTCCTAGAGAAACTTTAGTGGAAACTGGCGTTCTTCTGCTCAACGCTTGATGAAAATATAAAGAAAACTCTCCGCAGCCAGAAAATCAACAACAGATATCTAAGTTTCTGCATAATACTGAGTAAAAGGATAATCAGAGAGCAGATATTATGATGTTTATGGTTATTTACCAGCATCTGATTATATTTATTTAATCTCTTCAATTTTAAAATGATCAGAAAATACTGTCAGCTATAGTTTGAAATAAGTTGTTTTTCGAAAAGACTAATAATGAGGCATGGAAAATAATGAAAGAGATATTTATTTATTTTACTCAATAATAATATAAAATTTTTAAAACAAACATATCAGAATTTGCAATAATGAAAATCAATTTTAAATGCTTTAAATATTTTTCTATAAACATGCCTGGTTGTTTTTGACAAATATAGATTTATTTTTTAACTATTCCTTATTTCTCTCTTCATTTATTCAACATATTATTATATTGAATTACTTGTAAAAAATTTAGTATTTAGTGAGCAAACCAAAATTCTAGATATGCATTTCTGAGCTAAATCAGTCAAAAGAAAGAGTTACTTTTGATGAATATAATTTTTTTCATTTTTGTATACCTAAAGTTATCATATTTACTGATACTTTTATTAAAAATGTGTATTTATATTCTTATTAAAAATAAGTGCTTTTCATATTAATTTCTTTCATTTTCGTATCTTTAATCAACTCAAAAAGTCTGCACAGTTAAGCACCTTTTATAAGTTCACATTTATATGTTGCTATATTATTGCCCCAGTCCATACGCAGCTATTGCAATAACAAAATAACGCAAAGCTTTTGTCATACGTCACTTTCAAAGCTTTAAAATTTGATAAATTATTTTTTCTTCTTCAATAATTATTTTTCCCAGTGACTATCAAAGGGTAAATATTCCCTTGAAGGTAGAAGTGAAATATAATTTTGAAAGAATATTCTCGTGTTGTGGAGAATATCTGAGAAGATACTATGATATAATACTAGATGACTGGCATTGGCAGAATAACTTTGCCACATATTTATATCAGATAATCACAATATTCTCAAATTTCTACGCTTTAGAGCATCTACAGTTTTCTGTATCATTAGTCTGTTTACTTTATAAAAACTTTATCCAGATATTTTAGTTTACTTTATAAAACTCCATTTCGTAAAAGATGTCACGAAATTAACGCAAAATCTGAATTTGCCACCATTTGTACAGTAAAGTGTTGGCAAGCTTCTTAAAAAACATTTGACAGCTAATAGATTAGGATTAGTAAAAATGGAGTGTTATACGATAGAAAAATGTGTTAACGCAACATTTAAATTAAATAAAAAACACTTTTTTTCCTCTTTAAATTGTTATATTTGTATTTAATCGCATAGTATACAACATGATACATTGGGCAAATGGTCACCATGGCCTTTCTAGCACATATGCGCTCTTTTGACGAAATTTTCCATGACCGTTTTGCATAAACATGCTGCATTTCCTTGATGCAGCATTGAATTTCCTTCTTCAATGCACGGATAGATGTTAAAAAAACTTTTCATATAACCCCATAAAAAGTATTAATTTACACCATCTGGGGGCCGGGAAATTCTCAAATTTTCGAATTGTGGTCGCCAAATTTTCATAATTTTTGAAATATTATTCAACAATGAAAGCAAGTTGTTCTACCGAGTCTTTCATTTCAGTCATTTTTACTTCATTTTTACTAATCCTTAACCATCAGCTGTCAATAGTTTTTTTAATAGAGTTGCCAATCTTTTTCTGTAGGAATGGTGGCAAATTCAAATTTTTCGTTAATTTTAGGACACCCTTCAGAATTTGCGTGTGCAAGAAGCAAAATTTCCTACAGCAATAAGATTTTCAAAAACTGTGAGTTTTTCGTATACTAGTGATGATGGAATAATTATATGCATAATTGAAATTTAAAATCCAGAAATAGAAATGATGATCTCAGAGAATAGATACTGATTTTCCTTCTATAATTCTGCATTCAATACTGGATACATCATTGCATTTTCTACCATTTGTAAAGAAAAAAAATCTTTCAAATTATTGACAGTGTTTGATTTTTAATAATCGAGTAATGCTTCTCTAATATATGAAGCAAATTTTTTTGGCAAATTATGTTTCTTGAAAAGAACTTTGAATCCTATGCTGAAATTTAACGGGGTTCTTTTGAAGAATTTATTTTAAACATAAATATTAATCATATCAAAATTTTCTACAATTGAACATGTAAATTAATGAATATTTCAAATACCATCTTCATCAAGAAGCATTTCATTTCAAAGAAATGGCACTTTAGAATCGCATTTTAATGAGCACAAGGAAGCACTATATTTTGCATCAAAGAAAGATAAATGCCTAAAGCTCTTTTGCTATTTTCTTAGGAGATTCATTGATCTTCTTAGGAGAATTCATTGATTTCCACTACATGCAGATATTGAGTAGGGAATTCTCAGTTGAAAAAAACTTCCTTCAATATTAATGAACATCTGAGTTTTGGACATTGTTTTACTCGGCGGTAGTTACGGCAGTGCTTCTGTATCACCGACATCCAAAAATAACTCCATAATTTGAATCAATAGAGCTGATGTAGAAGCAGGAATACGATAAAAATAGAAATAACGAAACACGGACGGAGCGAATTTAAAAGCTTCGCCAAGTAGGTAGTAATTTTGATGTTGCGCTTCAAACAGGAGTAGTTATTGTAGTATTAGCTTAATGAAATATTCATTTAGGATAGAGCATGCAGAGGCTACTCTGTATTTGAGCTAGACTCTTTGGAAACAACCTTTTGAGCTTTTTTTAAAAACTTTTTATGGATTTGAATACGAATCCATTAACTGAATAAATAATATTTCAACCAATTTTATTGATGGCTAATACATTTATTTAAAAAGGCTATAGAAATAGATTTTCCCATGTCTTATTTCTTTTAAAAAGGAACTCCTGATTTTTAAGATTTTAAATAAAGAAAAATAGCTTTAATACTTGAATTATATATATATATATATATATATAAATAAATTATATATATATATTAATTATATTTCTGTTATTAGATTATACTTCTTATTATAACGATTATTGCCTTTTTAATTCTTACCAGCTTATATGTATACGAGATACATTAACGTGTTCAAATGATAATTGCGTTTTATATTAATTACTGCCTTGCATCAATTAATTATTAATAATCAAAAACTTTGAAATTCGATGCAATTGCCACCATTTCTAAGAATGAATTATTAATGCACATCCGTAAATAAACTCATGATTACAGAAGTCGCAGAACTTTTTATTAATAAAAATGTTGATCATATTTTTTTTTTAATTTGTAGACAGTTTGTCAGTAGAATTTATTTACCTATTCATGGCATAGTCAATCTTGCTTTTTAGGGCTTAGTCAGTGATCATCTGAGATAGTCCGGAATACCCAGTTACAAAAAATATCATTCATTATGGTCGATATTTTTAGGAGTTATGGTATAAAATGAACCGGGATTTTCAATTAATTAAATAGAATAATTCAGAATACAATTTGATTAAATATTTTACCATATTTAAATAAGTTTAATAGAAAATATTTGCTTCTTTTGGGCAATTCCATCTTATTTTTCACGACTTAGTCAGTAACATTCTAAGATATTCCCGGATACTCAGGTATAAGGAGCACCAATTGTAATGGTCAATATTCTTAAGAGCTGTGAATCATTTCATTGAAAAATGGATAGCAATTTTCAACTATTTAAATGAATAAATTGAGAATACTATTGGATTAGATATTTTTTTTCATTTAAACTTTAATAGAAGAATCTTGCTTCTTTTAGGGAAAAATTTCTACATTAAATGAAGTTTTATCAGTTTATTTATGATACCGATAAGATGGTATTGATTTTTTGGAGTGTTATACGATGAAGGATGTTTTAGGGTTGTCTTTGCAATCTCAACTAGTTGTCTTACAAGCAAAATATTCAGCTCGCAATTCCCCATTCAGGTTAAAGGGAGCGCATATATCCAAAGAATCAAAATATGCAACACATCAATCAGATGATGGATCGTTGATGAAACCAAGTCTTAATCTTATCTCTAGGCTCGAAAATATAATTCTGTCGCCTAGTCAACTTTCTACATGCGCTTCAGGGTAAAATAATATTATCTAGCTCAAAAATAATCATTTTCATGGTTATTTAAAATATTTGCATATATTTCGAGAATGCATGGCTGTGATGACTGTAAAAATGACTAAAAGTAATTGGGCATTTTCTTGTAAGAGAATGGAGGAGGAATTTAATCCAAATTTAATTCAAAAGAAATAAGGATTTTTAAAATGTTACTTACTGGTAAAACAATAAAACCGAATAGTTGGTAAAATATTTCTATTTTAACCGATAGCGAAGAAAAAAATCTTGTCTATAATTCCTTAACCATAAACTTAATATCTGCCCTTTCCAACGAAAAAAAATTAATTAACCACAAATAAAACTTTGACAATAGAAAAGTATTCCGAAGAAAACTTGGGAAGAACAATGAAGATTTTTTTAGTAGGTAGACAAGGTAATTAATTAATCAGGTTCAACTATTGTTCTTTCTTTATTATAAGTGACAAGAGAACCTTTTATTTTTTTAATGGTTTAATTCACAGCGAAATAAAGGAAAGGAAAAAAGAAATTCTAGCAGTAAATCACTTAAAAATGAACATTTTTTTCTTGCATTAAATTAAAATGTTTTAATTCAGTGATTATCAAGTTACAGAAAGGTGCTTATTTGAGCATGAGACGTGAAAAAATTGGCTTACGGAAGTTTAAAAAAGACCCAAAATTTGGAAATCCAATATTGAAACTAAAAAGGATATAGTTACCTAATTAAGTAATAAATATTACTCTCAATTCATTGAAACTTTTTATATTTTTTATTACATTGCTAGTTAAGATCTGCTTGACTAATATGTAGTCATATATATCAACTTAAGAATCTAAAAGACAGTATAGACATATAGAACTTTAAGTTAATTTAGCCATGATAATGCAACGTCTTGTCAGTGACTTAATTTTGGACTATAAGTTTTAAAAGTCTGATAATTTTTTTAGTTTATAACTCAAAAGCAAAAAAAAATTAAAAAAGTATATATAATACCTATGTTTACTTATAATAAAGATGAATGTATGTTTTTATGTGTATTTGTGTGTGTATCTGTGTGTTGGCAATTTACAAATTAGACTGGTTGAGTTAGAATTGCGAAATTTCGCTTAAATATATTTTGAAAAGTGGAGATATGCATTTAAAAGCGATTTATTTGAAATTTCAATTTAGTGAAATTTTGGTGTTTTTCTGTAGTAATTTTCAAAAATATTATAATTCAAAAATGATTTAAATATCATCTTAAAATGCTTTATCCTATATTTAATTAATTTCAAAAAGTATTTTGAGCATATATTCAAATAAAAATCCAAAGATACTTAAGAATTTTGAATGAATATGAAATGTGTTACAAACGTAATAACAAAAACCAAAGAACTTCAGATTTATCGATAAAAGTAACAGATATAATTGAGTAAAATAGATGTATTTGATAATGAAGTTGGACATTTTTTTCACTTTGGTTTTATAATCGGAGTTACTCTTCAAGCTAATACGAAAAATGATAAAATATGTAAAATCGTGCAATTAAATTCCTGTCCACAATACAAACTATTATTGATGTAATAGATTTCAGAAAACAAACGATATATTTACTTAATTCCGACAAGAATCTAAAACGTTTACATGTATATTTAAAATATTATAAGCATGAAGGAAATAATTTAACAATAATAATTTGTTAATAAGAATAATTAATAAGAATTTGTTAATAAGAATAATTTGTTTTGAATTGAGATTTGATATATGATGAAGATAATCGAATACACATTTTGGCTTTTTGCCATAGATAATTAAGTTTGAGTTCATTAGGCATTCGACAGGAATAATAATAAAAAAAAATACATTGATTCTTTTTTTAATCTGCTTTGTTACCTTTTTAAATTATTTTTCATACATGCGCGAAAAAATAGGCGGACAAATTATCTACTCTTGGGTTCGGACTAAATAGCTGTTATTTTAGTTGGTAAAAAAAAGAAAAAAAAACCATATATCTTATTCCATTGATTTAACTTTATTTGTTTATTTGAGACATTGTACTCATATAAATTCACTTGTTGAAGTAAAGGAAAACAGCTAAACCTTCTTCAATATAGATTACCAAAATTAGAAAAAAATCTACAGTTTTGTTGAAAAGATATCCCTAAAAATTGCTTGGTTTTATTCTTAATTATTCTAAATTTTCACGCTCACAAACATACAGGAAGACAAATAGATTTGTTTTCAGAAATGGCTTTCTTGAATTCAATGAGGTGTAAAACGTAGAGAATAATCAAAAATCGGAGGCATACATTTTATGAATACGCTATTTTTGCTCGCTTTATTTACAAAGCTGATTACAAAACAAAGTGAAAATGTTTCAAGAATATTATCAAAAAACTTAATCATAAGTAAAAATTTAATTTCTTAAATCATTCTCCATATTCATTAAACTAACATAATATAACTGCAGCATTGTTATTTTTTAAAAATAGTGTGTTATATAAATCTTAAAACATATTCAAAAATCTTGATTCATATCTAAACCTTTAAAAAGAAATGCATTAATACATTACTAAGTGACAATCATAACAAATTTTCTTCTAAGTAGAAAATTTCTCAAATGAAGAATACACTAATGGACGCGCCAAAACCCTTCTTCACTTAGCGTCCATTCTATCACCAAATATCAAGAAGTAACCTCATTTCCGTAAAAAATGGGATAGTAGGCAAGTAAAAAGGATGGAAACTGTCTATAAGCCTACCTTTTCCATGGCATGAGGGTTACAAATGAGTACGCTTATCTACCTGCTGGTTGACATTGATCTATCACTGAAACGCCTTTTCGGCATCCGTAATCCACTCGCCGCAAAAGTTTGGCGAAGAAAGGAAAGAAATCCCATTGGAGACCTAACATTTTCAGCCATTCTTCTATTCGGCATGAGTGAAAAACAATTCTCGCACCGATTGGCTTGCAAAAATCGTCCACGAGTTAAGTAGTCTCAAACTTTGGCAAAGTAATATAAAAATTTTGTCATTTTACTCTTATTATTATTTTTTTGCAGCTTTTACAAGGATAAAACTGATATAGCTTTTGTTGTATTTAGTAAATCAACAACGACAACCGTTTATTTTTTTTAATGCAGTGAAAACGTTTGATATGGAAACTCATTGTATCCCTCTAAGTATCCGACTAAATTGAAAGTATGAATTTGGATGAAAAGTCTAATTATTATTATTGTTAATTTTGCAGTTTCAAAAAATAAGCCAATTTACGTTTCCAATGATAACTTTATCTTGTCTGTATGTTAATTAGGAGCCAAGTTATAATGAACTATTGACATGTAAGAGTTGCTTATTTTAAAGCATTTAAAAACTTGTAATGTATTTTCTGAATAACGAGTTTTTCCCTAATTCTACTATATGAGTATCGTCATATCTAAAAAAAAATGAAATTTATAATAAGAGCTCGTTATGTTAAGTAGGATGTAATTAAGAGCTTACTTAATACTGTAGAAGCGGATTTATTATTGTTCAAAGTAAATATTATTGAAATAATTCCAAAATTTCGTATAATATACAAATAATTTTTATTTGGGAATATAATTCTTAGATAATAATTAGTTACACTCTAAGATATATTGCGCATGTAATGTTAGAAAGAAATATTCGAAACTGTAAAATTTTTTTTTCTCTAGAACAGTCCTAGTTTTTGTAAATAAATGCTAACATTTACATGAAAATATGCGTTTTCTTCAAAAGTTACATACATATTAAATCATTTTACTTTTATTTTGTAATTGTATCCTTATATTAATAAAAAATATATAATAATTATACCTTATATTAATAAAATTCTTTTATTAATTAATGTTGTTTCTAAGACAAGACAACTGGCGAAGACAGCGATTTTAAGCCGAGAGAGCGTCTCTTGTTTTAGTAGCCCCAACTAGGGTCAAGAGTACGTCTTAGCTACTCATGCGTCACAATCGCTTGCGCAACCTCTTTTTACAGGGGGGCACATTCACATACCTCACATATAGAACAGATGAAGAATAATCATGCCCTAACTGGGATTCGATCCGGGATTAACCGGGCCCAGATCACAGGGAAAACTCGTTAACGTATGCCAGGACGCCGGTATAATAATTGCTTAATAAAACATTATTATTTTTTTTTTTTGAAAAATCCAATCCGAATCCAATTTTTAACAAATCAACAATGGCAGATGTTTTTTCTTCTTTTAAATACAATGAATCTTTTAAGTTGAAAGCTCATAAAATCCTTTTAAAATGACATTTTGACAAAGAAACAGCAAAAAATGCGTTTATCAATTTTAAATTTCCAGAGTGAAACTATTTGAATTCATTATAAAGTCAACTTTTCTCTGTATACAATTTAGTTCTCTTATAATAACATCCCTTTGCGATACAGTGCAATTTCTTGTTGGAACATGTAATTTTGAACTGCAATTGCCTAACCAGTGTAATATCTGAGCTAACATTCATTTCTCAAATTTCCCACACCAAATCAACTGCAGAATGTCCGATCCTCGGCGTCAGTTTAAACGTGCACTAGGCCATACATACAAGAAAGATCTTTTGTTGAAGCCAAAACCTTAACGTCAATCATAATGATTTTTTAAATTCAGCATTAAAAATATCTGGTCATCAAACTTGTAGAGATGGCATGAAAACGAAGAGGAAAATTGTAAACATCTCGATTAAAGTAGAGATAGATCAATTTCGATACGGAAACGAAAGGTTCTATCTTTGACTGTAGGATACTAAAAAAATCTATTCCGGGCAGTGAGGAAAAGAAACATTTGGTATTGTACATCATCTGTGCTTTTCTAAGGGAAGGGAAATCTAAACATTTTTGAAAATTTAAAAGATAGGATAAAATATCTATCACTTTAAAGATACTATGGATGGATAGTATATATTAAGTATATAAGCTTTAGTAACTGAGTATAAGTATAAGAATACTAAGAAGTATGATCAAAAGATCTTCAGAAATTTAGATCTCCGTTTTTGAAGGAATTTATATATATTTTGCAAATACTGAACATAAATGCAGGACTTTCTCTCTTTTTTAAGTTCTCAAAAGAAAAAAAAAGAGATTTAATATTTTAATTAAATATTCATAATTCACAAAATAGTTAATTTTTACATCATTGTATTTGCAAATTATTAAATTAATACAAAATGAATAAAAACTAAAAAAATCGGAATCAATCCAATACATCGAAATTATTTTTATTTATTTATCAATTACTTTTTTCTTTAAAGGTAAGTATATTATAGAGCAAAGATATACATTCTATAAAACTTTGATTATCATAAATCCAAATGTTCTAAAAATGTTAAGAAAAATTAATTTTAAAATGCTTTAATCAAATAATATCTTCATGTTAATTTAAAATGAATGTATTGTTTCCCTTTGTGATGTATTTCAGTTGTTTTATTCTATAAAAAGCTTTTGTTTTAAATATTTATATTACAAATATTTTGATAGATTCTCTTTTACATTAGAAATTTTTTATTGATCACCATTTTTTAATCAATAGCATATACGATTTCTCTGCTTACTTGTGTTTTAACAATTATAAAATTAATGAACTATTATCAGATATCTCAAACTCGTTCATATAATTATCTATTAAGAAATTCAAAAACAGATATATTTATTTTTTTCCTTGACAATATACTTTTGAAATTCGAGACGCTTCAGCAATCAGCTTTTTCTTTCCATTATTTTTCTCCTAATAACAGACTAGAAAATATACTCACATATATCTTTCGAATTTTTTATGACATCTTCTTTATTTTTACGTGAGAATATATAAGGGTTCACTATATATATATATATTTATATATATATATATATATATATTCTAGAGAGTCTTTATCCTTCAATTCTCTATTCGTTTAAACTCTTTAACAGCGAGTAAAATTAATTTTTTTTTCTTTCAAAACTGCGAAGGAGACAAGACACAAGAGATAAATTCGTTCCAAATATGTGAAGTGATATGCAGTTAGTTTTGAAACAATTGCTAAAACAGTTTTGATTTTGCATTTAATAAAGATGTCAAGTATAGCTAAAAAATCCTCAAATATAAAACTGAATTTTGAATCATGAAATTTCAACTAACATAATTTAAGCTATCACATATTTTCTAGAAAGTACAGTTTATGTCCTTTAGAAATCTTATTGGGCTTGTTGTTCTCTGCTTTGGGTTTGGAGAATCGTTAGTTCGAGTGACTTTTCACTTAATGATTACTATGCAAGTTGGCTGCACCTAACTTTGATCTTAACCGGTGACTCCGACCCCCCCGAAGGTACACGAAAAAATCTGAATGACCGGATGGCCGCGACAGCAACACTAGAGGGAACTATGGTTGAGTCCTAAGAGTCATTACCGGCAACGATACAACCCTTTCCTAGGGAAGTACGTCTCGTCATCGATGGGAGGTAGCTAACCCCCACCTTTTGCTGCACCCACCAGGGTGTTTGTTGATAACTAACCACCATACCGGAAGTTTCTCATACTAATTTTTGAAGTCCCCCCACATCTAGTGGGATTTTGACAGCACCTTAATATGCTATAATTAAAAAACCTCTTCCTCGTGTTTAACAGAATAAAATTTTTTAAGGTGCGTCAACTATTACAAGTTCATTCTTGCAATCAGACCGGTTTCCAAAAATCACATAGTTCTCAAAATTGCCATCACGTCACTTCGAAATCGGGAACTTTTGTAAAACATATTAATTCAGAATTGCTCACCATATTTGAATCGACATGATTTTTTTATTCCAACTAATGATGGTAAATAATGCATAACTCTTTAAAAATGGAATGGAATTGCGGGAACATTCCAAAGTTCTAAGACACTTTGGAATGTTCAGAACTCTTAAATTTCCTTCAGAAGGCAGAAACTACTTTTTAATTAAAATGAAGATTACGAAATATTCCTTATATATTTATATATTTTTATATTATTTTATATTTTTAACCATTTTTAAATTTTTTTAACCATAGAATTCATTATTAAAATAAAATCGGTTGAAAAATCACTCGATTTCCTTGAACTGGTATATGGGCAGTATGTTCCTTGATCTAAAATTGAAGCACAAATGCCAAATCTCATGTAATGAAATGAAAATCACCAATTATTTCTAGTTATTTTTGCAGTGCCTGCAAATGAACAAAATATGAAACAATTTATATCAAAATTCTGCTAAGAAAACTACACAGAATCCATCTCAATGATAAGTCCCGATCTTCTATCTATTGAATAGACTAAGCGAATTTTCCCCAAGGAAATTCTGGATATTCATATTCGAGAATTATTTCGAAGTAGGTTAGAATCGCTAGTTTCATTCCAGCAAAGCTCGCCGAAGTGATCGATACAATACAAATAACCACTTCCATTGATTGGAGATAATGAAATCTAGTCCAGTCATGGTATAAAAAGATGATCGGATGAGTCTGTCACGAATGTTATTGTTGCAAGAAAAGGACTGAGGTTTTGTTATTGAATTTTCTTATCCTTTCTTCTAGGGAACCAAACCGAAAATGCATGTTGCATGTTATTTTGCAGACGATAAAAGAAGCGACTTTTGCGAATCGACATTTCATGTTGTTTATTACTTTATATAAATATCAATACAATTAATAAAATAATTCAGATTAAATGCCTATTCTAAAGTTCTTGCAAATTAATTTTCTAATTAGAAAAATAATAATGTAGAAAGAGATGCTGACATCAAAAGATTTTTATTTTAAAGCATTTTTCATCAAGAATCAAACATTTTTGTTTGTAAATTTCAAGTTGTTTTTAATTATTAAAAATCCGGGCATCGGCATTTGAAATAAAGGCTTAATTAACATTGTTTACACTTAATTAATTTCCAATTATATCAAAGTTGAAACTGTGAGACCTTAATGTGGTTTCAAAGACTAGGTTTGAGTTTTTGATTTATTTTTAAAAAATAAAATTTTAAAGCAAGCACATTCTTCTTCCTATTTTCCTAATATTTTTAAGTAAAACCAACTTTTAAGAACTTGAAATGCGTCATCAGTAAATTTTCACAAAATATGCCAATTTTAATATATTAATATGTATTAAACATAATGCATTTTTAAAACATATTAAATAACATAATAAAAAAAACAGTTTCTCTATAAATCATTAAAAATATTTATATTTTAAAATGTGCAAGAAATATGTATTTATTTCCCTTTTTTAAAACTCCAGTTAACTTCTAATTAAATATAGTAAAATAATATGCTAATAGCCTTATTTTACTTCCAAAAATATTATAAATATTATGTTAATAAAAATATTATAATATTCCAAATAATTATAATGACAGCAGGAAACAGAGAAATAATGGAAATGAAGTTCATTAAGATTAAAATCCTTATATACAGATTCCAGTGCTTATATCAAATTCGAAATTATTCCAGGTGAAAATTAAATAGATACTTGCATTAATAAATGTCTGTTTTTCATATTAAAATTATGGAAAATTTATTTAATAAATTTATATATAATTAACTTAAGAAAAGTTAAATTTATAATCTCTTTAAAGAAAGAACATTTTAAGGGACTGATTCCTTGCTGCTGAACTGAATATCATGTTACTCCTCGTTAAGAGAAAACTACAGAGATCTCAAACACATATATTTATTGTACGAGGTATTTGCAGAAGTGCAATATACCAGAAAGATAATGTAGTATATACAAATGAAACTCATACACACAGCACCATCTATTCTTTAAAAACTGTAACTGTTCGAATAATAAAAGAAACATTTCCATATTTTTATTTTCATGCAGATAATATAAGCAGAAAATATACAATTTGGATAAGTTTATGATATGATTTTCAATGAGGGAAATATCCATTTCTCTTTCTTAAACAAAAGAAGAAATTTGCAAGAAAGAGTACGTATGAATGAAATGCACATACAAATGAAAGTCAATGCATAAGGCATCACCGACTTCTTTAACACTGTAAATCGTAAGAGATAATAACAGAAAAAAATCCTTTTTTTTTTAACGGAATTCCATAAATAATTCTTTTTTTTTACGATAATACGCACACAAAATAAACAATTTGAATAAAACTTGATTTACGATATGGTTTTCATTTACGGAAATAATAGTTCTTTTCTAAACAAAAGAAGAAATTTACAAAAAAAGTATATATGTGCAAATGAAAGTGAATGCACATAGCCCAACTACTTTTTAGATACTATAAATCGTAACAGATATGGATAGAAAAAATTCCATAATTAATTATTTTTTCACTAAGACAATATCCGTCGAAAATACACAATTTGGATAAAATCAGATGGACGATATGATTTTCATTGACGAAAATACTAATTTCTTTTTTTTTTAATACAAAAGAAGAAATTTACTTGCATCATTGCTCATTGTTTACACAACAAATTGATAGCATTCAGAGATGATTTAAAAAGAACAAATGAAGAAGAATTATAAAATAACCATGTATAACATCTCATCAATATATTAAAAAAACTCAATGGGATTTTTTTTTTATAAATATAAAAAAACTTAGAAGATAAAAATTTCTTTCTATCCTTGACCTATTCCATGACCATGAAAGAAGATATCTTAAAAAGAAGAAATTTCTCGAATTTTCAGAAACAATCAACATTGAATATGACATAAAATGTATGGATAAAGGATACGATGACTATTGAAAGACAATTAGACGCTGAACATGGTACCACTCCCCTCAGTGTCATACCATTCAAAAATGGAACATTTGCGTGACTCTAAGGGATTTGGAAGACTGATTTTTAGAAGATTATTTTGTGAAACTTGGAAAGGTTGACAGTAGAGAGAGATCTAGAGACATTTATAGACAACGCATAGGCACTTCACCTCGTGAATTATTCTGACGTGTTTTTGTTCGCATTTTACTCGGGAACTCTGTGATTCTTTTCATACTTAATTAGTTTTTAGAATACTATTCTTTTCTCAAAATTCGTGTGTGTCACAAACTCAGAATTCATTTTTCGGAAGAAAATTGCTTTTATGTGGCAAATTCGAGATTTTTCTCAAATTAATTTTAATTAAAGTATGCATTTTATTATTATTAATCATTTAGTATATATACATTGATGAATAGTAAATATATATTTTCATTTTATTATGATATTTAAAGAGGAAAGTCAGATAATTCTGTATTACTTTTCATATCACAATCTAAGCTATATTAATACTGCTTTGAAGTTATAGTCGAATTAGCACCTTTGAAGGTAATTAAATGATAAGTACGCCGAATATGTAGATTTGTACCTTCATTGTCAAGTACTGATGTGTTAGAGCCTAACTGTATATTTTTTATTATTTTTCTCCAGGTTCCAGTTCAATTTCATAAAATAATCCCCCAAAATTTTATTAATGAGCTGTTAACTTTTAGTTTATAATTCTCTTAGTTTTAGGTTTATATAAATAGTTTATTTGATTTTGGTTAATATAGAAAAACTGCTTTAATGTAATACTCACAGTCTTAGATATTAGACTTTTATGGCATAAGAAATTGATTTGGAAAGGCTAAAGCCCTACTTACGATTAAAAATGTAAAACTTTATGGTAAGTCAGCCAACTGACTCTCCGACCCGCCATGAAGGCACATAGATTTAAACCATAAGGCTGATGACCGGACCTTCGCAACAGCAACACTAGCGGGAACTGTGGTTGAGTCCTAAGGGCCATCACCGACCACGGTATAACTCTCCCCGAAGGAAGAATATCCCATCATCGATGGGAGGAGTCAGATTCCCCAGCTATTTGTGTGTCCTCCAGGGTGGCGAGATCCAACCACCACGCCGGAAGCATCTCATTTTCATTTCGAGATGCCCCCCCCCCCACGGGAGGAAAAGGTAAACCTAAAGTGACTATACCCTCTAGTTCTCAATCGGACATTATTACGACTGGAAAGGCAAACAAATCCGTACACAAAATAACAAATGCAAATATCTCTAAAAATATGGAAGAATCTTTAAGTACGAATTGAAATGTTACCTTCTAGGGTTAATTTTACATTAAATTGGCAATTTTCAGGTTCTGCCAATATTACCAAATTACTCAAGATGGCAACACTTTGCTAAGATGTTGCATTGCCTAGTTTTGATGAGTCGAGTTTCCATTTTATATGTAATGTAACTTGCCGAGATCGGTAAGTTCCATTATACATAAAATGAAAAGACTTCGACAAGACGGATTGTCGGCGATTTGTATTATTAAGCGATTTGTCGCAGGGATTCTGTAAATGAAAAGGATCATTTCAAGAATTAATTGATTTAAAACAATGAGAAAGAAGCTGGTAGAAAGCATCTGTATTTTAGAGGCATACTTATTTGGGCTTATTGCAATTTTATTAAAAAAAATCCGCATATCAACTGGATGACAAATACGAAATTTCGATTCGATTTAGTAGAAAAAATATCCCCAAACTAAAATGAAACTATATATTTATTAAAGACAAAAATTTTTCATTTCTTTAATTTTCGAAGAAACACTTTCAATGGCAAAAGCCGAAGGATTCATTAAAATATATGTACATAAATTATTTGATGTTAATAGGATTATCTTAAAATTTTATACATTTGCTGAAGAAGATTTAATTTTAACAGCTTCAAAACCGAATAAAATTCCAACAATTCAAAATTATATTAAAAATTGGAATAGTTTATCATAAAAACAATAGAGAATAATAATAATAATTTAAAAAAATGTTTTAAATGGTTTGTAATACTACCCATATAAAAAAGAAGAACAAAACATTGTTGCGATATAGATAGCTTGAAGCTAATCCATTATTTCTTTACTTACAGAGACATTATTTTCAGCCTTTGAACATATTTTTTTAATCCTGTAAAACATACTACAAAGAAATGTCATTAATTGAGTTACGAACAAATTCTGATTGCACAATTAAATATGATAACGTTTCTGACCCATTGGAAATTGAGTACCTGTTAAATGTACCTAATGCTTTGAAAGGCTTCAATTTTCTTTTAAATAGCTTTGCAACAGATAGATATTTGACGTTTCATAAGCTGTTAAGTTAGAATTTGAATCTTCACAGAACAAACAAAAACTGTACCAAAGATGATAGAAGCGTAAATTTCCCTGATTTCCATACTTAAAGATCAAATTCCTGTTGAGAAACAACATCCATTAGCACTGATACATCCGTAGAACACCTGGGAATTAGAACTTTCCATATTTTTTTATATGTCCGAATATATCAGAGCTAATAATAAACAATATGGGTTAATGTCTTATTCTTGCAACAAATAATACACCAAAAAATAATGGAACTTCTTTGGTGTCCACTTCATCATCAAATTCACAAGACGTAAGGATAGTGTTAAAAGTGTTATTATATATACCACATCTAACAAATATCGATAAATGCTTGAAATGTACCACATCTTTGTATACAAAAGTAATATCTAGCTGTAGAAAAGAAAAACTACAAAGAGGAAAGAAAAATTCAAAAGCATAGTGTTTCATTTTTATGTCTGTAATGGAAAATATGCACACATAATTTATGCGCCGAAAGAAACGTACCAAAATATATTTTTATGATATTTAGAAGTGGTGAACATTATGAATTATTTATTTACATAATATGATTTATTATTATAATAATTATAGATTAATTTATATAAATTATGTTTTAATTAAATAATAATAATTTAAAATGCTTTTGTTTAACTCGCTTCCTTTGTATCATTTAGGGAATTATTAAACTAGATTAGTTATATCAAGACCTCATTTGAAAGAAAAGCTGTGACTATTTTGAAATAGATATCGAAAATTAAACTCCGGTCAGATGAAATGAAAGATACCTGAGCTAATAACCCTCTTCAAACTCCCTAACTTATGTGAGGACGTTTTGCTCATAAAATCAGTTTAAATGTGCATTATAACCGCATACACGACGGATCTTTACTGGAATCAGGTTCCAAACTTGAGCCCTCTGACACCGCGAGCGAGACATTTCACTCGACCACCGTTGCGTGAATTTGTAAATAAATTATAGCATTTAAAGAAACATTGTAGGGTTTTTTTTACATTAGATATTCTTATTTCCTTTGTCAGAGTTATTGTATTTTGAATTTTTTCTTATAAAGCAAAATTTGTTCTTCCTTTAAAATTTAATTATGATACTGCAAATAAAGTTTTTAGAAGTATATATATATTATTTGTCTATTATAATACCTTATCTGTTAGTTCAGATTAGTAAGTCATTGGAAAATTATTACCCTTAATGTGAAAACATCAAATTAATAAAGAAACCCTCAAGCACGGAATAATTAATTATTTATTTTAAATTGATAAAAGTATAAAAACCAAATAAATATTTACTATCAATACAACTTTAAAAATTTGCAAAATTATTTAAGATAAGACTCTCGAACAAATAGAATAAAACAACATTTGCTTTATAAAGCAAAATATTTACTTTGAAGAATGCGTTGGTTTTCCATTTTAATTTCATTTTTTGAAAATATACGACGGGGGGGGGGTAAAACTTAGACAAATTTGAAACATTCAATGACTTAAAAACCTATTTCTTAATATCCTTTTGTCCATGTTAAACAAATCCTTAAGAAAACTTATTTTATATATATATGTTCGCATAAAAATGTTTATCAATACAATGCTGAAATAAATAAGCATTCTCACATAAAATTAACTTTTCATTGGAAATCATTAAATGAAACAGTAAACACATACTTTTATAAATATATTGATAAAAATTTACATTTTAATTGTTTTTTTGAAAATTTAGTAAAAAGAAAGAAAAAAGAATCTACATAATGTATATTCGTCTTCAGATTAATATTCATAATTTATAGTCGTTGACTAAAGATTATCAAAATACTTTTTCTTAGATTATTTATTTGTTATATTAACAAAATAGAAAATTAAACATTTCTTTCATTAAAGTAAGATATTATAAATTCTTTCTTTTTCTATTTGCAAATAAGGAGAAAAAAATCAGTATTTATGCGAGTATGTTAAAACTGCCTGGATTAATTATTTCAATTCAAATTTATTTCTTTAAACTCTCAGTATTTTCAAATCCAAAATATAGGTATTTTTAAGTATTAGTAGCCACTTAGCATCATTCTGACATATTCTCTTATAATATCCTTGAATTAAAAATAGAATAGATTTTATATATATCATCGCATTTGAATATGTAATTTGATTTTAAATTTAGCCAGTAATAAGCTGTAGAATGCGATATTTACAATGTAAGTCGCTGATTTATGTATAAATATGTGAAAGACAGAAAGAGATGTATATTTATAACAAAATCGAAAGAGAAATATTCTTTGAAAGAAGCTGAAGAAATTCAAAGATTTAATTTATGACAATTTATTTTATTGATAGTCCCAAAACTACTAAAAATTCGAAATTTTAAGAAAAGATAAAGAAAAAAAAATGTTTCAAAGTTTTTCTTAAAAATTCATTTTAGAGGCCACTTCATGTAGCATGATAAATGTTTAGTTTTGTTTCTTATTTTAATCTCAAAATATAAACGCAGGAATGCACAATATATAACTTATTAAACTCGACTTTTTTTCCTTTTTAAGTAAGTATACTCTTTCAAGCACAATGTTTATAAAATTATTTTTTTATAAATGCAATGTATCATTAGTCATTATAACAACAATCAAAGATTATAAAAGGAAAAATAAAAGTGAATAATATTTATTCCTTTTTAAAAAAATTACTTTCTGAAAACTCTAAAATTTGAAAACCTATTCATGTTTAAATGTCTAAAATTACTTGACTTGTCACTACATCATTTTAAAGTTTTAATTCGAAGATCATTTTATTAACAAGTCAATTCTCTTTTCTTACTGCAGAAAAGTAATTAGTCTGAATTTGCAAGTTTTCAAGAGTACTTATATACATAAGTATAATCTAATCAACGAATTTTAGAAAAAAAAATGAATAATTAATGCCAAAAGATAAAACGTCTAAACTGAAGTGAAATTCAAGATCTACTTACAATACGGATGCTAGAATATTAAAAACTGTCAAATAAAGCGTTTGAACAATTTTGCACTTCAGAGATAGTGCTTGACAGATACTAATTAAAAGTCGTCAAACTCTCCAAGCATTAGATATTTACTATTGCGTGAAGCGAAGCATCCCTTCAGTTTAATATAAGATTAGACTTAATCCTCCATTAATTCAAACATTTCCTTGAAGGAAAAGATTGGGCAGCAATGCGATTTTTCGTATTGTTTGCCAAAATGTACTATGATATTTAAGATATAAAGTAAAGTTATTAAAAATTAGTTTCGACTGTCAATTGTGAAATTTGTAATATGCATTGTATGAATGATAATTTTTAAAACATTTTAATTCTTATTAAATATTTTGAAAATTATGGAAAGCTGTAGTTATGGAGAAAAATATTAAAGAAAGAATTTCTTAACTCCAATGTTTAATTTTTTTTTGTATTTTTGCAACATTCCATTCTTTATGGCAAAAACAACATAAAACAATTCTTTTATAAAGACACTATTTTTTGTATTTTTTATGTGGTTATGTGAGTTTCGAATGTATAAGGCTTAGTTATGAATACGGAATTTAAAAGTTGTTAACTAGCCAGCTCATGTCTGTGCTAATTATCTATATCACCAAATTTGTTTCTTTCAAGGAAAAGATACGATTTCAGATTTACTTGAAAGAGTAGAGAGGCAGTAGAGATTAAAGTGTCAATAAATTGCTATCCTACCGGAATTAATGAAACATTTTTAACAAATAAAATAGTTTAGTTATATACATTATCCATTCGAATACCATAATCCAAAACTATTTTCATATTAATATGAAAAAAAAAAACCTGGCCCAGCCAGTGTATGATGAATAGTCCAGCAGGCCCCAGTAAAAGATAATCAGACTTAATTCTACTCAAAGCACGAAACGCAAGTTAGAAAACACAGGTGAAGCGTGCACAAAAAAGAACTTGCAAAAATCAGCAGCATGAAACTACTATTAAACTACTGCAACAGCTTTAAGAGATATTTCGCTGAAATCAAAACTCGGGAGAGATACTAGACTCAACTACTAGCGTGAACTCAACTCAACTATTGACTGCCACCTTCCGTTTGAGAACCAATGCTTTTATAGCTTCCACTGCAGGGTATAGAATATTCTGAAAAAAATATTTGGAATGCAGCCTTAATGGAGTCCTGGCTAAATATTTCGAATATTCTGAAACCTTTTTCTTCTTAAAGTGGCTAAACGATTGCCAAGTTTGTTGTGGGAGGAGAATCATCGACTCGGTATCCATTCAGTAGCCATTATAATATCTGTAAAAATCTGTTCCTTATTACAAACCTTACTGCATAAGATATTACAAATGCATAACATTATATTTAAAATTCAAAATGTGACTTAAATGGCTATAAAATTATATTTTATGTGCTCGAGGTAATAACTGTAATGCTCAAAAAATTATGAAACTAAACAATTATAGTCTCCGATCCTTAGTCATATTTAAATCCCTGATTCTTTTTCTGTATGCCACTGATTCACCCAAAATTTGACAATCATTGAACGACTGTCGTTGATTGGCTAAAATAAAGAAATTCAAATCATTAGAACTTAGCCATATTTTAACATATACAAAAGATTTGTTTTTAAATAAAATATATGTGCGGCAAAACTGTTTGACAAAATATTAATATTAGAACGGATAGATTATATAAAATCAGCAAGACCAAGGGCTCTATTAGTGTTTTGGTCAAAATTAGAATGGATAACTTGTATAAAGAAATAATGAAGAATTTGAGAATTAAGATACTTTTTAAATTAAATTTTATCTAAGTTTTTTTTAGTTTCAGCCAAAAAATATCAACAATAGGTTTTGATTAAATTATTAATGAATATGAACAAAGTTTTTGGACGAAATTACATCTAATTTCACAGAGACCTTTATTAAATTCTTATTTAAATACACAGATATGCATGCTTATATTTTTAGTCCGAAATAATTTACACTATCTGCTAGGACAATATCACGAAAGAATATAATTATTAATATTAATAAAATACGCTACCCTCCCAATATACCCAATTGTAAAAAGAAAGCTGAAAGAGAATTCCTTTTATTAAGTATTAAGTTAAGCTATAAACATCCAAAATACAACATTATAAATATAACTATCTCTCAAAATGTTATTATACTCGTTTTTCTTAAAAGATGATTTGAACGACGAAGAAGGTTCAAACTATTATACTTGAACTTATTATGAAGATGATACGCTTTCAAAATTTACTGTCATTGACCCATATATACAGTGCTGGTGTTTTTCTTTTCTTTTTTTTTCTAGGAAAGGCAAAACAAATTAGGAATTGATGAAGCAAAACTCAGTTCAACGTTCATATCAATGTCGCGCTCTCCAATTACTGAAAGTAAAGACCCGGAAAAGCGTAATAAATATTTGCTCGCCGTCTTTTTATGGGTCTACACAAGAAAGAATCTTCCTTTGTAAGGCAACTGGAAGGCACTTTAAAATCCCCAAACTTATTACGGACAAGAAACAACTTTCTCTTTTACTGGTCTGAGCCAAAAAGGGAGTAGCAGAAAAAAAATTAAATTTCCTGGCTGTTTTGCTCAATCTTTGACGAATTACGGTCGTAAAAGTTTGAAAATTAATGGATTGGAAAGTTCGATTTTACGTCGTCATTTCGAGACTGTTCGGAAAGTTCATTTTTTTTTATAACGCAAGGCAAAAAGATAATTCTAGATTATGTTTAAGCGCTTCCAGAAAGATTAACTAGGTTTACTTTCGCCTTACCACGAAATATACTGAGTAATTCCTGCTGTATCGCAGACATTTATGTCCTCTAGCTCTCAAAATGTTATGCCTAATGCTGGTTTAAGAACAGTGTCGAGTCGTTAATTATCGGGGCTTTGCGACAGAATTATAATAGTTTTTACTTCGAAAACATATTCTTTTAATAGAATACTTTTTTTTTGTTTTTAGGCAAACTCAATTTATCATTTTGTAAATCTTTAGAATTTGTTTGTTCTTTGACTTTAAAAGGAAGCGAATTCTATTTCATACTGCGCAGTATAAAAATTCTCTCAGGAAAAAATTATTTTTATAATATTTAATTTTTATTTTAATGCTATATATATATATATATACGTTGACAGATAACTGCCAGCGTGCTTATAAAAGAAGTGTCATAAGTCACAACATACACATAACTTTTTTAGTATCTATATACAAAACATAAAATAAGTATTGTGATCTTTAAAAAATTTGACCTCGAGATTTTGACGACTCTCCACATTTCAGAGTTCTAATTCAAAAAAAAAAATGCATTATCTATCTATTGATCCATATGTCTGTGAATACGATAGCACAAAACCATTTTGAGCTAGTGAGATGAAATTTTGGTTTGTGGAATTAAGACCAAATTCACAGATTTTTTAAAAAAAATTTGAACGATATCTATTTACTAAAAGTCTGTCTGGATGTCTGTTCAAGTGAACTCGATTACAAACATAGAAAGTTACTGTAACCGTTAAAAATTCAACCTCGAAATTTTGATGACTCTCTACATTTCAGAGCGCTCGGAATAATAATAATAATAATAAAATATATATTATTATGTCTGTTTGTCTGCTTGTAAACACGATAACTCAACACTGCTTTGAATTAGGGATCTGAAATTTGGTATATGGAATTACAACCATATGTGCAGATTTCTATTAAATTTTGAACCATACACATTTTTCAATTTATATTTATATTGTCTGGCTGTTCGAATACAAATGAACTCAACTACTGCAAAAGTCAAAGAGATAGGTAGATGATATTTGGTGCACAGATTTAATATATAAGTATAAATACTTATCAATGTTTTATGCAAAATATTTAAAATATTGTTTGTACATCCATCTGTGCATTTGTATGCAAGTAAATGCAATGGAATTCGATATGTTATCTTGTGACTATAATTGCAGTTTTGTGTCAAATTTTAGTATCAATCGGCGGCAAAAAATTGACTCCCAAATTACATATTCGTGCGATAAATTCATTAAAATGCTAGATTCATGTCAAATACCTATATTTTGTAATTATCGTTCGTCAATGACATGCAAGGAGTTTGCGGCCTTAATCCTTATGCGGAGGAAGAGCGATAAGATTTTTATACAAGAGATTGCGACAAATTTTCGGGGGGCGAGGACCACTTCATCTAGTTTTGGTGACTTCAATATAAAAAAAATTAACTTGCTTCAATCACTTTCAAAATATGATTTAAATTTAATCATATATTTTAGCCACACATAATATACTAAATTTGGTTAGTTTTAAAGGCATATTTTCCATCATTTTATTACCCTTTAATCACCAAGCTCAAACATTGTACGTACATCGAATTACCGATTTTCCAACTCGCAGTATAAAATTAAAGCAATTTAATTCGCAATCTCGTTTGATAAAAATAATTCGTTAACCTCTTATTTGGAAGAAAATCATTTTTATTCTTCACAAAAATTAGGCCATTATCAGTTGCTTTGTAACCTTGTATTTAAATTTTATTTATTTACTTTACTATTATTGCAATTTATAATCACCCTATTATGATTTGATAAAATTATGGATGATAAAACATATTTAATGCAAGAATAGTCAATTAGAATATAAATTAATCTTTCGAAACAGAAGAGCATCAAAATCTAAAAAAAATCTCGAGAGATGTTTCAAAAGAGAGAATGCACATAACATTTTTCGGAAGCGCAGCTACGGAAAAGAATTTTATTCGTTTTCCCCCATACTTCAGATTCCCATTAATATAATTTGATCTCATGTGAGTTTCCATCACCGAAAAAGGCAAACAATATTTAAAAAAGAAATAAAGCTTTCGCGTTCCAGCTATTCAAACTGTGCCATCTTGTATTTCATTTTGTTTTCCGTTTTGATGTACGACCAATGGGCCTTATTACCTTTTTTTCTACTGGCACGAATATTGCCTTTTTAAGCAAAGTCTGATCCTGTGTCTTTTGGGATGCTAGCGTGAAAGCAGATATTCAATCAGGGTAAATGGTCTAGGGATAAAAGAAGATCCAATTCTTAAGAAGATTTTTCCAGGAAAAAAAGTAGAAAAACTGAAAGAGAAAAAAACGTTTTCTGAATTCACCGCTCGGTATTCTAGCGGGAAATCACCAGATGCGCGGAGAGTATTCTGGTCAGCTGAAAAAGTATTCTTGATTTGTGATAATTATAACTAATTTTAGCTTTAACTGGCAAGAAGATAAGTCCAATAAGCACGTAAGCATACCTCCAGTGCAATTAGGAAGCAAAATAAGCCTTAACAGAAGCGTATAAGACTTAAAAGTAAATTGACAAGCTTTAAATGTATATGAAAAAATGCCATTGATAGGTAATTATTTAAGTGTTTTTGCTGGCGGCACATAAAGATTTAAAAAAATCTATGATATCAAATTTTCTGAAGCTGAAACTGCATAGAGCAATATCTTTTTTTATTTATTATATAGTTTGATGAGAAATTTAAAATTTATGTCAAAGAGGTCAATTACTTGAGATATTCAATAAATAGATTTTTCCTAAATTTAAGGTCCACTGAAATATATCAGTATTATCGGTATTAAACTTGATAAAGGAGACAGAGGATATCGTTTTTTCATCATTACATTCTCTCGAGATTCGTCATATGCGCAAACCTAGCTCACAATAAGTTAATCAAAATCAAAATTCTGTAATTTTCGACATGTGTTGTAGAAACATAGAGAAGTGCTCCATTTGGGTTTAAAATGCCAATGTTTAAAATTGACAATCCGCTTCAAATAGAAATAGTGTCTATTCAAAACGGCACGTAGATGTAATCATTGAATAAATAAAATGCATTTCTTAATTCTATATTTTCGAATGATATTTTCTGATGACAATATATGAAATGATGAAAAACCAAACCAATTTTTTTATTGATAATCATGAAATAGTTTGTAAAAGAAAAAGAACAACTAGCAACAAAATTGAGACCGATTAAATTTAAAAAAAAATATTTTGCTGGAACGTTCTGAGAAACACTACGATTTCATTCCTTAACAGCATGTGAACAAAAGAAGAACTCTTGGACACAACTATTATTAAAATATATATGCCCTTTCTACAAACATGCCAATGTCTATAAGAAATTCCATTACTTTAGAAAACAAAGCAAATTTGTATAGATTACTTTGCAACGAATAAGAATCATAAGTAAAATTGTTCCATATTTACAATACTGACGGATGGAAACGATCTAGAACAGAGAAGTAAATCTTTCTATAATGAGAGGGAACTTATGCGAGATCATCGTTATTTATCTGGCATGTGTCCAGGGGCCAATGATTTGTCCTGTTCCTTCTATTTTAAACAATCTATATGCACGGAACAAAGAGATGTATTAACCATCAGCAGGATATATGCTTGCTCCCAAAATAAACTATATTAACTAAACGCTTTTATAAAAGGAGCACAATTGTCAGGCAGATGTATAAGAAGTATTTAAAAATTTTCTTCTGATAATTTATACTTCTAAAAAGTTATTTGTTTCCATTATTATTAAGAAAAGAATAATACAACATAATTGAAAATTTCGGAATTAAAATTTATGAAATTAAATTGATGGTATAATATTATCCAAAATATTTTTACTTAAAAAATTTAGCAGCAATCTGGAAAACAAAGTAAGATTCATTTACATCTGAGTTACTATATAGCAAGACAAATTGTTGATGTTAGAAACCAGCAAAAATCCGGTATTGAAAATCACTTTTTAACTTCCAACTTCTAAGATATTTCAATCATTAAAAAACTTCAAATACAAAAGTTGTTTGTCTTACTGGCGCTCTAATTTGGCAAAATGAGTTTGTTTTTCTGTCTTCAGTATTTGGAAAGTTGTAGCGAAATGAAATGCCAAATCTTCAAAATTTCCACCCCTTTTGAGCTAGATGGGTCATTTATAAATTCATCCAAGAATTCTATATTTCTAACTTTTTTTTTATATTTTTGAATATAACTTTTGAACGAAGGGTGGCTTTAGGTTTTAGGAAAAATAATCGGTGAAGAACTGAAGAAATTGTCCTTCTTGTCTTGCCATGAGAACCATTGCAATAGGTAGTTTTACTATAGGAAACTCCCGAAAAAAAAGCAATATTATTGTCCTTATCACTAAAGCAATATGCTTTTTACCTTGATGATAATTATTTATAAATGTAAAAGCAAATCTTTGGCAAAATAAATTTGAAAGCAAGTTCTGGTAAGCATAAATCTAGATGGTCATTTTGTGGTTCAATTGATCATCTTCAAACTACACCAAAAATTTTGCCAGTCACATAATAAACATGGGAACTTTTCCCAAAATCCATATATCGTCATTAATCCTTTCTAAATAATTCAGCTCACATTCTCTCAGAGAATCGTTTTCACCTTCTGTGAGTTCGTCTGAGCATGAACTTGTATTTACTTGAAAGTATGTAACTTCGACTGTCATCTTTGGTTTAGGGAAAGTACTTTATTTAGTTAGGGAAGTCGTTAAGTAGAAGAATCGGAAGCGGAAACACGACAGTTGAACAATGCATACATCCTACGTATAAAAATAAAGATAAGAGAAAATGTCTCATGTGCTTATCGTAATATGACAGGTTTTACTTAATGCGTGAAACTGAGACTTCCATTTTCGATTTTTTTATGTATGCAAGTAATATAAATATGAATTTTATAATTTATAAATATGAATTTTATAATTTATAAATATGAATTTTATAATATTTAATAATATAAATATGAATTTTAAATGTATTTTGTTTCTTCATATACTGAATATGGACGAATTATATTAATTATAAAAAAATAGAATTCGAGATTTTAAAGAATCTCTACATTTCAGACTTACATGAATTCCCCCCCCCCAAAGAAAAATAATTTTGCCATTATGTCTGTCCGTCTGATAACACGATAATTCAAAACATTTTGAGCAAAATGGACGAAATTTGGCGAAGGAAATTATGAATAAATGTCTAGAGTTCATTCGAAATTTGAACGAAATCTATTCGTAGAAAGCGTATCTACTTGGCTCCTGCGAAAGCAAATGAATTCAATTACTGCAAAACGCAATGAGCTAGTAAAAATAAATTGGTATACAATTTTAACTTTTAAATTACAGATGCTTATCACACTTTGAAACAAATCCATTAATTGGTTGATTGTCAGTCAGCCTGTTCTTTTAAGTAAGTAAACGCAATGACTTAAATCAATCAAATTTAGTAATCTATTTTTTGACTACAAATGGAGTTTTTTTTTTTAGCAAATTTTGGTCTCAATCGGCTGCCTAAAAGGAATCCAAAATACATATTATCGTGATATATTCAATAAAAGTGTTAAATTCATGAGGAAGTTCTATATTTCGTAACTATCATTCTCCAAAGTCATGCAAAGCATTTGGGGCCTTAGAAAAGGTCCATAATTTTATGAGGACAAAGAGGTATAAATATTTTATGGGAAATCATATGAGAACGTTTCGGGGAAAGCATACAATCTAGTTTAACAACATTATAAGAATTTTTTAGGAAATTCTAAAATGAGAGTTTTACAAAATGGTTTGACGCACATACTTTTTTAATATTTACATAGTATTGTGGTGACGCTTTATAAACCAGATAACAGCTACGAGACATGAGAAATTTCTTTTGTCTTGTGGTCATGTTACTCGGCTACGAACCATAAGGTTGCGAGTTGGATCCTCACTTATAACCAATAGCAACATTGGTGACCCGGTAACGAAAATGCGCAAAACTTCATACAACTGTTGTAGCGCCCTCTACCAGAAATAAATGAAAAAAAAGCTGATAAATAATCAGCCAATAAATAAATAAAACTGATAAATAATCAGTCAACAAAATAAAAAGTGGATAAGGCGCAACAGACAATATATCACCACTAATAACAACAAAAAACAGAACAAAAAAATATCGTTCGTCTCACATCCGACGCACTGGAGGGGGAGTAATGTGGTGACGCTTTATAAGCCAGATAACAGCTACAAGACATGAGAAATTTCTTTTATCTTGTGGTCATGTTACTCGGCTACGAACCATAAGGTTGCGAGTTCGATCCTCGCTTATAACCAATAGCAACAGTATAAAATATAAGATAATTTAGTATTAAAATTAAATAATAAAGAATCCTTAAAAAATTATGAGCTATTAAGATTGGTGATATAGAAAGATTTTTGAGCTGATTTGTTTTTAAATAGGAATCGTTGAGCAAAGAAACTACTTGAAATCGGCTTATTAAGCCTAAAAATATGTTTATAAGGAAACGGATATTTCTCAACTACATTTGAAACAAATTTTCTGACATTTTAAAACGCTTGAAAAGGAAAGTATATTAATTTCTTGCTCGTCAATGTAGAAAACTGTATTTACGGTGCATTAAGACAATGGATTGGAAGTTAGATGGAAATTTTACAGGAGAAATTAATGGTTGCATTATAGTCTTCACAGAAACTAAATAGCCTTACTCAAAACTAGATGTTGTTTTAAATAGATTATTAACTATCGGAAAAATCAAAAAATAATAATATGTCCAAGTAAATAAATATAAAATATATTTATAAGAGCATCGCAATACTGCAGACGAGACCTTTTGTTTCAAAAGGGACTTAAAAATTCAATAAATTCAAACACAACAATTGATTCAAAACTTCAAATTTGATTTTTATTTTGATCGCACTTATAGAATAAAACCTAAAAGTAAACTGCTTTTTAATTTATTGTGATTATGCATTGTGCAAAGGAAATCCGATTTCTTAATAGAAATTAAATAAATTATACAAGATTTTTATATAAACATACACTTAGCTAATTAGTATGATCTGCACAGTAATTTCAGTAAGTTTCTGGTAAAATATAATTCAGCGTTAAATATAAGCTAAAATGGATATAGTAAATTTAATTTAGGAAATTTAAAAATTTCGGCTGTGAAATTCCTCAGCCTGTTATTAGGAAAATCTGATCTGTTAAATAATTTGCATTTAATGCAAAATCTTTATCTCTTTTGAGCCATAATAATATAAAATCTTCACCACTTTTGAAACATAATATATTCTATAATTAATGAATTATTTGAAGTAATTCGAAATTTTACTCTAAAATATACAATCTTTAGCATTACAGCTTCCTAAATATTTAGTTATTTGTTATTGCTTACTATCAACGCATAATATTATAAATTACTAATTTAATGCTTATTAAAAACTTCAGGTCATGATATTTTCCTTTAGCACTTATATCGACTGGAATGTATTAGTTTCACTACTGATAATAATTCATTCAATTTATACTTCCCCCTTTATTCCAGAATTTCCATTAAAAATAAAATAAATGAACTTGTATTCGATTAACTTTTCTATTTCATATCATTTTTAAGAAGAACTCATATCATGAATTCATTAAAAGATGTATTATTAATAATTTCTGATTCAATAAGACTTTTTATTAGAATACACTTAAAATAATTCAGCAATTTATAAATGATTAATTTTAGCAAGTAATAATTACATGGCAACAGTTAGTGTATTAAATCTTAAATTTGAGGAGAGATTGTATTAATTTTTTTCATTTTCACATATGCGATATATGAAGTTCGCAGTTGCAAATAATCTTTTTTTTATTATTGAAGATTTAGAAGTATTATGTCTTTGAAAAAGAATTTTATTGTTTCATTAAAATCATCCTATTTTGAGAGATTAAAAAAATCTCCATCAAAAATGTTATAAAAGCGTCTTAAATTGAGACATGATTTACATCGCCTTTGATTCGATGGACACAAAACTGGACACAAATATAAAACATTAAGTTATCTACCAATTGTAAATAAAGGATGCTACATTAGAATAAACACTTGTGAGAAAAGGTAAGTATATGTATTGAAATTTCCTATACTAAACCCATTTTGGAAGAAAATTAATGTGATAAATCCATTATGATAAAATATATGATACTATATCAAAAATTCAATAAAAGCACTATTTAATTATGAATTGAAAATTCAGTATCAATATTCATACTATAAGTCGTATATTAGGCTCTATAAATAGTATATTAGTGGTTATTTATAAGTATAGTGTAATTCACATGACATAGCTTATGAACTGATTTTAAGACGAATGATTTCCACATAAAAAAGGATATTTATATAGAGGACTTAAGATCGATGAATATAGTCTTGCAATTAATTTTATAACAATTTATTATCCATTAATTTCACCCAAATAGTTTATTTACTTTTTATATGATGATTTGAAATGTATTAAAAAGATATATTGTGCCTGAGGTTTGTTTTTAAGAAGTAAAAATATACAGGGTGTTTCAGTGAACCGTTTTAGAACTTCTAAGAGGGGTAGGGTACATCCTGACAACTCGAAATCATATAGCAATGTGGGGTCGGAAATGCTTTCCTGAAGTGGTGTTGCACACAGAAGCACCAGCAGGAAAAGAGACCGTAAATGAGAAATCGTTTCAATAATACATGAAAAGAAGCAAAAGGTACATGGATTAAAGTAAGTGTTCGAAGTTTCTCCCACGGGCTACAATGCAC
>JAPMOR010040760.1:151257-198749 GCA_026543865.1 Argiope aurantia | reverse complement strand
TATGAAAAAAAAGATTCACATAATTCAAAGCATTTTCAGAATTTTTTGCAATGATCCATTGAAAAACTAAAACTAAAATTAAATTTATCTTTTCAACGGCAAATGCATAAATTTTCATCGAAATAATTTGATGAAACAATCTTAAATAAGAAAAACATGTTAGAATTAATTGAATGGAGACTTATTTCATGCCTGATTTGTTGGAACATTCAGAACAAATTATCTGTCTATAAGTTTTATCATAAAATTCTAAAATCTTGCAAAACTATTACATGATTTTTTTTAAATTACGAAACCGTGTAGCTAGATACATTTTCTTTCACATAATGTTTATTTAAACATAAATTAAAAAAAAACTTTCTATAATCCTATTTGAAGTGTTATTATTAAGTAAATATGGATTCGTTGCATAGAAAAGACCCTAGAAAAAAAATCTGTTCATTGGCACCAGCAATGTTATCAATGATCTAAATAATACGTACGATAATAAAAATGCATTTTTTGAAATATAAGTTTTTTTACGTTCTTCTAATTAGTGTGCTTGATTTTTTAAAAACAAAGATAATTTATTTTGGAAATTTATTTTCTTAATTGCATATATCTGGTAACCATCTGCTTTTCTTTTTTTTTCTAGTCCTAAAAAGATTTATAAAATTATTTTCTTTCACAAAATGATATACTCTATGCAAAAAATATATGACTAAGCTTTGAAGAGATATTTATTATTTCTTTTTCTTTCTAAATTCTATATACTGACAGAATAAACTATTTTACACAAAAATCTGTTACATTTCTAGCTATTATTAACTTTCATGTGATAAAATTTATTCAAATGCATTTTTTGAAAGATTTTTGATCCAAAGAAAATATATTATTTTTGTATGCAATCAATATATTTAAAAAATATGATAAAAGAAAAAGCATAACAATTATAGACAATCATTCAAAATTATAAGCTCATAAAACACTTGTAATCATAAAAATCCGCAAAAAAATATTTTGCTTTTTCCGATTTAATAAAAAAAAACACTTCAAATGTTATAATTGCTCAGTTCACATTTATCTATAATTTAAGTTTTATTATATTTTGCATCCTGCAGGTCTGTCTTATGACAGTTAAAACTTAAATAAATAAATAAAGTGTATGTTTTTTAAGCTTCAAGCTTAATTCCAAATAATTGTATGTTTTTATTCCCAAAACTTCGATGTCAAATAAATTTCTAGCATGTAAGTAAGTTTTATGAAAGTCTGAAAATTATCTACTCTTTAGCTGGTTCCGCTTTTGAAAAATTTAATAAATGCTCTTTTTAATAATATTTTGAAATAAATTTCCCATGTACAGATAGAATGAACATTTAAAAGAATAGTGTTAAGCAATTATAACTTTCTAAAGTTATAATTGCTTTTTAAAGTTTAATTTATATAATAATTGCTTAATAAAGTTAAAATCAGTTTCTTTCTTAGTTATAGCACTTACAATTGGCAAATACCACGAAATAAATATAACTATTTGCAAATTTTTCTAATGATAATGAAAAAAAATGTGCTGTAGAAATATTTTTAGAACTCCAAAAACTTTCTAAGTAAAGAATTCGAAGTAATTAATGTTCATTTTATCCAAAACTGGCATCCCGATATATTTCAATTATTCTCATGTTTGATGAAAACCTGAAAACTATCTACAGATACAATATATACAATCTACAATATCGGACTTGCTCTATATGAAAATTAAAAAAAAAAGTATCATTTTTAATACCTCATTGAAAAATATTTATATACACATTGAACAAACACTTTAAAAATAATAAAGATAAGCTACAATAACTTTCTCGTAAATTATCACGCACTCAAAACGAGTGTTTCCAATTACAAACCATAGTTTACCAATGCAATACACTACCACAGGTTCTTTCACGGAACTCCGGATGGCACTCATAAAACTTTCGTTGGATTCTTTGAAAAAGAGATAAAGAAGACACTAGACAGAATATGAAGGGTGCTCATATAGGACCCATCATTTCCTTACCTAGGACGTTGAGAGCAAAGTTGAGCAAATGCAAGTAGAGAGCCATCGTCAAGAGCATCCAGTAGGATCCTCTGCATCCCCAACGACAATCCATCACTCACGAACGACCCCTCACGCACGCACTAATCCTCACGGTCACACTGCAGAATCACAGGTGTCCTCTGTCCTCCTTCTCCCTTACGTCTTTCACTGGACACCTGTCTAAGCACTGAGATGGGAGCGGAAAGTCCGCGAAATGGGATTCAACGGATCTCTCTGCGGATGCGGAGACGATGCGGATGAAGCATGGTTCGTGGCAGGCCTTCCAATGGAGTGCGGAGTTGTAAGATCTGCCCACCAGGCGGCGCCAGGGTATCCGTCGACCCTCCCCTCTTGTGGTGGGTGGGGATAAATTAAGTGGGTGGGGGGCAGGAAAAAGTATCGAATATTCGCGGAATCGCACCTGGATTCAGGATCGAGTGCGAAGAGAGGTCTCCGGAAGGAAAAGTTTCCAGTTTGGGATAGGATTGTGTTTTTTGAAGAGGAGTAAAGGAAATGATAATACCTATTATAAGCTTAATAACATTTTTTTGGATTGCTCCATTGCATGATGCGAATCATTTCGTCGGGTTTAGAAAGAGTTTTGTTTGTCTGATTTCACCCAATATAGAGAAAGCTTATTTTAGTGCTTTCTTTCGTTTCCTTATCTTATGGAATAAACTGCTTTGAAATATATATCAAAAATGGAAATTTTATCATATTATATGAAAAGTGTGGAGATATCTAAATTGAGATTGTATATGTTTTGATACGCAAGATGACGGATAAAAGTCTGTGTGATATCAATTGAAAAATATTAAAAAATGAAATGAGGTTACAAGTTTGTTTAAAAATTTTGTATTTGAATTATTCGTGAAAAATAATAATTTGATACAGATTTAAGCACAATTAAATTTGTTAATCTTGAATAATTGTCGCAACAGAACTCATAATATGTATCATGAATGTTAGACAATATATTTAAGTTTCACTAATAAGTTTTTTTTAAGTTTCAAGCGACTTTGTTTTCTTTAGATTAGACAATGACGAATAAATCTTTTTTATGTTATTAATTTTTTATACTTTTTATTATTTCTTGACATTTATGAAACTTTATTTTAAGGAATATGAAGAGGTTACCTTGGATTTCTATTTCAAAATATTTTTGTTTGATTCGGGTGAAAATGGATGGAATGCTAATCAGAAAACCTCTGCTTTTCTTTCAAAGCAAGAAATCATATACTCGAAATTTGAAAATAAGTTTGTTTGAATTTGAATAAATGAGAGCAATAAAACTACAAATTTTTGTGTTGAGTGATCAGAGGAGAGTGAATAAAAGATACAATTTCTAGAATGAAGGGACGGATAATAGTTTCGTCCCACTAAAGAAAGAATAAAATTCTGATTGTAAGATGTAAAATGTCAGTTTATGAAGTATTCCAATAACTTTAGATTCAGACCAAAAAAATGGACAAAGAAATAAATTCTATAGTTAAATGAACATATAATTTTATAGTAAAAATACTGCGAACATACAAGATGATTTTTATTCTGTTATACGGAACTATGAAACTGACAGTAAAAATAATAACACTTAGAAAAAATGTCAAAAATGCTCTTTATAAAGTAATTTTATAAAATTAATAAACATTTTATATTAAATAACATAAAATATAAATCGAGGAGTATTTCATTCTCTTTCATTCAAATTTTTAAAGAATTAAAAAAATATCTATTTTTTAATAATTCGAATCTATGCTAGAAATAGCTTGTGATTAGCATTGAACCTGTAAATGCGAAAACAATATCTTTAGAAATAAGAATCCCCATACTGATATCTAAAAAATAAATGAATTGGATTTTTTATACATATCTTTATAAATATAAAAACATTATTTGAATAAATAATTGTTCCGTAACAATAATTTATATTTTTTTATTAAAAAATTGATATAATTTATAAAAGCCATTTTTTTCTAAGGAATTAAAACAACAAATCAATAAAATTCATATAATTTCAAGGATGAAAAGCTGAAAAATATTTTTTTACACTAAATTTTATTCAAACATTTGTAATATTTCTAGAATGAATAATTTTTTTAGTATTCACTTACAATGTATATCAATTGAAAAAGGGAGATTGGATCTTAAAGTTAACTTATCTTTATTGAGAATTTAAATAATCTTGATTAAAATAATACCGGTAACTTTATAGAATCCAAGGCTGTTTTCTTTGTAACACTTGGAATTTCAAATTTAAACAATTTATAAATGCGAACAATTTATAAAAAGCATTTTTAGTTAATAGAACGATTTATAAAATTCTATAAAAGCGGACTTTGTAAATGGCCGTGAAACCCTTCCATGGTTTTGAAGAACTTTATTTTCGAAACAAAGATCTTTACTGTGAATTTACAGATTTACTGAATTTATAAATGAATATGCACTTCGACGGCCTTTTTTTATGGTCGATTGTAATGAAAATATGACACAGAACTACAATTACAAACCCAAGATGCGTACCGAATTTCTTTGGCTATGTCATTGTTTTTACGAATTATTATGTCTATATGCATGTGAAAGCATAGGCAGATAGAAAATCAACCTTTAACCAAAAATGTTTATTAGAATCAACATTTTAGATGCTAAACCGGTTTTAACAATTTTTATTTATCTGTTTCGCCCCGTTTTGTATTTATCGAGTACACATATATGTGAATCGTCAAGGCTATAGACTTCATTGAAAAAATTTCCTTCAAAATCTGATTGAAAATTTACAAATTTGGTATGAAGCTCTTATTCTAAATTTCATCGGACTATCACAAAATATTTTTGCTTCATTGTGCTCAAATGTAAACAGATATGATGCGAAAACATATTTTTTTTTTCGAAATCAAATAGTCTGAAAATTGGAGATTCGTCAAAATCTCAAGTTTAAAGTTACCTTATAGCAAATGAAATATAGTATAGCAATAAAATGTATGCAATATAGATTTCAACGTTATTTTGCAATATTGAACGGTATGCGAAACGATTTTACTAAAGAATGACTATACAATATTTGTAAGATAAAAAAAATTAAATGATGAGGAATATATTATTATTATAAAATACCGAATGCTATAGCATTATGCATAAGAGTAAATGAGTTTTTTTAAAATAATTGCAAGGATCTTTCACATACATACAAATTATTTTTCCTGTACGATTAAATTATAAATAAACATTTTAATGAAATTTAATGGCTAACAAACACCATTTAAAAATTGTTTATTTAAATGTATAATAGAAAAATAATCTACAAATATAATGACTTTTCATTCTACAAAAACTATCGGTGGTTTAATTTCTATTTAAAAATGTTTATTCAAGTCTTAGAATTTTTTTTTTACTTAAAAATGCACAGAGGACTGTGTCATTAAGTGCACATTTTATAATCTTTCAATTAAAAGTGAAAAGAAATTAAGCAGGATCAGCTATGAAAAGAACATTATTTTTTTAAATGAATGTGAGATAACATATATGATTTTAAAAGGAATTCCTGGTAAAAGATTTTTAAACAATTTTCCTTACTCAGTAGATTTAGCATATTAATGTATTGTGTTTGCAGCAAGATTTTGGTTTCCTTTTTTGCTCTATTTCTCTTTAGTGCAAATAATGTATACTAGAAATCTATCAACAAACATTTTTCAATCAATTGGATTTAAAGTGAATGTATTAATAAAAAGTTTTTTTTTTTAGTTTTTCTACTCTTTCTTCTTCATTTATATTATTTTTTGAAATTGAATGCTTTTGATGATTAAGAAAATAGTTTTATCAGCAATATCGAAAACCTTTGGACCCTCTTAACGAATTTGAATGCTTACAGTGAATAATATAATTTTCATACAATGTTTTAAATTTTTTCATAATAAAATCACCAATAAATTAGAATGCATATTTTTTTAAATGTTTACAATATTTTGAATGGACACAAACTTTGTTATTTGTTTACAGTAAAGTTTTATAAAATTAATTTACTTTTAATCAAAATGAAAGTGCGGAAACGCAGAAAATAATTTGTTAATATATTTAATTTTAATTCGAAATCCACAGCATTTATAGAAAGATAAAGAATACATTATTACAAACAACTTTTAGATTCACGTAAAGGAAAATTGCTTAAATTTCATGACAAATTAAATATAAATTGTTGTTTTAATAAATTTTTGTAATACAATTTATTTGATATTTTTTTCTTTTTGGAAACAATTTTTACTAAAATGACTATTTGATTAATCACTTACACAATTAAAGACATTACTTAAAATTTAAAATACATTAAAATTTTTAAGTCATTTTGACAATTATGCAAGCAGTTTAATAAATAAAAAAATATTATGAAATCAATTAATGCTCCAAAATTTTAAATGTTATTAAGAGTTATTTGTAAAGATTTATATTTTTCATCATTAAGATTGCATTCATTTAGAAAAAAATATTAATTTTATTATTGCGACAAATAATTTGTATCCATCAATAAAACGTTGTTAAATTTAAGAGTAAGATTCCGCATAATAATAAAATAAAATTAGTTATTATGTAGTACTTTATTCCCGTCTATTCTCTTAGCTGGTTTGAAAGGAGTTTTATTGAATAAAATACAACTGGAATGAAAACAAGTTTTATTATTGTCTCAGATTTATATACATTCAAGAAAGTCACAAATGTTATGCTTCTTAAGCCGAATACTATAGAGGCTAGAAAAAAAATTGGAAAGGTATTAGAATAGAGAATTAATTAATGGGATTACCAGTATATTTTGATGAATAATTCTTGCTAGAATCGTATTCTAGTTTTGGAACTAAAATTTCTTCTAAAGAAACTTGATCTTTTAAATTTCAAATAACTAAGGAATTAAAATATGACAGATAAAATTGTCAATGAAAGATATTTATTTTTCTTAGAAATAGTAGAACTATTCGTACTATTTTATAAATACTTTAAAGTATTGGTTTATTTTTAAAAGATAATTAAGTATATAAAACACTTTCTTAAATGTTGTGTTATTTTCGCTTACATTTATAATTAAAGTTTCGTCTTAATATTCTTCTACATATAAGATACATTTAAACAATTATATAATGATTTTTCTCACAGAAAATAATAAATAAAAGTAAGAATGCCGGAGTTAATTAAAATTAGATTACAGAAATGTGTAATTTATTACTTCAGAACGCAAGGATAATATTATAGAAAAGATAAACTTCAACCGTAACCGCAACAATACACCGGCTGGAGGTTAATTGATATTGAATGTAAGTTATATTTTAGAAGTTATTAAAAGAAAATAAGTTTGAAACAATTCTGAGAAGTTTATATATTAAAATTATGCAATATACGAGAAAGTTCTATTAGTATCTCGAATATTCTGGCAGCTACTTATTACAATTTCATTTTCCTTTTCGGATAAATATTAAGGAATATTTAGACACGACTACACGTACAATAAACATAATATTTCTTAATTAATTATAAATAAAAACAGAAAATGAAAAAAATATTTGAACAATTGGTTAATTAAAACTTTGGTTTGATTTAAATGTTGTATTTAATCTTTCTTGAAAATATAAATCCAATTACATGTATGAGTATTTTTGATATCATTTCATCTTTTCAACAAATGAAGAATGTTTTGAGAACCAAGAAGTAAATATACTATAAAACATCTAGGAAAGGTTAAAATGAATGAAAATAAAATCATATAGAGATAAAATAACAGATATCTTTGTGTTGTGGAGGCTTGAAATCATTACGATATCGCTTTTAATAGATGATACCTATTGTAAAAATAAAAGGCTTGATTGGAAAGTTATTCTTTTTGTAAAATTCACTAATTAATTTATATCGGAATAAACAACAAAGCTTCCATCATCATAGTAAGTTTAAAGTTTATCTTTTATAAAATATCTTAATTATATCCTTTGAATAAAGTCCTATGAATATCAATGCATGTTATTCATGATTCACTATCAAACGATAGTAAAACGTGTGACCATAAGATGCCAATACAGTGAGAGTGTTAAATCACATGATTAATTCGGGTAACTTATATTGATCTCTTATTATAATTTTACAAGCGACAAACTTTTATTGAAGTATCATAAACTTCAATAAAAATATCATATCAGTATTTATAAATTTATAAACCAAAATTAAATCATTTCCCAGATGACATCTCTACACGAATCATCTTGTTTCTTCTGATCAGTGGATTTTAGAAAATCGCTAACAGTGCTGATGAAATAGGAAAATATATTCCACTTTAAGACACCTTCTGTCTTATACTCTTTTTTTTTTCTCATTGCAATGCCTTTAGCTCTAAAGAACAAAGGAGTAAGATTCTCGAGCAAGTGATTATAGTAGAGATAGAATATTTCAATAAGGGAAGCTAAATTTTTAACAACATAATATTCCTACGGTTTCAAGACTAAAGTTTTGTTGGCCAAAAGGAAAACGGTTAGATACAATTAATTAAAATGTGCGTGTGTGCAATAATGTGGATATATATACACATAGAAGGTGTATCTAATTCTCGCATGAGAAAATAAGCAAGTTAATTTTTAAATAAAATAATTTATTTAATTACGGTGTGAGAGGTGATTTATGGTAAAGCCTTAAAGAGAGAGACTTATATTTAATAAAATATATAATGATCGTTTATCGGCAAAAAATTTAAGATGAGCGAGTGTTTTTTAGGATATATTTTCAGATGTTTCACTACTTTCTAGAAAGTTGCGAACGCTCTGGAATGACTATTTCTTTATCTGATTATAGCACTTGGTTATTCTTTTTCATTTTTTGTCAAAAGCACAAAAGTAGTTAAGATATATCCTATTTATTCATATAAAAAATAAGAAGAAATGTTCAGTTCTTTAAAGTCTCTATACTCGTATCTCCACATATATCTTCCGTTTTCGGTTAACTTTAAATGGCTTCGTCGAAAAACAACATAAAACGTTTTTCTTCGCGCCTTCCTTAGGGAGGTCCGGTACACAGTGTTCGATAGTATCAGACCCACGTCAATATGCATTGAACGATTCCTGTTCTCTTGAAGAAGCAGTGCAAAGATTTTCTTCGAACGAAATAAAATATTCGGTTCGTTGATGCCACCAGAGTGGGTGGGTGGGTGGGAATAAAAGGAATAGCCCCCAGAACATTTCTGCGAGATCGCAGTAGCAGCAAAGGATATTTCGCATTGGGAATACTTCCCGGCGGACCCTGGAGGGCAGGCACCACACTCCCAGTGTCAGGACTTTCTGAAACTTGTTTCGCTGGTCCGATCCAGACAGGGAGAGAAGAAACAAACAAACAAAAAAAAGAGTTTCTGTCACGGATAGAATTTTTCACTTTTGCAATGCTGATTCGCCAAAAAAAGTTGAGAGGTGGGAGTTGTATCTGACGTGGAATAAAAAAAAAAAAAAAAAAAAAAAGAAGGTAAGTGGCTATAAATTCTTGGTTTATAGAAAGATAGGGAGTCGGTGTATTATTTACTTGCTTTTCGAGGTTCTGTGAATGTCAGGTCTTTTATCTTGTAAAAGAATGTGTTTGATGATTCCAGATATGATTGATTACAGTACAGATAATAAGGATATAAACATCTTATTTATTTATGTAAAGCATGATTCATTGAAATTATTTCTGCTTCAATACTTGCTGAAATTATTTCTTTCATCCTTGGCTCATTTTATGACAAAATTCGTCGAAAACTTGGAAATATTAGTAACAATATTTCATAATACTCTTCTTTCAAATATGCATAATTTTCATTTAATTGGAAGTTAAGGATTTAACAATTTTATTATTTTTTTCAACTATGTAATTCGCAGATGCAGGTATTGCCTTTGAGATTGCGTTGAAACAATGCATTGCATTGGCTACGACGTTTCTTCTAATTTTAAACCTGTTGCTCTTCAGAGGAATTTTCAAATTAATAGGAAATATTAGAAATCACATGGCGGGGAGTTTAGGAGTCTGATAAAACCTAGTATATACTATCTTTGATCAAGAAACTTTGCAGTAAATACCAAGAACGGACGGTTATCTAATCGCGATGGAATGATACTTCTCGTTTTTACCCATAGATATGGCCATTTGAAACTATCATTCTCATAAAAGTGACGTAGAACCACTTGAGAGTACTCCTTAGTTATAGCTATAACAGATGCTCATGATGCTAAAAAATATTATCATCATGGGTTTAATACTGTTGTGAGACATTTTCTTCTTCTTTTGACCACAAGAATGTTGGATACTTCAATTTTGAAGATTATTTATAAAATGATTTCTAAGACCGTATAAAACAAAAAATACAGATATCAGGAGATTACTGTGGTGATGAAGTTATCTTTACTTGTGAGAGTCACCAGCCAACTTTGTGCGATTATCAGACTGGATTGCTTGAGTTTCATCTTGGCGTATATTTCGTTGAGATTCACCTGAAAGTGAAATCCTCAATTCAAATGTAATGAACGAAATCCAACGATGATTTTTGCATCTTCTTCAATCTAACTTTCTATACTCACCTGATGTCCTCGTTCTTTTATTCAATGATTAAGCAACACAGTTCCAAACTGATTCAATTCCCTCACATAGTTCAAAGATTATCCCATGTCTAGATGTTGAAACTTATTATTATTCACTTATTATTATTATTATCACTTCATCCTCTACTGATGGTTAGCCTTTTTTGCAGAGTTTCTTAATTTGAATGGTATATACTGTTTCATCTCCGACGGTTTGTTGAAAAAATATGGATGTTTCTACTTGAGTATTGACAAGTGTTACACAAAGCTTAATGCTGTAAATATAAAATGAGGCTTTTAACGGAAACGAAATAGATTATAGATTATCTATATATTTGGCAAGGACGGATTATAATTCTTCAGTGAATGTCTAGTTGAAAGAGAAACAGTCGTATGAAGCTCATATTAGAATAAATGTTGAGCTGGCTCTTATAGATTATTCTTCAATATGTAGCTTGGGGAGAACTTTTTATACATGCCCACACAGTATATTTAAATGGTAATTCAAAATAAATAGATATATAATCAGAAAAGATGTTTATAAGTATTTATATAGCAGATCTGTTTTGAAAATACGAATACACTGTGTCAACTGATATTCTATAAGCAAGAATAATTTCATAATTTTTGTTTTACAGAATTTGATAAATAGGAAAATCATTTATACATTTTGCGATGTTTTTACTTTGAATGATTATTATAGCAGTTGTAATATTTTCTACTGAATGCATCATAGTATTCGAACCCGATATGGAATTTAGTCAAATTGTATTTAGTCATGGCATTAAACAAATGGATAAGATAAGATATATTAATATTCCCTTAATATGGTATCAATAAACGTTGAAAATTCATAATTTATTTTAAACTAAGGTATTTTATTTTTGAAGTAACTGTACAATTATATTTAGTCATGGAATTAAAAAAATGGATAAAATAAAATATTCTAATATTCCTTTTATATAGTATAAATAACATTTGAAAATACATAATTTATTTTAAACTAAGGTATTTTTTTCGAAATAACTATTATAGAATAATGAATTATAGTGAAATATTCGATATATATGTTAAATACATATTTCAAATTCAAAATACAGTTACATACTCGGCTGTATGTGACCATATTCAGGATGTATGTGGCTGCATTTCTGAAGCTTTAATTATTTGGCAAATAGGCATGATAATTCTGATTGAGCACAATATTTTGTAGAAACTTATTACTATAAAGCATTTATAATGACATCTATTAAAACGATAAATAATACTCATTTTTATGAAAATAAATGCATATTATATTGAAAACCATAAATTTCAAATGGTTTAAAATTAAAACATTTGAACAAAATTGATGATGTGAATCAAATAAATTTTCTAAAAAAGTCATTATTTTTTTATTTTTTGGAAATTCAAATGAATATTAATATATTTAATACAATAAACTCTGATCAATTAAAAAATTAAAGTTATCCATTAATGAAATTCGTTACAGGTTATATATATGTATATATATTGTTGAAAGGTAAACTGAGTGTCATCTCTTAAAATTTCAATAAGAGATATTGATAAGGGAATATAAAAATAAAGAATTATTAAAAAAATTATTAAAAAAAATTACTCCTTAATAACATCTAAAAGTGGCAAAATGGGAACTTCTAATGCATATGAAAATAAAAATATTTTTTTTATCAGTTTCGCCTTAACAGGAACCAAAATCTAAATACAGAAGTTGCAATTTAAAGAAAATATAGAAGTTATCATTTAAAGAAAATACAGAAATTGCAATTTAAAGAAATTTTTTCAAAAATGAGTAATTTTTCATATTTCTGTAATTATAATTCAAAGAGCAAAACTTTCAGTGTAATTAATTAATTACATTTATCTCTATGTAAGCTTGTTTTTAAATAATTATAAGAAAAAAAATAAAAATTACCAAAAAAAAAGACTTCCATACAGTCAATTTAAAGAAAGAAGTCTTTCCGTTATAATTACATTTTTTTTTGTCGTTGAAGTCTTTTTTAGGGCATCAAGCATCTTTATTTTGTAGAAAAAGCAAAAATGAGTTTCCTTTGAAAATAAAAAAAAAAAAGCCAAAGCAACTAAAAAGATGCACTCCTAACAGTTCACAACCAATCATGTTAACCAATTCCTTAGGTACCTCTAGAGCATCAGTAAAAATTTGTTACTTTTTCTCGTTACGTTTTTCTTCCAGTCTCTTCTGGCGATGCACTTCATTAATTGGTTCTTGGAGTATAATCTTCGCCTCAGACGCCGAAAAAGAAATAAGAAAAATACGATAAGATTTAAAAATATCCCCAAATGTTCGGTTAACTTGTTGTCAATTTGAAGGGTATCCATAAACATGGTTAGACAGATTAATGGGGAATTCTCTTCGCGATTTTCTCATTAAAAGTTTCGAATTTCCGAAAACAGCGTTGCCCAGTTTTGATTACAGCTATTTATTCTTAAATTATAAAGTATGATATTGAGGAAAAATGTTGTAGTTAGAGTATTTTTGTTATATATTGCTTCTAAAAATTGGATGGATTCGATTTAAAATATGTCAGTTTCTTTTTTAGAGTTTGATTATGATGTAATGATATCGTTGAAATATCGTCATTTTCTATGGCTATTATAAACTATGTAAGAAAGAATTTTTTTGGAGCATTACAGTTTCTCTATAAATGTTTCTGTATTAAATATGTCTATATATCGCTGTATATGTAATACATATGGAAATAAAAAAAATACTTTTTTAAAATTTGCTTAATTTTAACAGAAAAAGGCAAAATGGCTGGCATGTGTTCAGATTTTTCTTATAGAAGAAACAACCTGGTTGTTATTGTTACAGTCCTGGACTGGCTGAACAATGCTATTCGTTATGTTTATCGGTTTAAAATATATGAAATATAAAGTTATTAACTTCTCTAATTTTCTTCTTAATTATTTGAATTCAAACTTATTTAAAATTATAATAATCATAAATTGCAGTACATTTTTATAGCATTAATTCCAGTTTCAAAGAATCCCCCTGCCAGCCGTTAAAAGTTTTTCAACAAGCCCTTTCATTCTTCTTTGTTTACTCAGAAATCCTGATAAAATATTTCTCCTGATGAACATGGCTCGGATTCACCAACAATAATATCTGAAGATTAGTGGTAAAATTTTATTTTATCTTATAACCTTAAAGTTTAAAATAAATTGAGTCATTGCTTTCCATTATGACAACAATTTCTTCAAGACTTTATGACATGATACTATTTATCTTACATATATATATTATATACACACACACACACGCACACGCACATACACACACAAATAAATCGTAAATTAATTTTAAAGATGGAAATAAAATGTAAAACAAAATCCTAAACGGTACGATCAATGCATTAATCACTCATCAGGGGATGAAATAAGAACTAAAAATGAGTCATATTCAACACATATTCAAATTCAACATATTCTGCAAACAGCATCATACAATTCAGTAAAAAGATACTATCTTCACATAGATCCCCTAGTAGACCGAAGTTTAAATATAGAAAAACGATGCGAAGTAAAGATATGATAATTTAGAAGAAGTGTGTATAATGTGCTTAGGCAAACCAAAAATGGAAACTTATTTGAAGTAATGCGCATAATTTTAATTAAATAAAGAGTGACTTTCATTTTGATGTTTTTTTCGCAAGCACTTTCGAAAATATTCCAAACAAAAATTAGTTTGATACTATATTAAAGTCCAAAAAAAATTTCTTTTTGAAGATGCCAATGTAATTGCTGTAAAATTCTTTAGTCTAGATCGAATTAACTTTTAAATATAAACTGGTGGGCAAAATTTAAGTTAAAGGTACTTTTTTTCCATAACTTCACTAGAAATCATCTGAGAGACAGGAAATTCAGAAATGAGAGATAGCATTTTGTACTTAAACGATGACTAAAGTATATTTGCGCAAAAATTAATACAATGCATTTAATAGGGAATAAAAAAAAGGCTTTATTGAACTTATAGTTTCTTTACACAGGATTGTCTGTCCAAGAGGAAGAACAACAAGCAGATATTCCTTAGTATGGGTCTGCCCTCCCCTTATTGCAATGGTTGCTTCGCACCGTCTCTCCATACTCAGTCCCAGATTGTCCAACAGTTCTTGAGGTAAGAATACCCATTCCTCAATCACTATATGTTTCAGTTATTGGATGTTTTCCGGAGGATGTAATCTTGCAGTTAGGCTTTTTCCGTGGAGCTCAGTCCGTCCATTCAGCATAATGCCTCCGTGACAACATCTCCAGGACTACCGTAGAGGTTTTTGTCCATGATGTTACTGGGATGAAACCGTGTCCCAATCTCTCTCTAAATCACCTTTACTTATAATTTCAACTTCAAAATACTTACAAAATTACTTCAAAATTACTTCTCAGACGCAAAGAAGACACATATCCATTAATGAGATGTCCAGTTTTTGTGCTCCTTACATCACTCTGGCCGATGGCCAACTTTCAAAGAGATGCAGCGTTCAAGACGGTTGACGAATAGGCCACTCAAGTGAAGGTGTCTGGCCACTGTATACCGCAACATTTGTCGCTCTGTTGATGTACACAGTTGCTGAGTAATGGCGCTTGCTGACTAGTATCGGGCTCTTTTTGCCTGGAGGACAATACATCCACTGCAGTTGTTTTTCTAAGGCCGGCCAACACCAACGTTTCTTACAACTGCACCTATGGGTTTGAAGGTGCGAAACGACACTTTTGATGATTCCGAGTTCTTAAGCTACACTGGTCAACCTGCGCCCCTCCTCCAACTGTCCGACCATTCTTCCGTGTGTGAAGTTGTCCAGGTGATTTCTTCTAGCTATATTTCACTAAAGAACTTAATTGCACTTGTAGTGAATGTCTCTAAATGCACTTGAGTTCTTCCTTTCTTTGTAGTCTTGCCGACTGTACGCGTTTTTCCCACACTCACATCGCCTCGCATCACCCTTCTACTGAATTGCGTGTTCATTGTACTGATCGAATAATCCCTTTTCTACAATTTCACAGCTACCTGCTTAAAATTTACATTGTTGCTTAAGTTTTATACACCAGTGTTTTATTATTTCATGCTATTGCTTTAATTTCTATGAAAGAAAGCCAAAATCGATTTCATTGCGTCATCAAGCCATGAAATATTTAATCACGTGATTTTATTTAACTAATGAAAGCTAAAGAAGGATTTTGTTTAATTGTAGTTTATAGGACGACTAAAAATGTGGTTATAATACTACTAAATTTAGATGGAATGGACTTAACACTACGGTGTCATGAAACTGATTTCTTTTAAAGAAGTTTATATACATAACGAAAAGGATATAAGTAAGGCTATTGAAGAACACACTTTTAATGTATTATGATTTGATTGATTTATGGGATTGGTATTTTTTCTAATTGATTTAAGTAAAATTAAAAAAAAAACAATATATCTGACAAGCAAAATGGTCGTCAAAGGTCACTAGAATAAAGTAAAGAAAAAGTCCAATTAATCATTTGAAATAATATTTTTCTTTATTAGAAAGCATTTTCTAAAACTGTTTATAAGAATTTCTTAGCATTTAAATAAAGTATTACTAATCACTCTGATAAATTTAATCTTGCAATATAATTTTAGATTCTAGGTTCTAAGTAATATATCATAAAGATGGAAAGACTTTCAAGATTTTACAGTAAAGTATTACTTATTAAGAATTCAACTTATTGCATATAAATTGTTTTAATAAACTAGCAACATAAATATTAATTTCTTCATTTGCATTTGATAAAAGCAAAAATGACTTTTTAAATTTAACAATTCTTTCTACAAGTTATCAAAACTGCATGAACAGGGATAGCTGTTTCAACAAGAAAGACTGATAAGAACAGCATGATAGATATTAGTCCAAGAACTTCGAGAAGAACAATACGAACTTCAGCTATTAATTTAATCAGTCGTCCCTGAAACAGTTTTATAGGTCTTTAGAGTGAAATGCTGGAGACTGTTACAGGCATCCACATCGAGTTCCTCCTAGTTTATTGTTTAAATTTTAACAAGATAGTTAAGCTCCAGTGCTCGCGCAGGATCACTTAACAGCACTGATTATAGTCTTCGACCGGATCCACCGTGTCACATCCAATGATCATGAAGACAAGTTACTGCAGTCGACCAGAACCAATAGCTGATGCTATCGGGTATTCAGCTAGTGCGTTATGCAATGATGTTAAGGGTGAGATCAGAATATCGAGCTGAGGTTTTCTTTCTTAAATACATTAAATTGATAAATCAGTTAGTAGCAACGGTAATTGGTTAGTAGCAGATTTATAAGAGTAATAATTTAGTATCATTGAGTATTAATGGCGGTTTTTGGTATTGGTTTAGGAATTTAATGAGGAAAATAACAATTATACCCCAAATTAACAAACTGAAAATTAATTTTTTTTATATAAAAAGTGGTATTTATCATTCATAATGAAATGGCTTGAAATGTAAGTATAAAATGTCCGCTCTAATCGTTATTCAAAAATTAATATCTAAGCCTTCAGAGAAATTCATATTTTTCAGATAAAAATAGTTTAAATGATGCACGAAATTATATTTTATGTTGCTTGAATCAATAATTGCTCTTCTTAAAAGTATAAAAAGATTGTAAATTTAAGAATAATTTTTTATCAGACATCTTTACTAAAATATTTAAATGTTTAATAAAAATCTATAAAATTTTATATCAAAAAGGTTCAATATTCTTGAGCCTTTTTTTTAAATTTAAGATAAAATGTCTTTCTCTCTAAAAAATAAAACAGTTACAGTGATTTGAATATCATTTTTTCAGACAATTAAGACTGTTTCAATGGCAAATCGAGAAAGATTCGACAATTAAAAAACATAACTTTTTCTAGGTAAATATATAATGGCTTCAAATAATGAAGTCTAAAATTTCATAACTCGACTGCTTTAATCAGAATAGGAGTTACTTATTTTTTATTTAAAATTTTAATGTAATAAATGAAATTTCTTTATTATGATTGATAGAACTAAAAATTTAGATTCTACATTTTCTCCTCAGTACATTAATTTATTCTAACAAAATAAAACGTAATTTTTTGCAGCATTTGTGTCTGAGGTATGGCTGGTGCATAAGCATAATATAATATATCTTCATTCGTAAAATGGGCATATAACAAAATGGCTTTGATACTTCTTTTTTTATGTTGATCAGAGTCAAAACAAACCGTGTAATTAAATTAGGGGATTTTATTTCAAAATACAACATTTCCAAAAATTTAAATGCTCATTTATGATGTTAAAAGGATACATATATTTGGAGTGAAGGTTACATACTTAAATAACCACTTCTAATATATCAATAAAATGTAGTCAAAAATTAAAGATCTTCCTACATAGAACGTTTATTGTGACAAAAAATATTACTCTAATAAATTATTATTAATTAATAACTTTAATTCTCGTTTTCACAAAATTATATATTAATTCTAAATCAATTGGCAAGTTATTTCACGAAAAATTGGTCATGTTCAGAATATAAAAGGCAGTTCATAGAGAAAAAATATCTGTAGCTAAATTTGAGTTTAAATTATTAGTAAGAGCAATAATTAAGAAAAACAAATTATGAATTCTCCCAAATTTAATGAAAATAATTTATTATTATAAGTTAATTTATAATTTAATATTATTAGTCAACTTTAATTCTTTTTTAAACATAATTATATATTGATTTTGAATCACTTGGTACCTTATTTTACGGAAAAAAAGTGCCTTTATGCTTTGTTAAGAATCTAAATGACTGTTCCTACTGTTAAATTATATATAGTTAAGCTTGCGTTTAAAATAATAAAAAGATAATCATTTATAAAAGCAGGTTATGAATTCCTAAAAAGTTTAATAAAAACTTCATTTTCTCTACGAAATACTTTTCTCACCAAAATGAATAAAATAAACAATTTCAATTTCGAAGCTTTATTAACTGACTTAAAAGAAATTTGAAATAACAGCGTCGAATAATTAATTAGTAATATAAAAGTTCATCAACTATAAATTTAATGAACAGTATCTAGCATAAAATTTCATTATAATTAAATGTTTTCGTTCTTTCTGGAATTTTAGAAAAACTCTTTCTAATACAATATCTTCACTATCATTAATTTAAACTTATTCTTTTAATTATAAAAATTCTTAAATTTCAGACGTTGATGAATAATTAGCAAGATTGAAACATTTAAGTGGCTTTGCTTTTTTCCCCTCTAACTACGTGTCATATTGTTGTTAATTGGGTAATTACTAGTATGTTCAATGATTTTATTACTTTAATTCTCTTCTTTATGTTTGCAGTATTTATATTAATATTGTTGTTTTTCAGGTTCATTTTAACGAATCTTTTTAAAAATACTCAATATTTAAATTATTATTCAAAACATTTGGATCTTTTCGGAAATTTTGTTTGTAACATCCTTTTTATTTTGAAGTTTTAAAGTAATTCTTCATTTACCTTCTGTTTTATTGTACTTTTGTTTATATGAATACTTTTATTATTATTTTAATATTGTTATTTTGATTTTCTTTCATTCTTTACATGAATAATATTTCGCTACTTAAATTAATTTGTTTGCATTCTTTTAATCACCTTGTTATAATTACCCTTTATTCTCTTTTGATTTAATATAACTTTTTAGCGATTTTCATATTTGTGGAATAAATTAATGAAAACATATTTAAAATTTTTGTTGTCTACAGCTTTTTTTATCTCTACCTTTATACCTTCAAACGATAGTGCTTTCCACTGTTATATATGTTTGTCACAATTTCTCTAATGTAATTATTAACATTATAAATATTATTTTATTCATAAGGCTCGTATATTTGTCGCACATATGAACATGAGGAAAATTATGCCTGCAAATTATATAGAAGTCAGAAACAGAAAGAACTAAATTGATTGAATATATATGCAAAAGAATCGGCAGCAAATATTTGTGAATCTGGTAATGAAAATAAATTGGAATCATATCAAGATGAAGCAAGTTTGGAATGGATATGTTTTCCATCCTTTAACTATTTATTACCCAAGATACAAAGGGATTAAAAACAAAAGACTAAGCTATTTATTTAGATGAAAAATGAATTTTTACAGATGAGAATGAAATACATATCATAAATATACAAAAAAATGGCGAATATCATGCAGAAAATATCATTATTTGTTTCGTTATTTCATTAACTTACAACATTTTATTGAATTTCAATGGTAGTGGATCCGAAATGTTAGCTAAGAAAAACAAGTCTATATCTAGAAGATTATTCATCTAGTAGATTAATGAATTTTGAGGCTGTCCCTTCCTTTCCTCATGTTTATTTGAAGAAAGCGATGAACTTTATGACATTCAATGCAGCAATAATATTTTTGAATTGCCTTGTAGGCTTCACTTCAGACAGATAAATATTTGGAAAGTAAAACGCAAATGAACGTCCTCTGCTTTGTTTGATTTTGTGAAGATGGTTTAATAATGAATATTTTACACTGCTACATATATATTAGCAATTTTTCTCGAATATCCAATCTTAAAAGAGATTTGGTTTAGTTAATCTTCATTTTGCGGTTGTAACAGCATCGAAAAGCCAAGAAAAAATGCGCCACGAAATTTGGAGATTTAAATTGTCAAACTATAAAGCATGTAAACTGTAAATTAAATTATTGTATATATATATATATATATATATATATATATAATGATAATTTGATATTGTATATAATAATCGGTCGTCGTTAAAACCGAATTATATTCCATTTACTGTAAGAAATAACAATGGTTAAATCCATTCTTAATTTTTTTCTATTTTTGCTTTAGCTAGTGAAGTTCATTTCAAACTAAGCTTTATATCTGGAAAAAGTATAACATTTTGTAAAATAAATGAGCATTCATGAATATTCTTGCAACATGAAATGGATGGAAGGATAGTACTTACAGCAAGCTGAGGAATTTTTGCCGTAGAGCCTTTTGTTGTAAGCTACACATGATGAAGGGAAAAAGGAGTCAATTCCTTCATGACGATTCTGTTGTATCATAGTATTATTTTTTTTATTTAATCTTGATTTATATTATTTATGTATATATTTTACAGTTTTCTACAACAAAACAAATCAAATACCTTTGTAAATCTGGTATTTATAATCGCATCTACATAAATTTGGTGCTAATGGAATGGACAGGTTTGTTGAGAAAATCAAGATGAATAACCGAGTTAATTAACATATTCAATATTTCAAGGTAGTAGTTAAATAACAAAATTAGCTTAAATGATGAATTGATTTAAAAAGTAATAGAAATGCTTTGATATTTAAATAATATCAAATCATACGAACGAGTAATATACCCATATATATATATATATATATATATATATGAAAAATCATATTCACATTAAAAGTATATATGAGTCGTGTTGTATGTTCCTATGAAATTCCAGTAATAAAAAAAGCGAGTCAAATTTTATTTTGCTGCTAACAAGCTGAGATTTGTTAAATATACCGTCCCCGGTGGGTTGACTCTTTTTGGGTGGAGTGTTCAGGAAACAAAATTAAATATATCAGAACTACTGCGAAATTCCGAGGTGAAATTTAATACACATGCATAAAAGAACATGCTGAATCGAATTATTAAAAAAATATCGGTTTACATAATGGAAAAATTTCGAGGTAGCTATTAATTAACCATGTTGATTCTCCTGGGTAATCAGTTTGTCAAACTCAACTTGTCTCTTGAAGCCATTTACATTAATACCAATTTTATGAAGGTGCGATAATAAATAACAAAGTTGTACTATAATAAATAACAAAGTTGTTGAGGTGTACTATTTTTTTTGACGATGTACTACGATATATGGATATGTCTGCACTCGTTAACATCAGACATAATTCCTAGCATAAATAATGCTGTAAATGTTGAATTGTTAGTTGGAATCAACCCAGTTATATAGAGAAAGACAACATTGCTAGTCCATGTTCATCTGGCAAATAATTGTTACCGGAATGGAAATTATAGAAAGAATACGGCAGATATTTCGCAATCCATATTTCGCATTTTTCAACTGTCCCAAAGTAAATGAATAATATTACTATTTTCAAGTATGTTAAGCGTAAAGGCCAACCACAGCACTACTGTGCAATATTGTATATAACTAATGTACAATACTGTATGACATTGATCAATATTCGCAATATTTTATAATATTATGGAATATTGATTAATATCGTATAATATCGCACAATATTGTGCTTGCTAATTGGAAACAAAACATTAAACAATACGTACAACTTCCTTTCATGTATGCTGATTTATTCAGTAATTAAAACAAGCTTCCAACTCTAATATAATTATGTGGTAAATGTTTGTGTATATCTAGTAGTAATCTTATAGTTTTAGAATAATTGTCCATAATGATCTTTCTACCATTATCTTTTATTTTTTTATTTAATATTTTTTTCTGCCATAAAGAAAAGATTATAAACCTAAGTTCGATGAGAAAATCCGTGTTTCTAGATCTTGTTCTATCATTCCATTTTTTTTCAATGCATGGATTAGTGGACACTTTCTATATATTTATTAATATCAAAATACGATGTCATAATCATAATAATGAATTTTCTTTTTAACTTTAAAACTATTCTTAGTTCAAAATTTGAATATTCAAATATCAAAATTATTTAAATTTAATTTTAAAATAATTGAAGTTTTAGCATACTATATGCATATGTTAATAAAATTTTAGATGGAATATTGTGGCATATTTCAAATGTAAATTCAAATAAAGGTACTATAAGAAATAAATACTTTTATAAATTTTTTTTATATCTGAAAAGACAGAAAAACTTATACATTTAGAAAAAATAAGTTTAAAACGAAAAATATATTTCGAAATCACTTGCAATAAAATTTATGATAGTTCTTTCACAGACATAGAATACTTTTGTAAAGAGCTTTACGGTATATAAGAACATTTGAAAATAATTAGTGTTTACAATCAGATAAAATATTCTCCAATAAAAAAAACAATAAAATATTTTTTATATAGTTAACTTTACGTATAATTTATATTGAAAAGGAAAAATATATTGAGTAAAATATTGGCTTTAAAATCAAATATTTAGTATAAAGGTTTCATATAACAGCAAAAAAATGTTTTAAAAAATCGATTTTATCATGTAAAAGCAAAAAGTTCGTTAAAAATATTCACAATACGACATCAATCATATCATTTATCTGACATAGGAAAGCAAATAAAATTCGTGATTTATGCTGAAAGAAAATTTTTTGTCGTTTATTTTGTGAAGAAATGAATTTTTGTACTAACGGAGTATTGTATTCGACGGTATTGTTCTACTGATTTAATTTTTATTTGAAACTGATTTTTTCTAATAATGAGAATTTAATCGTTCGAAGATTAGAAATTCTGAATTTGTGAATTAATTCCGGAAGCCAGACAGGGCGGCCCTAATAGTATTCAATCAGCATTTAAAAAAATCACACATACTTGTTTATTTTTTACTGACCCCGTGATAAATTTACAACAAATATGCAAACCGTTGACAACCCTCTTTGTGATATCTTGACGTCTTATGGCGCATAAAGTTCCATGTGATCATCAAGGAACATAAAGTTCCATTATGGAGCTATCATTATATGGCATCATTAGGAACATCAAGTTCTATCTAAAATGGAACATTCCTATATTGATCTAATCAGGAAATTATCAAATAAACTCAGGGACCATAAAGTAAATAAATATCAAAAACGTATGTAAAATTGGTGGACAACGAATAAAGACAAAAAAATCAGAAAATAAGAAACATAAAGAGTAATAGCAAAATTTTCTCTAAAATCAATGGGCATGTATCCTTTAGATTATGTCTAGTATTATTTTGGCCGATAACTCGATTCATTTTCAATCAACCATCAATTTATTCTACTCACATTAAAATAATTAATTAAATTCTTTGTAAAATATTAAAAAGCGTATAACATTTTCATTACGAGTTTGATTTGTTCTAACTTCGTTCTTTATTTCTTCCAAACAAGGAATATTTTTGCTTCTGAATAAAATTGTATTTTTCCAACTAACCGTCTTTTTTTTTTTAAATTTTCATGTTGTATCACCACAAACATTAATTTTCATATTCTACACAATGAGAAGAAAGACTTACTTGGTATAGTTGGAGAAAGGAAAGGAGCTGAAGTCAAAAGAAAAGACAACAAATATGTCGATATAGTCCCGTTTTTTGGAGCACCAAGCAATGTTGTATTCATTATAACTCTTCACCAGTCTGTAAAAAATATTAAAAAATTTCTGTATTTTTTTAAAAACAAAAATATACTTATATCATAAATATAAGGAATTTTATTATGATTGTTGTTTTTCTAAACAATTTCGGTGCATTGGTGCTTCAGGATTATTAATATTATTTTTTAAATATCTATGCACAATATTTGAATACTCTAATATCTACATAATTCTAAATGATACTTTCAAATGAATGGTGATTTTTATAATATCTAATTAAAATATTCATTCTTCATGAAAGTTACTTATAAACACAAAAATAGAAGAAAAGCTAAAAATTATTTTATGTAATAGTTAAAAACTCGTATTTGAAAAAGTCTATTTGATTATTTTAATACAAAATTGTAATTTAAAAAATATTTGTTTCTTTAATATTTTAACATCTTTAATGGTTAATGTTTCACTTAAACGAATTATGTTTAACACCTTTTGTATATTCTTATTAACAAATTTTGTTAAAGGTATACTTCTTTGCTTTCAATTATGAACATCTTTCAATTAGTCCAAAAAAGTGTAAGACATTTTAATTGATTTTACTGAAATAGAGAGTAATCATTTAACTAGTTTAGTATTTGTAATCTCCATTTAAAACTGATGATGATAATGATACTCAGTTCTATGTACAGGCTTAGAAAAGATTAAGGAGACGAATTTTGGGAAAACAAGTAGCAAAAAAAAATCGGTGAAATACCACAAAGAAATTGTTGACATTGTGTTGACTTTGTGCAATGCATTGAGCAGATTCAACACAGTGAAAACAGTGCTTGCAAGCTATATAGTTTCAATGTTATGTAATAAGATGTTATATTCTATAAGTATTATATTCTATGCTTTTCATGGCTGTGTGTGCAGTTTTGTTAGTAAAATAATACAGAAATTGTGCATAATCTAGTTTTAGGGTACTAAGTGTAATCATTGACACATTTATGGCCAACGGCTGCAAGATTACTCCAATAGGCGATATTTGTTACTAATGTTTTTGTGAAATTCATTATCCCTAGCTTTCTATAATATGTGCATGAAATTTGGTTTAATTCTGTTGGCTAGTTTCGACTATAAATGCTTCCAGACAAGGAAAGTCATTTCATAGTCTTGTACACTTAACAAGTACGTAATTTCGCTCCAATACACAACTAATCTTATGAAAAATACTGGAAATACCATGGAAACAAAAATATATTTGACGTTTTAATTTTTTTGTCTAAATCTTACCCCTACCATTCCATAATATGTACATGAAATTTGGTTTAATTCTTTTCTTTAGTTTTGGCTATAAATGCTTTCAAAAAAGGAAAGTCATTTAATAGCCACCTTTTACGCTTAACAAGTACATAATTTTGCTCCAATACACAACTAATCTTAACAAAAGTACTGAAAATACTCTGGAAACAATCATGTATAGGACGTTTTAATTTTTTGTGGAAATCTTACCCCTAGCGTTCCATAATATGTACATGAAATTTGGTGTAATTCTTTTCATTAGTTTTGGCTACAAATGTTTTCAAACAAGAAAAGTCATTTCATAGCCACCCTGTACACCTAACAAATACATAATTTAGCTCAGTACACAACTAATCTTAACAAAAATACTAAAATGCAAATACTCTGGAAGCACAAATATTTTTTGCTCTTTAACTCTATTCGGAAGTGCTATTTCTTTCATGCATGAGAAAATAACATCAAAGGTTTTTTGTTTGATCTTCTTTAGAAAAAAAAGTAACTAAAGTGCACTTTTTATATCTTGAAAAGTAATCCTACTTCTTAATGTATAAAAGAATTAGGAGAGAAATGCATATTGTCTTGTTTCTCTAACTATGCTACGACTGAGAAAGAAAGCATTAAGATCGCATCTTTCTTGTTTGCCAACAGAAAACAAAGTCGTTTTTATACCATTCTATCTCCTACCAAACGTTTCGCAACGACTAAACCTTGAAAAGAAAATGCTTGCGTATTTTTCAAGGCGCTTAAGGAGGCAGGCAAAGCCTATTTGAATAAGGATTTCAGAAAGACACATCGAAAAGCTAAGAATAATATTTGAGGAGCAACTTTGTTTCACCAAAACGGCTTCCGACACAGCTCTCGTTTCAAAGAAGCCGATCGCGTGAGCTAAGCGTCGGAAATATGGAGGAAACATAGTAAAAGAATATGCAGTGAAATAAGTGTTAAAAAGACTTTTCAGAAAAAAATCTTGGACTTCGGAGAGCTGGTGAATTCAATTTCTAGCACGGAACTTTTCCCAAGAGTCTAAAACAATTCGATATCTAGGAATTATTTCAGAGGAAGCAAAATAGAATAAAGTGATGATGTGTATTTATAGTATTTTTTTATTAATTAAATATATCGAACTTCGAGAAAATAATTGAAAAAGTAACAACAAAGGGATAAATTTTTTTTCAAGTTAAATCAAGTATTTATTTCAATCATTTGGTATTTATCATTATTATTACTTTCCTTTTACAGAAAATGACTCTAAATATGTCAAAAAAAAGCAAGTGCTCCAAAGATGTTTTTTATTTACAAATGAAATGAAACATTTTGGTTAATATGTCGACATTTCTTTACGCATGTTAAAAAAGAGATACGAACATGTAATGAAATTATTTTTTTTTCAATAAATTTGACATTTTAAAAATTTATCCTGTATCTTATTTTTTATAGCTTTTTTTTTATTTTCCGTCTATCTAAACATTTAAAATCTGTGCAGGTATGGATTTTCAAACTGTTGTCTAATAGAGAATTTATAGAATTTTAGAATTTTGCATGCCTTTCAAATAAAATTTTAACATTTTATAAAGTGAAAATGTTTACAATGACTGCTTTCGAAAGGTCTTGATAAAAAAAATATTTATTAAATGTTTTTAAATAAGTTGTCTTTACCGAATTATGGTATCACATCTAAGAAACGATCTTAATAAATTTTGTAACTGAAACAGCCGATTAAATCAAGAAAGAAATGACGTTTAACACATTAGAAAGAAATGGATTGTTAAGCAATGGATTGTTAAGTTGATTCAGTAAAATCAAAGTATGAATTCATCCGTTTTAGAAGTAAGAATACTATTTAAACTTCTAAAGAGAAAAAATAGTCAGAGACTGCAATTTTATATGTTTAAAAGTTTTAAAAGTCTTGTCAAATAAGGAAAAAAAGCAATTACACTCATGTCCATAAATTAAGGATAATTCAGAGTCACTCGGAAATCGAACTCTAAAATACATATATCACCCGTAAAATGACTACACGCATCTTCAAAAATCATATGCAAATTACAGGAAGCCACCAGATGATACCGATAGTGCGTCACAATGACGAGAGGGTAAAAGAGTGATGTATAAGGAATACAGGCAAAGAAGTAAAATTGTTCGGAAGCTCTTTATAATCCTTTCAGTGCAATAACAGCATAATTATGAAACAAAGGACGCATTTGGATATTATCTTACATGGTAGAATTATCAGCCGTTTGGAAAGTGGGTGTACCAATCTGGAAGTATTCGAGGAACTTGGGATCGCCCAAAGAGTCATCTCAAGGCTTTGACAACGATTCAAAGATGATTGTAATGTGAAGAGACGTTATAGCACAGGTCTCCCCCGAGTTACAACGCCTAATGATGATCGGTATTTGGCAGTTACTGCCAAAAGAAACCGACGCAGCACAGCATCAGACCTGTCTCGTCAACTCTCGTCAGCCACTGGTAAGACAGTTTCAAAGAAAACCGTGTACAGACGCTTAGTGCACATTGGACAATAAGCTCGTAGGCCTGTCAGATGTGTTCCACTTACTGCAACTCACTGTTGCCTGGGGCTAGCCTGGAGTAGAGATCATGCATTGTAGACACTGCAACAGCGAACTTGTGTGATGTTTTCCGACGAGTCCAAGTTTAGCTTGCAGTCTGCTTCTCGCTGGACTTTCATATGGAGAGCACCAGGTACCCATTACAACCAAGAGAATATCATTGAATGACACCGTTACGATGGTGCAGTATTACACGTTTAGGGAGGAATTATTCTGTGCTCCAGAACTGACTTGCATGTTCAAATTGGAACCATTATAGGCCGAATCTATCTGGGCGTCATTCTGGAACAACATGTACGTTTGTTTCGGGACGCCATGGGCGCAGAATTCCTGTTTATGGACGACAACGCCCGTCCTCACCGTGCAAACATCATAAACGAATGCCTTCGATCAGAGGACATCACCCGTATGGAGATCACCAGAGGATATCACTTAAATCACCCGTATGATGAATGATGTAATTTTCCCCAAGGATCAGATATATAATTTGATACTCAGCATGCCTAGGCGTTGCACGGACTGTATTGCAACGTCTGGGAGACATACTATGTATTAACCATCACACTAACCATGTAATATTGGATTTTATAAATAGGTTTTCTTTTTAATTTGCTCCAGGGAGCAAAAAAACAAAATCGCAATTTTTATTAATGCTATCAAATATATAGCCTATTTTTTGCTCTTTACCTTTTGTTTAATAAATAGTCTTTACAAGTAAGTCACATTTGTTCTTCTTCTGACTTTTTCTTTGCCTGAATTTGCATTGTCCTTAATTTATGGATATGAGTGTAATTTTAAAAATAAACTGTGAAAAAGTTCAAACACTGTTTCGGAATTCATATGCCTTAAATATACTTTTCCCTTTCTAGATAAAATTTTGTAATCTTAAAAGTTTTTACACTTAAAACCTTTTAAAATATTCAATATTTCCATTCTCATCGCCTTAAGTTACTACTACAGTTTTAAAACATATAAATTTACATTCGCCTACAATCTTCAACAAACGTTTATTTCTATTTAAGTAATTAGTTTTCAAATTATTCAGATATATTTATTTCAAATATTTGCTTAATGTTTCAGGGAGTAATTTTTTTTCCTTCTAGGAAGAGATTGAACCCTGAAAAGCGAATGTTAATATTCTTTTTATAAAAAATATCTCAATAAAAGGAAAAAATATTTTTTCTTTCTGTCTCTCCTTTTATGCAAAAGTTTTGTTTCTATTTATCTTCTTTCATGTTCATTGTTTGAATTATTTTCCACGTTATATTCCTCTTTGTAGATGTTAAATAATTCAGCTTTCAATTTCCTTCCGATTTCTTTTACAATTTGGTTTTCGTTAGACTAGGCTTTTTAAAGAAATTGACATTGAACCTTTTTTGTGAATTTGTTTGGAATAAGTACGATATGCATTATTATAAAATATGTTTTATTTAAAAACAAAAATGATGGAAAAACATTAAAATTAATAAAAGCACAGAACGTAAGCTCAATGTTTTCATGACTGCGTTAATGCTCTCTAACAAATGTTTGAACAATCTGCAGGTCATTTTTCAATACAATTGCTTTAACTGATATGGAAAAATCTTAGAAAAATATAGTCTTATCAATAGATAATCTTAAATTCATCTCGTCATTTAAATTAGTGAATGAGAGGCTGAAGCTGAAGTGCATTCAATTTCAAACACTAAGGTAATAAATAAAATACATAATGTTCGATAGGCGTAAAACAAAAATACCTAGTCCTTGTACTAAAATTGCTTGAAATCACACATAGACTATTCTGGGATATTACAGAATGAATTCAAACAAATAAAATCAAATCACATCATCTTGACGTCATTTAAGATGATGGCTTCTTGTTTGCTTATGCGTCCTAAATATTAATTCCCTCAATACTAAGAGACCTCAATGAGAGGCATCTGGATATCACTGAGAGATATCCTGTTCTTGATGATGGTTGATTATCCAAAATTTGCAGTTATGATGGTTGAATATTCAAGGCGCGAACTTCGCTCGTTAGGTACCCTCACCCAGTTGGAATCTTTTCTTAGAATTCCAGGATGTTAGAATAGGCATTTACTTAATAGCCTCAGCTAAACGGAGTCACTTGTATATATATGTGTAAAAGTTTGTTAACATCTAATATGTTGGCACTATGGGTTTTGAGAGGCTAGCAATTTTCCTTACTTTTGAAAAATAAATTCAGAATTTCTGGTATCCTACGGTACCTGAACTCGGATGTTTTTAAAAATAAAAGGGGATAATGAGCCTTTAAAGACGTTTTTGTATTCATAAATCATTTAAGGCAACACTCATTATTATATATATTTAAAACTGAGAGTATAGAATGAGATAATAAACTGCTAAAAATAAATCCATTATCTTGATTTTTTTAGAAGCATGAATTTTTAAAATAGCTACACACTATAAATAATTATAAACTGTTAAACAGAGGCAGTTTAATTAACATGAGATCATTTCAGAAATTTGTTTAAATTTTCTCTCTTAAATTATTATCCATTAAAAGCAGTTTAATCTTCGCGAAGTAATTTGCTATAAAAATAATTATAATATATTCATAACAGAAAATATTTGGTATCTCATAGAATATGATTATAAGATGCTTTAAAAAAAATCATTATCTTGAACTAGATGCATAGATGTGCTGCAACATATTATATTATATCGCTAAAAAATAGATTGATTATGGTGATATTTATTAACAAAAAATTGTTACATAATTAAAACAGAGAGTAATCATCATTTTATAACGGAGTAAAATACAATTTTCAATATATTTTCATTTGTTAGGAAGGTGCATTAAAATATTTTTTTAACAAATGTTGCATATCCGAATGCATATATTTTTATTCCAATATAACTATTATTTTAATGTAATTGAATTATTAGATTTTTATTTACTGTAAGTGCAATTAATTTTCGGCATTTTAATGTTAATATAAATTCTTTGATATCCATATCGCCTTTCTAATTACAAAATATACATTTTAAAAATATTTATAGAATTATTTTGCGAATAAGAACTCAAATTTATTTATTTTTATTTCCTTTAAAGCTTTGTTTGTGAAACCATTAACATATTGAATCTCCTTGTTTTTACAAAACAATCTAAAATTTGATTGGCTGAATGTAGTAGGGAAGATATATTAGAAACTATACTTTTGACACCTAAATTTTTATTTGTGTTTGGTAATATTGCCTTTATTGTTACGTAAGTTTGCTCATGTTGCATGTTCTGGTTTTGATTATTTAGATAAATCCTGTAGTCTATCTGTCCAAAATATATTTTTGAAAAGTCATTTTAATAATCACGACATTCCTTTAATGCAATTTATAGTATTTGATAAATGGTAGTCTGCGGTAGTTTATTTTTTTTTCAAAAATAAAAGATGCAAACTGCAAAATTATCCTATTTAATAAATAGATCTAAATATGATTTGAGTGCATTTAAAAGTGGCTGAAATATTTGATTCAATTTAGTTTGTAGGTTTACTAATCTAATCAATAATTATATAATGATATTTTTTTAATTGAAACAATAATAATTTGACTTTACAATGCCCTTTCTACATTCTCAAAATCTGAAGAAACTTGAAGAGCTACCTCAAAAATGATGCTATGATTGGTAGTTTCTGTCTGTAGCTAGGCATTTTGATTCATAATTCAACACAAGGATTAACATGTTATTAACCAATATTAGAATAATTTCGAAAAGAAACAAATCCACATATGTTTTCTTATTAAAATATTCACCACAAACTGATTTAAAACTTTCAGACTTAACATAAATGGTATTTCGGACTACCCTTCAAATTACTCTCAAAATTAACTTCATTAATGAAAAACCTTTCTTTAATACAAAAAGTGGATTTTTGAAGATTTTCAACAGTTTTCAAAGCCACGAAACAACTCTATGTCTTCATAAAAAAAAGAAACATTAAAACATTCTAGAGTCCTTCAAAATATTTTAAATTTCAAGAAACTTTGGATACTTATCCTTTTTGAATTTGTTGACTAGTGATGTGATAAACGACACAAATATCCTCGAAATTTCTTTGTTTGTTCCGTCTCAAGAAATATAAATGAAAGTAAAATTCAATGCAAAGCTTAGCTTATTTTTTTATTTATAAGCTACTTACAGAATTTTTTTTTAAACTTTTTTTCTATGATTATGTTTTTATATGCATATTTTTTTCTTTGTTGATTAATGACAAGACTATCGACGTCTTATTTATGAATTTAGCATTTAGTGGTTTCCCTCTTGCTCTTGAGATTTCAAATGCTTTTTTTATGCGTTTTATCACTTTCACTTTATTCCTTTGCGTTTCGTAATTACCGCTTTTTTGCACAGTAATTAAGCAAGAGTCTAATTTTGTTAGAATCAATGACACCTAGCAAGAGTTTTTTCCCCTCCTACACGTCTGGCATTAATGAAGTTAGGTAATTTACAAAGAGCTAGACAGCTGCTATTTTCCGAGAACTATCCCGAGTTAATACTTAATGATTTATGAAAAGAAATATAATTACAACTTGCAATAACAATTTGAGCTCATTTATTAAGAATTTATGATGATAATTGTACGGAGCTAGATATCTAGTTATTTGTTTAAGTCAACAGCTATGATAAGCTATGTGTTGTGTTTAAGTATGACATTTGTTAGACTTTGAGCTAACAGATGTAATTGATAGCTGAAAGTTTTCCCAGAAACAATTCCATTTAAGTGTATCTAACCCAAAATAATTATATGATGTATTTTAAATCTTAAAAAAATAATTCATTAGTGATATATAAAGGCTAAAAATATTTAATCGTTGAATTATCAGACATAATCTCGACATTGCTAGTTTTTTTTGAACAATTTAATTATATACAAAGGAAATAAAAATTTGAATGTAGTTATTAAAAATACTTATACTTTTCAAGATACACTTTTCTTATAAAATTCTTTAAATTAATTTAAAGACTTAAACTACTATCAAATGGCATTCTTAAAAAAATGCATTGTCAGAAATTTTTTAGATGCTTTCATATTTAAAAAGAATAAAATTAAATATATCAGTAATTTTATTTGAAATACGTTTTAATGCAACATCATGGTATTTTATACCAGTAAGCATTTCTTATTATTCAATTTTTACACTATTGGTCACATTTAGTTATTTCAAGCCTGATGAATATACTGTGTGACTAGATATCAAAAGACAGATTGATACTAACTATTGTTAATATTTACACCTTAGCAGCCTACGAATGTTCTTTGAATGTGATTTTTAAGCTGTTATACTAAAAAGGGTTTTATCCCGGCAAAGAAGAGGGGATCATTTGACCATTGAATATCATTTGAAGAAACTCTTCAGTATCTAAGCAATTAGACTGCATCATTGCTGTCTCTAGTGTTAGCTGCCTATTGTAGTGGACGAAAAGTGTGCAGCTTAACTCCCTCGAAGAATATTCATCTGTTCACATTTTGCTACTCAAAAACGATTTGAATAAACCATTGTCATTGCTGTCCCCAGTGTTAATTCAAGATTGTAATGGACGAAATGTGTACTGTCTTAACTCTCTCGAAGAATATTCATCTGTGCACTAAGGCGTTTATCTATATCTATATCTATACTTATAATAAAGCTCAATGTGTGTGTGTGTGTGTGTGTGTGTGTGTGTGTATGTTGGCGCTCTACAGGCCAGACCATTCAACCTACAGCTACCAAATTTGGCACGTGTATACCTTGGAGGCAGGGAATGCGCACCTGGGGGTTATTTTTTCGAATTTTTAATTAGAATTTAATTTAATTAAAAATTAAGCGAAATTTTGGCGTGTTTCTGCTATAACTTCCGAAATTATTACCGAACAAAAAAGATTTTTACATGAAGTTAAAGACCAAAAATTTATCTTTTAAATGATACCAATGTTTTAACCTTAGAATTAAATTTCTATTTTTAATGAATTTTTAAATAAATATTTTAACTATATTTTTCAACAATTTTTTCGTACAAAATAAAAATAAAATTTAAGCTGCACGAGCACGTTTTGCATTCATGGGAAAAAATTAGCTTTTTTCAAAGTATTGCCATCACATTGATTAAAGCTCCAATTAAAAATAAATTAAATCTTTTTGGAAATGAAATCTGCAAAAATATAATTTTCGGCACATGTCTGTAGGAAATGAAACAAATATGAAATATTATTTTTTCTAAAAAATAAATTCAAGAAAAATTATTTCATGATTTTTACACTCTCTATATTATTAATCCAATAAATCAGTTTTATTTTAAGGCAAGTTTTGTTTAATATGAACAGAATATCTATTCAAATCAGGGCCACACAGCTAATCAGTAAACCTTTAGTAAGACAAAAATCTGCTAAAATGGTCTAAATGGAAAATGATTATATTTTATGTAACTTGATTCAATAAATGCTCTAATAAATAACGAATTTTTTATTTTACATAAAGCTTCTGCTGTGGAAATCACAAATAACAAAATGTTCTTGAAACACTAATATTTTAAATAAAAAGAGTTAATTTCCAATCAACTAAATCAATCACTTAAACTGACTGATTTATGAAAATTTGAATATTACTATTCAATAAAAAAAAAGGATAATTTTAGATTTTACATCGATCGTTTCAAAGAAAATACACCAATCAGCGCGCAGGTTTCTCAAGATTAATTGGCCTAAGATTATGAAAATGTTGAGTTTTTCAAAATTTTTAACATTCAAAAGTTCATAAATAAGTCTTAGTTGATCGTGGAAAATAAAAACATTCTTCATTTATTTCAAATTTGGTGTGTCCAGAATATTTTTCAGAATATGATACCTTACTGCATTAAATTTAAACTTCATAATTTTTGAAAAATATTTATTATTATTGATATAAAATATTATTATTGATTTCATTTCAATCATTTTGAAAGCAAAACGAAAAATAGAATTTTATGCTGAATCTGTTAAATTTTTGTTGAATTATTCTTTGAGATATTACATAAATTATGAAAAATATTTTGTAGTTGACATGAGACTTATATACCGAGCGATTCTGTTTGCAATAATCATATTCAATAATAATAATAATAAATAAATAACAATAACGATGATAAATAAAATAAAACGCTTGGGTTTATTAAAAAATATCTTAATATTAATTGCAATTTCATCATTTCCACTTTAAATTAAAGTTGAAGTTTTACCGGAAATGACAACAAATAAGCAAAATATATATAGTAAATTGAACGAAACGATCTAAACAACAGTATAAGTTTGGTATGACTATCAAAATTTGAATATTAAAAATGTTTTGTTTGAGAATCTATTAAGAGACCAGTTACTTAAAATATTTAATTGAAAATTGTAGCGAGAGGTAATACTGGCGAACCGGCTGGTTGCCAAAGGCGGTTAGTAAATAATAAAAATAAGGAAATGTATTAAATCATCACTAAAATAATTCATGAGACGAATTGCATAGCTATAAAAGCGGCAGAATTATCTAGATATCGCATACATGCTTCTATCATGCCACCAACCTCCATATGACTGTTCGGCCTCACATATAAAAGAAGTGAAGTGAAGAAAGAGAAGCCGTTGCACGGCAGACGAATAGAAGACTGCAGTGATTAAGAGAAGCTCCAAAAAGGTACTTTCAGATATGAATTTTAGACTTAAATCTTAATTATATAGATGCAAATACAGCTTATTTACTCGAAATAAAGCAGTTTCACGTCACAAATAAAGTACAATCATTCGTGTGAATGCCCATGGCAACTTCCTTTTATAAGTATAAATTTTCATGCTCGGTCAATAGATTTTATAAAAAACATTATAATGAACACGTTATCTCATAGTATAATTAGTTATATAATTTGGCGCAGTATAGTCAATATTTTGACTTTCGGGCCATAAAAAAAACAAAAACAAATTATTTATATAACGGTATGAAACAATTCGTGTCTCGCCGTCGCACCAATCATGGAACAAAATCCTTTATAGTCACCCTATCATATATCCTGGAAATATATCCATTCGTGCCATATATAAACAAAAATCATATATCCTGGAAAATAGGGACATGGCAAAAATTTAAAGACGATCAATACTTGGTGGACTGAAAATCCTTGCCTGTATAGACGTGTTGAGATTTGGTTATAGCGAGGACCAAACTTACAACGTTTGGGTTCGTAGCCGAGTAACATGACCACTAGACAAAAGTAATTACTCATATCTCGTATACTATAAAAGAAAGACATCATCCATTTCTTTTGATTGTCTGTACCAACATATCAATGCTAATGTCCACTACGTAACTAAAACATGCTCAATAAAATAATATTACTTTGTGATCAACAAATATACCCACGGCTGAGATTCAGCGAAAGGATATCTCGTTCTATCTTCTCCTATAACGACACCATCACTGCTTTTACTGAGCTCATACAATAATCGTGTAAGGCTGTCATGCAAAATGACATACGTAATTTCTAAAATTGATTTTACAAAATTTATATTCCACTATCTAACAATGGAAGATTGGAGATGTAAAATATTCTTTCAGAAGTAGTTTCATGTCATTCTGCTAGTTAAAAATCATGGTTATAAATTTACTATGTTATTTTCGATGGCTGGGTATAATTTCTGTCTGAATTTGGAATTCTTTTTTTTTTAAATATATTTTGAACGTAATAAAGTCTACCTAATTATCGCTTTACTTTACCTTTTTTTATTTTATTTTTTCACAGAAATTTACTTTGAAAAATAATTTGTTCACTTTTTTTATAAGTTTACTTCAGAGCTTTTTTCCGGAATTAAGGTTTTAGTTTCATGGTAGTTCGAAAAAAATAATCATGAGGCAATAGGATTTCAGAATTAATGTGAAGATATTAATAACGTTACATGAGAAGGATAATGTGCTTAATATTATGTTTCATATAAAATGAATTAATAAACGAAACTTCATTGATCTCAACTACATAAAGAGGATGAGTATTGATCTGGCACTTCTGAAAAACAATCGTTTTGGATGTTTGATTATAAATTATGTTAAAGAGCAATTGAATTTAATTGAACAAAAAAAATCATATAAAAAAATAGATTCACTAATTTTTTTTCTGACCAGTGAAATGTAAGACTCACAGCTCGAATCAAAACTCATTTTTTATATAGGTACATCGATTTTCCATCTTTTATTGTTTATTTGTAACTTTCCCTGACCCAACCATTCTTTTGTAAAATAATGAGCCATATTCTGATTTAGTTACCAAAAAATCCCAAATAAAGCTAAGATTATCAAGAATAATAAATAATACATATTTGAACCGACAATCTTCTTACAGAAACATATGTTAAATAGATAAATAATATTTATATTTTTGATAAAAGTTTTATATGAAATATTATTTTTTATTTCTTTTTCTTTTTGAAATATAGCAAACGTATAAGCAGCATTTTTTAGAATTACATCGTTTACACAAAGTTATGTCAGCAGTTATCAATTCATTGATATGCTATTAACCTGCAGGTACGTGTATGAAATAATTTCAAATGCTAATCTTCATACAATAGGGAGATATTTTCGCTTTTGTATGAAGATTTTTATGATGATTTTTTTGTATGATATTTTAATGCTTTGCGTTTAAATGCTCTGTTGGAATACTAACCCATCCATGAAATCATTCAGTCATATTTTTTGTCAATCATTAATTTCGAAATAGGATTTTCATTTTTCTTCCCTTTTTTTATCGTAATACTTATACATTTTAATTGACCAGTAAGGTGATTAAATTGAATTTAGGTTTTAAATTGTGTCAAATAAAAACAGAACAAGGTTGAATGTTTTTTATTAAAAAAAACATTCCGCCTTGCGCAAAAGCATCGGTCGGTTTTCTATATAAAAATAGACTGAACTTGTTCAATGAATTGCAAAAGCGCAGATAACACACCCTTTCAACGCAAAACTTTATGCAGAGGTGAAAATATGTGTTTAAAAGGGCATTCTTGAAATTAATTTCCATCATCTTATTTCCACAAGAATTTTTATTCCTATAATGGCGCCATGAGTCATTTCTGTCAACCTGTCATTTTTTACTCATTTTAAGAGTATTTCACTGCATTTTTTGGTAATTAATATATAAAATGAGAGTCGATACTTTCGAAAAATTTTTTTTTAATTCGTAAATTATAATGTTTTAGGGATTTTTTCCCCCCAATTTTCATCATGGATAGCTTTTTACAAATATTTCAAACAAAACTTGTTAAGAACATAACATGAAAATATCCTCTGGACCTATCCCGGTGTGACTTAATCTCATGAATATGCTGTCTAGTATAGTATTACGTGCAAAGTGGTCAGTTATAAAATAGTCATTGTCGGTTTAACCCTCTAAAAGAGATATATTTGCTTCATGACTAGCTTTTAGTATCCTGTACCCGCAGTAGGTGCAAAAACCTAACGCCTCTTCTCTTCAAGGAAACATTTCTGAGCATATATGAGTCTAGTAAAGATTAAATAAATACTTAATAGCATCCTCAACATGAATAAATATTTCTTTGAGCTAAGAGTGCAATTTTTTTATTAATATATGTATTCATATCATTTACTTCCTAGTTAATGATAGAAATTGCGTGAGACCAGTGGGAAAATGTAAGCTTCGTCTCGAAATCAATGGCCGACCTCAAGCTTTTGAATTTATTGTTTTGCCGCAATGCAGTCACGATATCATCCTTGGTTGGGACTTTTTGGGAGCTTCTCAAGCTGTTATAGATTGTGGCCGTTCGGAGCTCTTGTTTCAAGACGTGCTTCGAGAATCCCAAACTCCAGACTCCAGCCGTTTATTCATGATAGAAGACTATACAGTACCTGCTCGTTCTATAAGAAAGATTACTGTCTTAGGCCGTAAGAACCTTCGAGCTATCGACGTAATAGTAGAGGGAAATAGGATGCTCCTCTTGAACAAGGAAGTTGCTATTCCGTCTACTATAGTTACGCTCCTTAATGGAAAAGCCGAACTATGGGTTGCCAATGGACAAGGAGAACCTCAGATCATTCCTAAAGGCATGTGCATCGGGTATGCCGAACCTTTACACAAAGACTGCGTAAATACCATAGATGAGGGATCGCCTTATTCCACGACCACTTCAAAGGCAAAGTTGGGTGTCATAGATTATACCACGATGATAGCTCCGGATTTGAGGATCGACCAAAAAGAAAGGATGTTTCATCTACTCCAGAGATTTTCAGAAATTTTCGATCAAGAAATGACTTTCAAGAACGGAAACAAACTCAATGTTAAACACCGAATAAACACAGGCGACCACTTACCTATTAGTCAGAGAGCTTACAGGGTGTCCCCATTCGAACGCCGCATTATCAGTGAGGAGGTAACCAAAATGTTAGAGAAAAACATCATTCAACCATCAGAAAGTCCATGGTCATCTCCAGTCGTCTTGGTCAGGAAAAAAGATGGAAGCTGGCGTATTTGTGTTGATTATCGCCGACTCAACAAAATTACCACGAAAGATTTGTATCCATTGCCACGTATTGACGACACCTTGGATTGCCTGAAGGGGGCAAAATATTTTTCGTCTATGGATCTCTACTCCGGTTACTGGCAAATAGAAGTCGATGAAGCCGATCGTGAGAAAACGGCTTTGACTACACCTGAGGGACTATACGAGTTTAAAGTGATGCCATTTGGCTTATGCAATGCTCCTGCAACTTTTGAAAGGATGATGGATAATCTTCTGCGACATTTAAAATGGACAATGTGCCTTTGCTATTTAGAGGACATTGTGGTGTTCTCAGAAACATTCGATGAATATCTTCAGAGGTTGAATACTGTCCTTCAGTGTATACAGAACGCCGGCCTTATCCTTAATCCAAAAAATGTCGCTTTGGAGCACAAGAGATAAAGATCTTGGGACACCTAGTATCCAGTGATGGCTTACGACCGGACCCAGAAAAAATAAAGGCTGTGAGTGACTTTCCCGTTCCTAGGAATATCCATGACATCAGACGCTTTCTGGGACTTTGCTCTTACTATCGCCGATTTATCAAGGATTTTTGCTATAAAGCCGAGCCTCTACAGTTGTTACTGAAGGGGGACACAAAATTCGGTTGGGAACCTGAACAAGTGGAAGCTTTTAATACCTTGAAGAAAAGTCTTACCTCCTATCTTATGCCTTTATGACGAAAATGCACCAACGGAACTTCACACTGACGCGAGTGGATACGGAATTGGTGCAGTATTAGTCCAAATCCAAGATGGGAAGGAAAACGTAATAGCTTATGCCTCTCGGACTCTGACGAAGGCTGAGAAAAACTATTCCACAACTGAAAGAGAATGTCTTGCGGCCATATGGGCTATAACTAAGTTTCGGCCATATTTCTTTGGAAAGGCTTTCAAGATCGTCACCGACCATCATTCCCTGTGTTGGCTGACAGGACTGAAAGATCCCTCTGGAAGACTCGCTAGATGGGCGCTGCGACTCCAAGAATACGACGTATCAGTGGTGTACAAAAGTGGAAGGAAACACAAAGATGCTGATAGTCTGTCCAGAAACCCATTGAAAGTCGATGCTTCATCGTCTGGGGACTCCATTGGTGCCACTTTATTCACTAATCTCTCAGAAGAACAGATGAAAGATCTAGAATTGGCAAGAATAATAAGAGACCAACAAAGTACCGAAACAAGCAGGCTGGGAAACTTTGAAGTGGTCGAAGGAGTCCTCTACGAGAAGAATTTTGATCCGTCCGGAAAGAAATTTCTACCAGTGATACGGCTCAGTATTCTAGAATCTCTCTATGATGACCCTACCGCCGGACATCTAGGATTCACCAGGACTTATGATAGAATAAGAAAGCGATTCCATTGGCCAGGTTTGTACAGAAATGTTCGAAGATATGTGATTCACTGCCGAGAATGTCAAAGGAGAAAATCTATTCCTCAGAAGCCACCAGGTCATCTCGTGCCTATTCCACCAGCTGCCGCTCCTTTCCATCGATCGGAATCGACCTGCTAGAATGATTTCCAAAATCTGACGACGGCAACAAATGGATTGTAGTATGCACCGATTATTTGACGCGGTACGCAGTCACCAGAGCTTTACCGACGGCGGAAGCTACCCAAATTGCCAAATTTCTACTAGAGGACATAATCCTGAAGCATGGAGCTCCACGAGTTATCATTACAGACCGTGGGCAAGTTTTTCAGTCCAAGCTGGTATCCGATATTAATCGACTGTGCAATATCACTCATCGAATGATAACAGCCTATCATCCGCAAACAAATGGCCTTACAGAACGATTCAACAAAACGCTAGCAGATATGCTTTCTATGTATGTTGATGTCGAACAGAAGAACTGGGACCAGATATTGCCGTTCGTCACATTCGCCTACAACACCGCCAAGCAGGACACGACAGGTTTTACGCCCTTCTACCTCCTACATGGTCGAGAAGCTGAAACGCCGTTGGATACGATGTTTCCTCTCTGCCCCAATGAGTTCAGCCAAGAAGACGATTGCGTTAGTGATCTGATCAATAAGGCAGAAGAATCGAGGCAATTAGCTCGTGCACGAACTCTCGAGGCTCAGCAGAAAGATCGCCAGCATTATGACTCGAAACATCGGATGGTGGCATACGAACCAGGGGATTTGGTGTGGAATTTTATTCCAGTTCGTAAAAAGGGGCTTTCTGAGAAGCTACTCAAGAGGTACTTCGGCCCTTATCAAGTCTTGAGGCGGTTGTCCGACGTCACCTATGGAGTAGCCGATTTCGATCCTAATTCTAGAAGGCGGAAACCGAAAGAAGTTGTCCACGTTTTACGCATGAAACCATACCATGACCCAGAAGAACAAGATGACCAACAGTCTTATAAAATAATGGAGGTTCCGGAAAGAGACATTTCTCCAGAGACTACTCACCGTGAAGACACGACAACTTATACTGGCCCTGTGACTCGATCGAGAGCTATAACCCCACAATGAAATGTCATAACATCGAGACGCTGTTATTCTAAGGAGGGAGCAATGCCGCATTGAAGAAAGACTGTCGAATCTCCATGGCCGAATGGTCATGGCACTGGTCTTGTGATCAAGAGACCTGGGTTCGAATCCCGCTAGAGACACTGAGATTAATGGTATATGTAAACACTTAATTCCTTGATTTTATGTTTTCCTTTATTTCATGTTCCAGAAGATACTGGACATTTCTTTAGTTTACCAGACAAGTGTTCTGGACTTTTCTTACTGTCTCCAGAAGAGTATTCTGGAACTTTCCCTGCTTATATAAAAGCAGAAGGTTTGTCAGTTACTGTATACTCATTCTGTTAATAAACTGGTTTAGCTCTACCTCTTGTGTGCGTCATTGAGTCCAACACTAGAATATCTACGTGACAATATGAGGAGAGAATATCTTAACTGTAAAATTTCGCCTTTGAGAATTTTATGAATCTACATAAGCAAGATAAATCAAAATATGAAAAGCTATCCATTAAAATTATTTATGTTTCATTTCATGATAACTCAATAAACATATCAAGCTAGATGGACGATATTATGATGTTGATTTTCAAATTAAAAATGAATCAAGTTTAAAATAAATTCTATAAAACTCTAGTTTACGAAGAGCCTCTCTTTCTGGCTGCCCTTTTCCATGTAAACACGATTGGTCTGAGCTGCAATAAGTCAAATAGATGGAGCTTAACGTATTATTCCACAATTCGAACCGTAAATATCAATCTAATTATTAGCTAAATATTTTTGGGAATTACTTTTTTGGGGCATCACTTCGAGTGAATCTGAATCTGGAACAAACACATTTTGCATGTCAACTTTAAAAAAATATATATATACAATTTGGAGCTAATAAGTTTATGAGAAGAAGCATAACTAAGTTTTCTTTGTTAAATCTCGTAACTAATTACATAACCAATTATATTGTGAAAATACATCAAAAAGTCAAGAATAATATTGTGTTCGATTGCTAAAAATAACAAAAAAAGTATCCCGATATATTTTTCATGAAATAAGAAAAAAAGGGCCTTATTGAATTAATAAAAGCAAATATTCTCTTTAAAAATTGATGTCATTTATATGTAATCTCGCTAAAGTGAAAATAAATCATTTTTACTGATCATTTTTATCCATATTTCGTGTTTGTTGAATAAAAATATTGAATGAAAGATTTTTAGAGTTTTTTCTAAAGCCATATACAAAAATCAGATAAGTGTATACGTAATTTATCTCACATAATAATTTAATTTAGTATCCTTCTTTATAATTTATATGTTTGATGTTTGCTCACCTGCAATATTTGCACAAATTTTGATTTTTTTTTATTACAAGTTTCTGCGTCATGTAGCAAGACAGTATTCATGAAATTGAATTCCACTGGGAAGAAAAGATATCTATAGATCAAAAGAACCAACAAGAACTTTTTGTATTGAAAAATATCGCTAGAAATCGTTTTAATCTTGTTAAAAATGCAAAAATCCTTTAAGTTACGTTAAAGAAAGTAATGTTTTACATCCCTCGAGATAAGGATTCGGTTCTTTTTATAAATCATTGCTTAGAAATCGTTAATCGAATTATGAAAATGTTCAACAATCTTCACCAAATTTGGGCGACAGATTTCCCTAGTGGAAATATTTTCTTTTTGTACATTTTTTATTGATATGCAAATATATACGCTTGATAATTGCTACTGATATCGAATAAATTCAAAATTTATCCCTTTTTGTTAAACCGGTTGTAAAAATATTTGTTTAAGTCCGGTGATATCTTTCGGGAATCAGTAACATTATTTTTTCCCGGTGAAAAATACTTGCAATATTATTTAGATGACCAAAGTGTAATTGTGTTTTTAATGAGATTGGAATGTAGTTTGCGATTTCTTTAAAGTAATTTTCAAAAGGAAGTGTTTCTGAAGATATATATTTACTTTATGAGGTTTTTCTTTCCTTTGATATGTAACGCTATCAAATTTTTATATTTGGAATGTAACAGCAAAACATTACAGGATAAAAATTTGTAAAATAAATTGAATAAGAGGATAAAACTAATTCATGAATTCAATATTAAGCTTAACGCCTTTGCTTATTTTTTTTAAATCTGATTCTCTTTTTCTTTTCTTTTCTTTCTTTCTTTGTTGCTCTTCTCTCTCTCTCTCTCTTTTTTGAAATTAATGAACGCACTAAGTGCTGAGAAATTCGTAAACATTTATAAAATCATAGATGCTGTTTCTAACCTCATTACAATAAAATTTATTTTAAAAATCACAAATAGTTTAAAATAGTGAATTGATCTATAAATAAGAGTCTAGTCTTTGTGGGTAAAAGGGTATGAGGAAGAAACATTCTAAGCGCATGTCTTTTTCTTTATTACAATAAAATTCATTTCAAAAATCACAAACATCTGACATTAAAAATGTAAATAGATCTATAAATACAAATATAATCATTAAAGATAAAAGATAATGAGGAAAAAACATTCTAAGTGCATGTCCATTTCTTGATTACAATAAAACTCATTTCAAAGATCACAAATAGGTGATGTTAAAAAGAGTGAATAGATCTTAAGATAGAGATTAGAGATTTTATAAATCTTAAATAAGAGTATAGTAATTGAGGATATAGAGTAGGAGGAAGAAACATTCTAAGGGCATGCCCTTTTCTTTATTACAATAAAATTTATTTCAAAATTCTCTAATAGGTGATGTATGTTAAACAGTGTGAATATATCTGGAAATAATAGTCCAAATACAATTGGACGTTATTTATAGATCTATAAGCCCCAGCAATTCTATCACATGATTTCTGATTGAGAATTGCAAGTGACGAAAAGGAGAAAGATCTGAAAATAAAACGATTATATAAAATAGGGCAACAAACTTCAATGAAATCCATGAATATCTTTCTTGGTTGAGAAATTTAAGGAAAACAAGCATTTCAAGTTCTCGTAGTGTCCTAGATCGCGAGACCTTATCCCAAAGTAATTATGGTTGCTGGCACATTTGAAATCTTATATACGATTGTTGGGATGCATCAATCGTAGCCTTAGTGGCAATTCTGAGATGGGACATGCTTATAGTATAGTCAGCATGTGACCTGGATATGCAGAATTCTGCTATTTCTATTATTGTAACATTATGCTACAATTTGTGGTTGAGGCTATATCGAGCATCTTTTTGTATTACAAAGAGGGTCAATTCATTTTATGATTTGTCACTTATTTTAGGTTAAAGGGTATATTATTTTTGTGATATATCCTTTATTTTAGTTAGATTGTCAATTATTTTTGTGATGCATCATTTATTTTGTGTTAAATGTTCAATTAATTTTGTGTTTTATCATGTATTTTACGTTAAATTGTCATTTATTTTTGTAATATATTTATTTTAATTAAATTGGTAATTATTTTTGAGATGTTTCCTTTTTTAAGTTAAATTGGATATTATTCTTGTGATTTATCCTTTACTTTAGGTTAAAGGGTCAATTATTTTTGTGGTGTATAATTCATTTTAGTTAAATTGCCAATTATTTTATGATTTATCATTTATTTTAAGTTTTCAATCGCCATTTATTATCTATAAAGTTTTCGTATACTTTATGCATTTACTCCTGTATAAAATAAATTTATTCATATTTTATGCATTTATAATGCTTATATAAATTTTATTATTTATATGAGCACCTGCCGGAGAAATTTTCAATAATATCTTTGGGGGTGGTAGAGATCAGAAATTATTAAGCAAAATACCATTTCTCAGTCAGACAATTATTCATTTAAAAATTATCTGCGAACTTTTTGATCATTCTATATTTTATTTCTTACCTATGGAGACAGCAAATAGCATTTCAACTATAGCTCAGCATTAGAATTGTGAATATAATTTTGTGCATAAAATACTTGCATCAACCCATTAAAAAGAAAATGTATTGCTAATAAATGTAATGTTTAGTTTTTTTTAATTTTACAATTTAATCTCATTTTAACTATGTATTAGCTGTTTGGCGTTTTAAAAAGAAAACATGTTAGAAAAAGTATGAAAAAAAAAGATGACGTAAATGCTTTTTTTAAGGAAATCGAATTTGTTGAAGCTATTTCTTGAATTACAACATCATAAAGATTAAATTGTTTTTTGTTTACGTCGCATGACATCTTAGTGGATATCATCAAATCGAGATAAGAGATGAAATGCTATTTTCTTGTCATATTAAACAAATATCCTAATCTGCTTAAAGTGCTTTTAAATAAATGTGTGTTTTCATATTATGTGAAATATAAAATTTCATCGATAATAATAGGGGGCAATAATACACAGTGCATGTCAAGTTTATTTTTTTTTTTTACCTTTTATAAGCTGGAACCATAAGCAATGATGTCAAAGGAAATGACCGAAATATATTTTAAAGAAAATGGAACATATACTTATTTATGCTCTAGAGAGTTTTCCATTTTGTAACATCATTTTTTGCCTCATTTGTAAAGCTTTAGAAATAATAATGTGTTCTGTCTACTTTTGATGTTTTGGTGTAACGGATAATTTCAAATGCATGACAAAACTATGTATACTAATCTTTAGTAAAAATTAAAGATAATGTATATATTACTGGGAGGGGGGTTGCTGAGACCAATCTGTTTGAACATGATGAACCAAATTTGGAACAATTATGCTTTGGTGAGTGGTAATATATATCTCAGACTAATTTATAAAACAGATTTTAATTTATTTTAAGCTGAGCAAGATTCGGGCACTATTCCATTATAAGTTCCATGCATAAAAAATCTCCCTTACTTTAAAATTAAATAAATATATATTTTAAAAGATGCCGATGTTATTACAATGAATTTCGCTCTTTGATACTGTCAGGCACAATAATTTTTAACCATTTATTTCATTTTTGTGATAATATTTGAACTTTTAAAATTATTTCGTCATTTATTCAATCGTCCTATTTTCTTCTATTATAGAAAAGTATAGAATCTGCTAACTTTCAGCCCAGTTCCAATGCAAAGTTAGAAAATTCCGAGAGACAACCAGCAAATAGAAGATAAATTTCAAAGACACCTACACTTTCGATTTCTCGATACTATCGATTGATTTATTCACACAATAGTTAAAATAATTATAATGTTATTAAAAATAACACAGCTTTAATATTGATCCCAATACAGTAGTATGCATGTATCGAACAATAATGTAAATGCTTTTAAACATATTTCAATACAAACCTTCAAATTTACTCAATTAAATTGTGTCCGATATCTATTCGAAAAAGGTGAAGATACAATAAAAGTATTCTTAAAAATAATTAAAATTTTTGCTCGGGTGAATGATCAATATTTATCTTTTTCTGAAAATTTTGTATAAACTACCTTTTCCTACCCTAATTTTCTAATTTACTGTTACTTACAACACATTTTACTATGAAACTTCAGTTACATTTTGTGGATAGAAAGAGTTTGAAACTTAACCAAAACAATTATATAAAATTAATATACAAAATTAATTATTCCAAATGATATTAATTGCATACAAAATAGTATATTTAAATGAGTTCGTAAATTTGTTCGTTAGTCACATATCAGATAAAAGAATAACCAATCCGGAGCGGATATATGAATAGTAGTTTGGGTATAAAAGACCCAGGCATAAACATTTTCGTCTTGTTCTTCCCTTAAAGAAATAATCAAATCAGAAAGGCGGTTTATCTTTTAC